>JAYEPQ010000016.1:20989500-21589500 GCA_036321105.1 Dracaena cambodiana | reverse complement strand
TAGAACCAGCCAAGCCATCAAATAAGTGTAGGGAAGTTCTACACGCAGATTGGGAGTCTTAATAACCGGATCTCCTTTCTTCCTTTGCTCCTTCTTCACTTGACATAATTTGTCAGATAATCTTCTCAATCTGCTCTGGATGTTACAAACCATCGAAGGCAGCAAACCGAGCTGCTTACCAAATGCTAGTAGGACGGCTGGATATACGGCTCTAATGGGTATGTTCTCCTGCGAAGGAACAACACACTTCTTCAGCCATACCATCAGAAAGCCCGCCAAGAAGGCAAGATCCGACAAAGGCTGGAGAGCCTGATAATGAAAACTTTCAAAGGACGTTCCAGCCTTAAAGACGTCCTCGTCAGATTTAGTGATGTAAGCATCTGTCCCGAAACTGACGATTCTTCTCTCAACTTTTTCGGAGACCGGAGGAAGGCGAGTAAAGTTAAGATTACCCTTAGAAAAATTGGGCAAAAGATACTGCAGCCACTTCTTTGGCTTCAAATTACGAGTGCCAGAGGTGTGAGTGCAAATATGGTAATGACAAAGCAATTCCCAATAAGTATTATAAATCAAAGAATCTCGGGTCTTCAACAGATGGAGTTCTTCCCCAATTGGGACATACTCTTCGTATGGGATGTCGCCCATGGGTAAGCCCGAAATTTCATACATTTCATGAAGGGAAAAACCCAACACGCCACGAGGGCTAAAAACTGTACAAGTATCAGGATTGTACAATTCCAGTAAAGCAAAAAAATGGAATCTACTAGTGGGAATACCGTACTGAACAGCCCTGATAGCACGATAAAGCCCTGCATAATGAAGCTGATCCTTGAAGGTTTTCAAGAAGAAGTCAGTCAAAACTGCCCACTCTCCTTTTGAAGAGCAATGAACCCATCCAGGGGGACGAAAATCCTGAACAGGAAACTCTCATTGCGCATTGGTAAATCGGTGCAGGAAAGTCTGTGCAATTATGGGAACCTCGCCTCTAGGCAGGTCATGTTTAAGCAGTCCCGGAAGCAATCCACAAAAATATTTTCCACTACCACGAGGAAAAGCGCCTTGAGCATTGAAGCCCCCCAACAAGACACCATCTTGTGGCCTATTTATGTGCCAATCCATCCGCCTGGCACAGAAAGGGACTGAAAGAATAAGAATGGATAAGATCTCTCCATATTGGGGAGAAACAAATGGCGACCTTCAATTTAGCGAAGCCACTTGTAATCGCCATCTTCCAAACCACTGTCGGGCATTGAAATATGGTCCCCAAACAAGAAGACAGGTTTGAGACGGAGACCGATTTTCTCCTTCAAAAGATGCATTGGTCATCAACTCTCGTAATGTTGAGCGCGAAGGGTGGAGAATCTTGTCTGCTCTCTCTTGATTATCCGAAGATGTACAATGGGGAAAGATATGGTCAAATCTGAATTCTCTCTTCCCGTCATAGCCTTCAGAATATCCAAAGTAATGATCATTTAGCCAAGGATTCAAGGAGTAATCAACTGCCAAAGACATGCAGATTCAGAGATAAGAAAAAAAAAGAAAAGGGACTGCCTTCCGAATCTTTTTTACTTACCCCCGATCAAGGTTCCTGCCGAACCATTATCGAACTAGAGGTTGCTCGAGGATCTTGACGACCACTGGTGGTAGCATCAGAGGAAGAAGCTTTTTTCGGCATCTTTTACAGAAGGAGAAAATCCTTTGCATAGAGAGTCAGAAACTACTGGAGCTTGAAGACGAGAAGTCTGAGAAGTCTAGACGAAGAACTCAGATTTTAAATTTCTTGAGATAAGGGCAAGATCTCTCGTAAAGTGGAGGTTATATAGCCGATGATTTGACGGCCAGGATCTCTGAACAGACGTGATATCCGACTCGAATCGCGTGGATACCTTTTCATTTAATGCAGCTCAGAGAAACGTCTCAATTCTGACGCCGTAGGAAAGCAACCGCCTGCCAGCCTTCCCGCAAAAAGCTCGCGACCCTAATACAGAGTCGGTTTCTTCTCAAAAAGTGAAGTTCGTGATCCTAATACAGAGCCGCTTTCTTCACAAAAAGACAAAGATGAAGAGTCGCGCCCCTAATACAGAGATGTGTCCCTTCAAAAGATCGCTACCCTAATACAGAGCCGCTTTCTTATTAAAAAAAGCAAGTGTTTGCGACCCTAATACAGAGTCGTTTTTTACTCCAAAAATGAAGGCTTGCGCCCCTAATACAGAGACGTGTTTCTTCCGAAGACAAAGTCGCGACCCTAATACAGAGTCGTTTTCTATTCAAAAGCGAAGGCTCGCGCCCTTAATACAGAGTCGCGCCCCTTCCGAAGACAAATTCGCGACCTTAATACAGAGTCGTTTTCTATTCAAAAGCGAAGGCTCGCACCCCTAATACAGAGACGTGTTCCTTCCGAAGATAAATTCGCGACCCTAATACAAAGTCATTTTCTATTCAAAAGCGAAGGCTCGCGCCCCTAATACAGAGACGTGCTCCATCCGAAGACAAATTCGCGACCCTAATACAGAGTCATTTTCTATTCAAAAGTGAAGGCTTGAACCCCTAATACAGAGACGTGTTCCTTCCGAAGATAAAGTTGCGACCCTAATACAGAGTCATTTTCTATTCAAAAGCGAAGGCCCACGCCCCTAATACAGAGTCGCGCCCCTTCCGAAGATAAGTTGCGACCCTAATACAGAGTCGTTTTCTATTCAAAAGCGAAGGCTCGCGCCCCTAATACAGAGTCGCGCCCATTCCAAAGAAAAGTCGCGACCCTAATACAGAGTCGTTTTCCTACTCGAAAGATGAAGATGAAGGTTCGCGCTCCTAATACAAAGACGTGTTCCTTCCAAAACAAGAGTTCGCGATCCTAGTACAGATTCGTTTTCTACTCCAAGATGAAGGCTCACGCCCCTAATACAGAGACGTGCGCCTTTCAAAAGCAAGAAGCAGTAGTGGCGCTAATACAGAGTCACAGACTTCAAGCAAACGCAATGGAAGTTCTAATACAGAACAATTATATCCAAAGTATTCCAAAACTCCTTAAGAGTCATGAGAGTGTTTGGAAACTTTGGAAGGGGTTTTGTCGGCAAAAAATTCTGGAAAAGCAAAGCAGATCCACGAATTCAGAGACGGAAGCCCGCAACTCATCTTATCTGCGAATCTAAAGAATTGAGATCTGCGAGTCTAAGAAACTGAGGTCCGCGAACCTAAGAAACTGAGGTTCGCGACCCAGACGACAGAATAGGTTCGCGAATCTAAAGTTGAGATTCGCGACACTACCTATAGCTTTCGGGTAGGGGTTTAATACAAAGTTACCCGACCCGAATAGCAGAGTTGCCATCTCGGATCGTGGGGCTAACTACCAAACGAATGCAGCGGCATCACTTCGGTCGTGGGAGCAACCGCCTAACGAATATGGCGGCACTTTTCGAGTAGTGGGAGCTAACGGTCGAGCAAAATATGGCGGGACATTACTCCAAGCCCCCTATAATAGGCGGGGAGCGAAAGAGACACAAAAAAACAGACGATGAGGGACAGACAGAGAAAGACAGATGAAAAAAAAAAGAGACAGAGACAGAGACGTCTTCTCCCAGAAATTACCCCCTTGTAATCAAGAGTAAAGTGCCCCTTTTTTTCTTTTCCTTTAGCCAACTGAGAGAAGTTGTACGGAGTGTCAATGGAGAGCAGGATCGTCTTCCATAGCTACCTAGAAACCCAACCCTAAACAAAGAGGAAGTCCATCTTCCTCATCTTCTGTAAACGGAAAACCGTCCGATTGTAATCCTTTATTGAAAGATTGTATGTAAAGAGAAATCCGATTTTCATGGCGAACATCCATTGAAATACAATTTAGATTACAACGAAAGTGAACAAGAAAAAGAACGATCTGACGATGAAAAGTGGGATCTCGTAGCAACGGAATCTCGTAGCAACGGAATCTAACTAGTAGCTCCTTTGGACGATCTGACGATGATGATCTTGTCTCTTGAAGATGACGGTGGTCGACTTGGATCTTCTCTGCTGATTTTCACGAATTCAAGGCTCTCTCGCGTAACTCGAATTCTCCAAGATGCCAAAAAAAAGATCTCTAGGGTTTCCTCAAAGGGGTATTTATAGCTTTAGGATAATATGAGAGTTTATATTTAAATAGAATTTGTATTCATCAAGGATTCTAATCAAATATCTTAGTTTTGATTTAAATCTCTCGATTTAGAGTTCTGATTAGACTTAATTTGGATATTTGGCTAAGCCCAAATCTTAATCTTAATCAATTTATGATTCTGGTTATCTGCTCACGCGGAGCTAATCGCATCAAAAGCGGAGCTAAGAAACCAGAACGCAGAGCTATTGATTAGCTCCGCGTTTTGCTCAAATGCGAGGCTAAAGATAGCCAAACGCGGAGCTACTAAGTTAGCTCCGCGTTCTATTATGGAAAATCCTTTTTTACTTAGAAATTTTCACTGCCAACAGAACCCCCTCCAAAGTTTTCAAAATGGCTTAGAACTTTGCAAATTTTGAAATACTTTGAATCTTCAAACTGAAATGCGGAGTTTAAGACACCATGTTATCTTTGCGTTATGTATGTCACGCGAAGCTAATAGCCCCACGTTTTAGTGGGTAACCGCTCAGTAATTGCCCTGATTCTCGCGCTGAATACCAAGGATGGGTTTTTTCATTTAAATATAGTTTATAACTCTTCTTCTCCCTCACTTCATTTCGAAGGAATTCAAGAACTTCAGAGCTCAGGCGATCGAGTGATTTTCGACCAATTTTTTCCAAGAATGACACCCAAGAAGAGCACGACCTCGTGCGCCTCTTCACCATCGGCAACCAACACTAGCAGCGGTGGCAGCGGCTAAGGAAGTGGCCATAGTGGCGAGCCAGTCCATGCCGCACCCATTGGAGGTAAAAATTTCAATTTTTGGACTCTTTAGAGCAACTTTAGGGTGATTTGGTTTGGTTTTAACCGACCAATCGCTCCTTTTACCGGCGGGATCGCCATTTTCCCAGCCATACAGCTTGGAGAAGAAGAAAGGCCTCTGGTCTTCTTCCGCGCGAAACTATCGCGTTATCCTCGCATTTGGAAACGCGGGGCTATTTTGGCTAGCTGTCGCATTTCAACGCGAGGCTATGAACTTTAGCTTGGCGTTTATAAACGCGAGGCTATTAGCTCCGCATTTTACATATCACCACGAAGTTACTTTTTTAGCTTCGCATTTTGTAAACGCGAGGCTATCTCCTTAGCTTCGCGCGGAGTTAATTTTAGCTCTGTGTTTCTATACTTAGAAGATTTTCTGAGTTTTGTAAAACTTTTTCTAACTCTTAATTCTTCTTTTGTAGTGGGGTATTCGGTGGACGCTCTCCTCTCATAGATACTACTTCGGATTTGCTGGGGGTGCAGATCTGATAGCCCAGTTTTGATTTACTACTGATCTTCCGGCCTACAAGTCAGGTTTGTGGGAACGCAGGGAGAAGTTGATTAGGAACCACCCTGCTACTGCAAGGGAGGTCATCACTGATGCTGCCTTCGAGGCCACCAACCGAGAAGTGTTGGAGAAACCCGCATTTTTTTTTGGAGATATAATGGGGCACTCAGACCAGATCCTCTTTGAAGAGGAGTGCATGTGGCTCTACCAATCTGGCAACTTGCTGATATTTCTACCCAGCATGGACCGTAGCTATCCTCTAGTCTATCTTCAAAGGCTAGCCATGCACCGATCTTTCATCAGCGAAAGTAACTCTAAGGAAGTCAGAAGCATATGCAAAATAATGCTTTACAACATAGTTGTAGATTTCAAGCTCTGGATCCACAAAGTAAACTTTTGAAGGAGTTACAAGAACTCTGTGGCAGCTCATTAAGTTTTCTTGAGAACCATTTCTGTTAGATGACAATCTCTGTTGCTTCCCAAAGTGATAGAGATGATCATGAATGAAATATAAGGGCTACAAGGGCTTGTTGCATGTCGAATTCAACTTGTTCATCTTCATTAGGATTCTTGTAGCAGTATCTTCAGATAATCCACTAAAAACTTTAAACAGATCTTAGTTGACATTTGCAAAGGAGATCTTTTGTATGTGAACCAGGGAACTGAGCTAAAAAAAGCATCTCGTATGGCACAGTACAATCAACAGGACAGTTCAAAATAGGAACGAGTTCTGATGATGAATACAACTGTTCTCCTTGCTGGAGGATTAGATTACTCTACTCCCAAAAAAAAAAGGCAGAGTCCTTAAAATTTTTTAACATGACAAGCCATTTGCAAGTTCCAAACAAAGGTAGCAAGACCTCCCAATGTTGTCCAGTTATCTAGACAATAATGAAAAGATCGGAGGACATGACCGAGCAGCTCCTTAAGATGCTGAACACAGTTCGCCAAGCAGATGTGGAAGCGATCACCGAGATTGAATTGGCGCGGCTACGGGCAGAGCTAACAGCTCGTCAGGAGGAGCTGATGCGACAGGAAGAAGGATAGTCACAGGAGTTAGCGGAGCTACAAGCCAGCCAGAAGTCAGTTCTCAGAGGGCTGGAGATGGTGGACTTCGAGATCGAGGGGAGCCAAGCGGCCATTCTAAGAGCCCAGGAGAATATTGCTAAGGCTCAGGCTATTTTAGAAGCCAGCGAGTCTCGGCTAGGAGAGTCCGTCAGGAGACGGGAAGAGCTGATCCTTCAATAAGGACAGCTTGAGCAGGAGAGTATAATAAGGAGCCACGCTATTGAAGAGTCTCGTCAGCGGTTGACCCAGCAACTCGCAATAAATGACAATGATTTGCACCGGCAAGCTCAACACTCCATAGAGGAGACTCATCATCAAGTTATTGATGAGACGACGAATAAGTTGAAGATTTTAGGAGAACCATAACTCCCTCTAATTTCATTTGTTCTTTATTCTTTTGTAACTTTATTCTTTTGATTCATGAAGATCATTCTTTTTTTTTCTCTTTTTTTTTTATCTGTTGGCTACAAAATTTACTTGCACAACAAATAACTTATCATATCATTTGTTTAAACAATCCAAGACTCATCTGCGAAACTTAGATTGTTAAAATCGACCAGGTCTAAGACCAACCAGGTTACAATTATTGACCATGGTAAAGCTCCTTAATAGAGCAAATTGATGTTTGGTGAAAACGTTTAACTACTTACACCAGGATGATCGGGTCAGGATCATTAACTTAGACAGAGGCACCTAATTGCACATGCCTTAGTTTGATAAAGAAGTTCAAGCGCTCATATGCGTAACTTGAACAAGTGGATGGTTATACTTCTAGGGATATGAACCAGATGTGATAGTAAATAATATCCTTTTTTTATGCATAGTATTTCTTCAAAAATTTACCGTTGATCGGCATCATCATTCTATCGTCATTCTGGTTCATTAAGCGATAAGCTCCACTAGAGTATAGCGTCTCCACGATGAACGGTCCTTCCCACTTGAGTTCAAATTTACCCTTAATCTTGTGGGTTAGAATCATTGGCCTTTTGATAGCCAGAACCAAGTCTCCTTGGTTAAAGGTCCTTGGTTTAACGCTCTTATTGAACGTTTGCGAGACTCGGGCTTGATACAACTCAATTTGTTGTTGAGCCCGGAGACATTTTCAACTAACGCTTCTAGTTCTCGCAATCTTTGTTGATGGCGTTCTTCTGTCGTCATCTTAGTGGTTAGGGCCACTCTTAATGATGGCATCTGGAATTCAAGAGGCAGGACGACCTCACTTCCATAGACCAAGGAGAACGGGGTAGGCTTTGTTGGGGTGCGAACGGTGGTGCGATAAGCCCACAAACATTCTCCCAGCTTTTCATCCCAGTCTCGTTTGTTGGAGGAGACGAACTTCCAAAGAAGTTTGATAATAGTCTTATTAAAAGTTTCGGCCAATCCATTTGCCGTAGGGTTATATGTCGTTGAAGCAATATCTTTGATCCTGAACTTATCACAGAATCTTGAGAACCCCTGGCTAATGAACTGCGGTCCATTATCGTGAATGATTCTTCGGGGGATGCCAAAACGGTAAATGACATGATGCTTAATGAACTTAATCACGTCCGTCGTTTTTACCTCTTTCATGGGCACGGCTTCGGCCCATCTTGAAAAATAATCGGTTATTGCGAGGATAAACCGATATCCCCTGGATGATGGGGGAGTTATTGGCCCCACAATATCCATTCCCCATGCTTCAAATGGCCAGCTAGCAATGGTACTGTGTAAGTATTCTGGGGGTTGATGAGTAAAATTAGCATGTACCTGACATGCATGACATCGTTTAGCATATGCCATTACCTCTGTAATCATCTTCGGCCAGTAGTATCCTAGCCTTCTTATACGGTCCCCGAGTTTTGGACCGGGCTGATGAGCTCTACACCCACCATCATGCGTTTCTCTCAGCACTTCATCTACTTCTGCCTTTGATATGCAGCGTAGCAGGAGACCATCACTTGACTTTCTGTATAAAGTTTGAAGCGTATGATCATAATAAAATCTCGTGGCCTTCCTCTTTATCGAGTTTGGATCCTCTGGCAACATCCCATATAAGGCATAAAAATCGCCAATCACGGGGTTCCAGAGTTAAGCCTGTCTGGCATACTTCCCTGGTTTGGAAGACAGTATCCGGATAGAGAAGTTCTCTACTGCCAATAGTGATACTTTTAGCTGCACCGGGCGGGATTGCCAATATTGCAGCTAGTGTGGCAAGGGCATCCGCATAGACATTCTCGTTCCGAGATATGTGATAGATATAAAATTGTTCAAAATATCATACTAGCTCAATGGCTAGTTGATGGTAAGGGATGAGGGCATCATGTCTGACTTCATACTCACCCGTCATCTGGTTGACGATGAGCTTAGAGTCTTCATATGCCTCTAGATAGTTCACCCCCAGTTGCAGAGCCATTTTTAAGCCAATAATGAGTGCGTTGTATTCCGCCATATTGTCTGTACATGGCTCTGTTAATGAGTAACCATTAGGCAGTATGTGTTTATGTGGGGAGATCAGTACAACCCCAACTCCGGCAGCAGACCGTCTGGCAGCACCATCAAAGAACATCTGCCATGGTTGTTCTTTGGTAGTTGCGTTAGCCTCTGAGTCTATTTAGAGCTGGACCAAATTGGATGATCTGTTAGGAAATCGGCGATCGCTTGTCCCTTCATTGCTTTTTGAGGAACGAAATGTATATCATATAGCGATAGCAATAACGCCCATTTCGCCAATCGGCCGTTTAAAGACCCTGGTTTGGTCATTAGGATTTTCAAAGGATTAACCCGTGAAATGACATGAATTGTTTGCTCTGAAAGATAGTGTTGCATCTGCTGAACGGCGAACACTAGGGCTAAACATTCTTTTTCAATTGGAGTATACCGATGCTTGGCCCCGATCATTGTTCGGCTTAAATAATAGAGGGCGTGTTCATGGCTGTACTCATTATACTGAGCAAGTAATGCTCCAACGCATTATCCATAGCCCTTACATATACGAGGAATGGTTGCCCAGGGACAGGTGCCATGAGGACGGGAGGTTTGGTAAGGTATTCTTTGAGATCGTCAAACACCTGTTGACATGCCTCATCCCATACAAAGGAAACTCCCTTTTTCATGAGTCTGGAAAACGGCTGGCATCGTCCTGATAGGTTTGAGATAAAGCGCCGTATATAGACCAGTTTTCCTTGTAACCCCCTTAATTCTTTAAGATTGTGGGGAGGCAGCATCTCGTTGATCGCTTTTACTTTCTCAGGATCAAGGAAAATTCCTTCTGAGGTAACTATGAACCCAAGGAATTTTCCGCTGGACACTCCCATGAAATACTTGGCAGGGTTCATCTTCAAGTGATGTTTTCGCATAAGATCGAAGACTATTCTTAGATCCTGAAGATGGTTGTCTTTGTTTTTGCTTTTGACTGCCAAGTCATCCACGTAACACTCTACCATTTTGCGCAGATGTTCTTTAAATATAATGCTCATTGCACGTTGGTAAGTGGCACCATCGTTTTTTAGTCCAAAAGGCATTACTGTATAACAGTACACCCCCAGCGGTGTTCTGAAAGTCGTGTGCTTTTCATTGTTCGGATGCATTTTGATCTGATTGTAACCTGAGAAGCCATCCATAAAGGACATCCTCTCATATCCGCAGGTGCTATCAATCATTACATCGGTAATCGGGAGTGGAAATTCATCCTTGGGGCATGCCGCATTTAGATCCCAAAAGTCGATGCATATCCGGATCTTGCCATTTTTCTTACGAACTGGCACTATATTAGCCACCCAATCAGGATGTTGCTTTTCACGGATAAATCCTAATTTTATTAGCTTATTAACCTCAGTGATTATTGCCTCCATCAATTCCGGTCGAAAACGCCTCTGCTGTTGCTTGACTGGCTTGGCGTCCTCCTTAATATTTAATCGGTGCGTGGCGATTTGAGGGTCAAGCCCGAGCATATCTTCATAGTTCCATGCGAACACATCTATATACTCCTTGATAAGGGATATAAGTTCCTTCTTTTCCAAGGGAGTTAGTGTGTCACTTATAAAAACGGGCTTCGAATTCTCTTCCGTTCCCATGTTAATTTGTACTATCTTATCTTCTGTGGGCAGGTCACGTTGTTCAAAACGGACATCCCAGAGAGTATCCATGTTTTTAGCCTAGGAATCATCCTGCACATCAGTTGGTTTCTCGTCGCATCCTGGTGCGGCTGAAACTATGTTGGCTGTTAGAGATTGAAACCAGGCGCCAGTACTTAGATCTGAATCATGCTCGTGCGGATGTAAATCTTCATCGGTCGAAGAGCTCTTTCTGTCTCTATATGACGGAAAGGGAGGAGTGGACACATATCCTAACCCCCTTCGAGTTTTCTGATAATAATCAGGATTCTTCTCACTTGGTCTAAACGAGGGTATGAGATTTCATCGCCCTTTTCCAAAGTTCAATCCCGGTTTTTGGGTAAAATTATAACCCATCTTTTCCATCATCTGTCGGGATTTCTGTTCATATAAGTGAAATTGAGGTGATATTTGTTCATCACTTTCACTACTTTGTCTTTGGTTAGGCGACGCGATCACTTTACCAAAAACAATCGGTTTATGCGATACATGTCGCGGAGGTACTTCAAAGAAGTGATCTCGTCCTTTTGTTATTTTAGACCGAGAGACGAGAGATGACCTTATTGGCAAAATAATATGCTGCCAAAACTTCAAGTTCATATAGGTCATCTGCCTCGGTGGCGGTACAAGAAGGCTCAGACTCTGTACGTACAGTAGGCTCGTGATGCAAATAATGACTTGACTATAAAAGAGCCAGTTCAAGTTCCAACTGGGTCGGTTACAAGAACACAAGGAAAGAAATTCAAAAATGCACTTAATGGGCTGATTCAAGAGGTTTGGGCTCAAACAAATTCGTGGAGGCCCATTGAGGATGGTTCACGAGTTCAATAAAGATGCATCAATATGATTCAACTAGTAGAACAATCTGGTCAAAATTAATTGTTTCCTTTAGTTTTATTTCTAGAACGTTTCTTGTATTGATCAGCAAATTAAGGGGCTGATTGTTTCCTTTTGTTTTGTTTTTATTTCTTAAACTTTCCTTGTATTGATCAGCCAAATTAAGGGGCTGATTGTTTCCTTTTGTTTTGTTTATATTTCTTGAACTTTTTTTGTAGGAAACTTTCCTTGTATTTTTTTTAGCCTATAAAAAGGGTTTAATGGAATAGAAGGGAGACTGTTTACAGATAATAGGTGAGTTTATTATCTTTGGTTATTTGAAAGACTATTCGAACTTATCGGAATTCTTCCGTGGCGTTCATCATCAACTTATCAAACGGCTTTCCACTACCGTTTGTGGCGTCTTCCTTATACCAAGGTTCTTACTTCGAATTAAACAACGGGTTGAGGTCAATTATACCGAGGTTCTTATTTTTGTTGAAGCAACGGGTCGAGGTCTCCCATCCAAACCTGATCGAGAACGTTTTTTGGATTTTCTCCTTTTCTTCTACGGGTCTCGTTATTCTTGACGGGGTTCGCATCATTTGGAATCAGAGCCATCCCATTTAAATTTAGTTTCCTTTTCTTATCTAGCCGAATTTCTTTCTTCTACCCCATTCAAAATCTTGTTCTGTTATTAACGAAAGAAAGAATCTGAAAAAAAAAAATCTGAAAAAAAAAGATCCGAAAAAAAAAGATCCAAAAAAAAAAGAAGGTCAAAAAAAAAAGGGAGTAAAAAAATTCTCTTTCGTTTGTTTCCAATAAACCCGAAAATCTCCTCACCCCAAAGACCAAAATTTTTTTTTTTTGGAAATTTTATTGAATTGTGCTTTGAAAATCTAATCACTCATATCCCTTGTTTTCTTACCTTTTGAACCTGAATTCCCTTGGTGAGTTTTTGGTGAATTGTTGCTGAAATTTTGAATATTGTTCGAATAGTTTCAAAAGAACTGAAAGAGGATTATTGAGTGGAAAAAGGCAAGAGTGGTGAGCATATTAGAGGGTAAAAACCGATTATACTGAGTGAAACACGAGTGGAATAGAGTGAATCATTCTTTGAGTGAAAACATGTGAGGGAGTGTGTGAGGTCCTTTCCTTTTTTTTGTTGTTTTCTAATTTTGATTTGCAGCAATCATGTCTCACAACAGTGAAAAGAGCATCACCGAATGTGCTACAGGGATGACTGACCCAAAGTTGCTCATGGAAGCCAGGATGAGTGAGATGAGGCGTGTGATGAGGTTAGAATTGGAGTAGGTACATGAGCAGATTGATTGGATGGAGAATACATGTTTGGAGCAGCCACAAAACACTCATCAGGTGCATAGGAGGGAAAGAGTTCAACATTGGGGAGTGAGAGATGAAGATGGAGAGTATTATGGGGCTGATTTTGATGAAGAAGAAGATCGGGGTTCAGTTATTGGTAATAGGAGATATGGAGGGCAGTTTAAGGAAGATAGGAATCGGGAAGATAACAACTTGGATAGTATTAAGATGAAGATTCCAGCATTTCAAGGAAGAAACGATCCCGAGGCTTATCTTGAGTGGGAGAAAAGGTGGAGTTAGTGTTCGATTGCCACAACTACTCTGAGATGAAGAAGGTAAAACTTGTTGCCATTGAGTTTTCTGACTATGCTATTGTGTGGTGGGATCAATTAGTATTGAACAGGCGACGAAATAGGGAACGACCGGTTGAGACGTGGGAAGAGATGAAAATAGTAATGAGGAAGCAGTTTGTGCCCAGCCATTACCACCGGGAGTTGTACAATAAATTGAAAACGGTCCGATAAGGTAACCGGAGTGTGGAGGATTATCATCAAGAGATGGAAATTGCTATGATCCGGGCTAATATCGAAGAAGACCGAGAGGCTACTATGGCTAGGTTCTTCAATGGCTTGAATCAAGAAATTCATGACAGGGTGGAGATGCAGCATTATGTGGAATTAGAGGATATGGTGCACATGGCCATCAAGGTGGAGCAACAACTCAAGAGGAGAGGTGGTACACGTGCATCCCATAATTTTGATTTTTCCCAATGGAAACCGAGTCATGTGAAGAAAGAGGAGAAATCAGCTGCAAAACCTAAATTCGAGCCAAAACAAGAGACAACCAACCATGGCACTCAAGGTAAATCTGACCCTTCCACTTCTCAAAATCGTGACATTAAGTGTTTTAAATGTCAAGGCAGGGGTCACATAGCAAGTCAATGCCCGAACAAAAGAGTCATGGTAATAAGGGGTAATGGAGAGATTGAAACCGACGACGAGTCCGATACCGACTCTATGCCACCATTGGAGGACGTAGATGAAGAAGAATATGCAGTTCAAGGTGAATTGTTGGTGTCAGAAGACTTCTAAGCTTGCAAGTAAAAGAAATTGAAGAAGTACAGCAGAAGAACATCTTTCATACTAGGTGCTACGTCAAAGACAAGGTATGTAGTATGATTGTTGATGGAGGAAGTTGTATTAATATTGCAAGTACAACCTTGGTGGAGAAATTAGGACTGCCCACACTGAAACATCCTAGTGGCGAGGTAAAGATAAATAAGCAGATTTTGGTTTCATTCCGCATCGAAAAATATGAAGATGAAGTTTTGTGTGATGTAATTCCGATGCAAGCTTAAGCTGACCGTGGCAATTCGATCGGAAAGTTAAAAATGATGGCTTCACCAACAAATACTCGTTCGTGCTCAACCAAAAACCCATCACTCTTGTGCCAATGACACCAAAACAAGTTTATGAAGATCAAGTGAGGTTGCAAAACGAGAGTGATAAAAAAAAAGAGAATGATCAAAAGAAAGAGGTGAGCAAAAGAAAAAGAGTGAAAATCAGAGAGCGGCTGAGCAAAATGAGAGAGAAAAAAAAAATCAAAATTCAGCCATTGAGAGAAAATCAGAGAGCAAACAAAAGAATTTCTATGCAAAAGTGAGTGAGATTAAGCAAGTAATGTTTTCAAATCAGCCGATGATTATACTTTTGTACAAAGAGGCATTTTTAAATACTAACGAACTTGATCCTACTTTGTCCAGTTCTGTTGTTTCTCTTTTGCAGGAATTTGAGGATGTCTTTCCTGAGGAAACACCACATGGATTACCACCAATTCGAGGGATTGAACATCAAATTGATTTTGTTCTCGGTGCGACAACTCCAAACCGACCAGCTTATAGGCGCAATCTCGAAGAGACAAAGGAGATTCAACGGCAGGTAAGTAAGTTGTTAGAGAAGGGGTATGTGAGGGAGAGCATGAGTCCGTGCGCCGTTCCGGTTTTACTTGTACCTAAGAAGGATGGGACGTGGAGAATGTGCGTTGATTTCCGAGCCATCAACAACATAACGGTAAAGTATCGTCATCCTATTTCTCGCTTAGATGACATGTTAGATGAGTTGCATGGTTCTTGTGTGTTCTCTAAGATTGATTTAAAAAGTGGTTATCATCAGATTAGAATGAAAGAAGGAGATGAATGGAAAACTGTCTTTAAAACAAAATATGGCTTGTATGAATGGTTAGTTATGCCTTTTGGGTTGACTAATGCACCAAGCACTTTTATGAGACTTATGAATCATATTTTGCGAGCATTTATAGGTAGGTTTGTTGTTGTCTATTTTGATGATATACTCATTTATAGCAAAAACTTAGCTGATCATGCCGTACATTTGAAATCAATTTTAGATGTGCATAGGAAAGAAAAATTATTTGCTAACCTGAAAAAGTATACTTTTTGCACCGATAAGCTTGTATTTATGGGATTTATTGTTAGTGCACAGGGTATACAGGTTGATGAAGAGAAAGTACGTGCAATCCGAGAGTGGCCGAGTCCCACAAGTGTAAGCAATGTTCGTAGTTTTCATGGACTTGCTAGTTTTTATCGGCGGATTGTGAAGGACTTTAGTAGCATAGCCGCACCACTTACCGAAGTGATTAGGAAGAATGTCGGATTTAGATGGGGAGAAGAACAAGAGAAGGCGTTTCAACTAATCAAAGAGATGCTAACCAACGCCCCCTTATTGTCTTTACCTAACTTTGCTAAAACGTTTGAGATTGAATGTGATGCTTCAGGTATTGGCATAGGTGCAGTTCTTATGTAGGAGGAACGACCAATTGCTTATTTCAGCGAGAAATTAAGCGGGGCAATCTTAAATTACCCGACTTATGACAAGGAGTTGTATGCATTGGTTCGAGCTTTGGAGATATGGCAACACTACCTATGGCCTAAAGAGTTCATGATTCACACTGATCATGAGTCCTTGAAACACTTGAAGGGCCAACACAAGCTAAATAAAAGGCATGCTTGTTGGGTAGAGTTCATTGAGACATTTTCATATGTCATCAGGTATAAGCAAGGTAAGGAGAATGTGGTCGCCGATGCACTTTCTCGCAGGTATGCATTACTCTCTACACTTGATGCAAAATTGATTGGTTTTGAACACATTAAAAGTTTATACATTGATGACCATGAATTTTGTGAAAAGTATCGGGCTTGTGAGAAAAACACTTGTGGTAAGTTCTTTAGACATGATGGGTTCTTACTTCGAGAAAATAAATTATGTGTGCCTAACTGTTCTTTAAGGGATTTTTTTAGTGTAGGAATCCCATGGAGGGGGATTAATGGGACATTTTTGGGTTGCTAAGACCTTAGCTATTTTGCAGGAACACTTCTATTGACCACACATGGAACGAGATATTGAGCGAATTTGTGGTAGATGTGTCACATGTAGGCAAGCAAAATGCAGAGTGCAGCCAAACAATTTGTATACTCCTTTGCCCATTCCTAGTGAGCCTTGGGTTGATATTTCAATGGATATTGTGTTAGGATTACCTAAGACTAAACGTGGAAGAGATTCGATTTTTGTGGTTGTGGATAGATTTTCTAAGATAGCACACTTTATTCCATGTCACAAAACGGATGATGCTTCGCATGTTGCTGATTTGTTCTTTAGAGAGATTGTGAGATTGCATGGCATGCCTAGAACCATTGTTTTGGATAGAGATACTAAGTTCTTGAGCTACTTTTGGAAGACTTTATGGTGTAAATTAGGTACCAAGCTTTTGTTTTCTACTACTTGTCACCCACAAACTGATGGTCAAACCGAAGTAGTAAATAGGACTTTTTCTACTTTATTGAGGGTAATAATTAAAAAGAACATCAAAATATGGGAAGAGTGTTTACCACATATTGAGTTTGCTTATAATAGATCTATTCATTCTGCTACTAAATTCTCACCGTTTGAAATTGTTTATGGGTTTAATCCTTTGACTCCAATGGATTTATCTCCATTACCTGTTTCTGAGCGTGTTAATTTTGATGGAAAGAAAAAGGCTGATTTTGTTAAGCAGATACACGAGAAGGCAAGGCTCAATATTGAGAGAACGGAGCAGTATGCAAAACAAGCTAATAAGGGGCGTCACAAGTTTGTTTTTGAACCCGGTGATTGGGTGTGGTTACATATGAGAATAGAGAGATTTCCGGCGCAAAGACATTTCAAACTACTTCCAAGAGGGGATGGTCCTTTCCAAGTTCTAGAACGTATCAATGACAACGCTTACAAGCTAGATTTGCCCGGTGAGTACAATGTTAGTGCTACTTTCAATGTTACTGATTTGAGTCATTTTTATGTAGGTGATGATTTGAGGGCAAATCCTTTTCAAGAGGAGGAGAATGATGCAAATAATGACTTGACTATAAAGGAGCCAGTTTAAATTCCAACTGGGCCGGTTACAAGAGCACAAGGATAGAAGTTCAAAGATGCACTTAATGGGCTGATTCAAGAGGTTTGGGCTCAAGCAAATTTGTGGAGGCCCATTGAGGATGGTTCACGAGTTCAACAAAGATGCATCAATATGCTTCAACTAGTAGAAGAATCTGGTCATAATTAATTGTTTCCGTTTGTTTTATTTCTAGAACTTTCCTTGCATTGATCAGTAAATTAAGGGACTGATTGTTTCCTTTTGTTTTGTTTCTATTTCTTAAACTTTCCTTGTATTGATCAGCCAAATTAAGGGGCTGATTGTTTCCTTTTGTTTTGTTTCTATTTCTTAAACTTTCCTTGTAGGAAACTTTCCTTATATTTTTTTAGCCTATAAAAAGGCGTCTAATGGAATAGAAGGAAGACAGTTTACAGATAATAGGTGAGTTTATTCTCTTTGGTTCTTTGAAGGACTATTCGAACTTATCGGAATTCTTCCGTGGCGTTTATCATCGACTTATCAAACGGCTTTCCACTACCGTTTATGGCGTCTTCCTTATATCAAGGTTCTTGCTTCGCATTAAACAACGGGTTGAGGTCAATTATACTGAGATTCTTGTTTTTGTTGAAGCAACGGGTCGAGATCTCCCATCCAAATCTAATCGAGAACGTTCTTGGATTTTCTCCTTTTCTTCTACGGGTCTCGTTATTCTTGATGGGATTCGCATCAGCTCGTAGACTAATTTTATATTTTCATTAATAGTCCACTCATCCTTTGCTACATTGGCTACATTATTAGCAAAATTCACTTTAAAATTTATGTGAGGGTTTACCTCATTGTCACCCCCATCATCCTTTTTGGGAGACTCGTATTCAGTATCCGCCTCGTTGCCGCTTTCGTCGGGTTCTTGAGGCTTTTTGCAGTCATTATTGGAGACTTTGTGGACTGGCTTGTAGAGCATAGCATCCGTGAATTAGTTTTCTAGCTCTTTAAATGGTTGCCTATCTACAACTAACATTCGGACTTCTCCTTGTTCATCGCAGTATTTCATACATTGATGGAGAGTCGATGGGACTATCATGTAATTATGGATCCATGGGCGTCCCAGCAGAATGTTATAAGATGTGTCTGCATCAATAACGTAGAACGTAACTTCTGTCCTCAAATCTTTGATTTGACATCGAAGTCGGATTTTCCCGAGGGGACAGCTATCATTAGCGTTAAACCTGTATATTGTAGTATTTGTCGGTGTCAAACGATGGGGAGAGATTCCCAATAACTGCATTAGTCTTCTGGGAATAACACTTAATGCAGACCCCGAATCGATTTGAATACGGTCCACCTTTGTGGATCCGACATATCCGGTGAAATATAAAGGCCTAGTATGCTTTATATTCCTTACCTGCATATCATCTGGAGAGAAAATAATTTGTAGGACCTGCCTCCTCACTTGATGACAGTGGGGGTAGGAGTCCCGTTCTTCGTCGGCTGGCTCGATAATTTGAGCTAAGAAAGATTCAGAGTCTGCCAAGGCCTCTCTTAATACTTTGCGAATTGATTTTGATAATCGCAGCAACTCATAAAGCATAACTCGAGCTGGAATATTTGCCAGCTGAGCTATTATATCAAATTTAAATGCAGCCTCTTTGGCTTCTTCATCTCTTGCAAGATTTTTCTAGAAATGAAGCCCCTTTTATCTTGAAGGCTTCGCGAGTTCCCCATATATATTCTTCGGGTCTACTCTGGTGTAATTTTTTAGGTATGGTTTACCGGATCGAGTGCCGGAAGGGCCCGCCCCATCTTGATGAGTGGCCATAGCTTTGGGTTCCTCTTCGGAATCTGTGAAGACTCCCGAGATTATATATTCTTCTTTTATTTCTGCGAAAATAGTATTACTAGTCTGCTTTCTTCTCTGGCTATTTGAAGTGGTCCATTGTTCGTCCTGTAACAGATCAGGATGGACCCACATGATTTTCCCTTTTTGTGTAGCTACAGGGACAAGTCCTTTCTGTGCTTTTTTATGTGGGTCATGATTTTTCATGACCAGTTTCCCCTCTGGTATTGGGGTCACCCCTGCAGGAAACTCATGGGTTCCTACCATCAGGGTTGCCATATTAGCAGTGACCTTTTTTTTGTTCTTCTTTTAGTGTCAAGACTCCAGCTTCTATTAATGTTTGGATCATATTCTTCAGATAGTAACAGTCTCTGGTAGGGTGTCCAACATTCCTGTGATAGAGATAATAGTTGGGGTCATTGGTTTTACCAGCGTCCTCCGTTTTTCTATTTTCTGAAAGTTTCAACATTCCCTTCCTAAGGAGCAAATGGAAGAGTGTAGGCGTTTGTTCCGCTTTAAAGGTGTATGTCCTTTCTTGCTGGGGCCTAATCTGTCTCGTGCCCTTTTGATTTTTGGGCTTCGGGTTTGGAGAGTTCGTCTTTTGTGGAGCGGTTTCTGACGCCATCACCGCTTTCCCCTTGTTTTTGTTATTGCTTTGTGTGTGCGGTCTATTATTCCCCAAATTCCTTGCTCCACGAGATTCTTCAACTCTACGGATCAAGTCTTCGGCTTGCTCTCCTTATTTGAGCAAATCCTTCCAAGTCTTAGACTCTACGGCCCCATTTTTAAGAGCGCGTTGGTTTTGAGATTATGCCGACACATCTCCACCAGAGTTTCCTGGGCTATTCCGTATTTACAATGCACGGACTTCTCTCGGAACATTTCTATAAATTCCTTTACCATTTCTTGTTCACCTTGCTTTGTTGCAAGGAGGGAATGAACTGATATTTCGGTATCATCCTCAAAGAAACGTGCGAGAAATTATTTCTCAACATCAAACCAGGTATTGATAGTACCTGGGGGCAGCTGCATAAACCATGTGAAGGCAGGCCCTCGCAAGGTACTTGCAAATACCTTGGTCATCACTGGGTCATTGCCCTTTAAATGTCCTGCTTGAGACATGAAGTAGTAAATATGCTGACTGGGAGATCCTTTCCTGTCATATGGCTCTAATTTGAGCGGTTTGTATTTTTCAGGGTATGATGCCAAATCCCATTCAGGCGGGAATAGTCTTGAGATCCCTGATTCCTTCAACTCCTTTTTGTACATTAACGCCTCGAGTTGGCTTTGTAACTTCTCGATTTTCTCTTCATGAGGGTCGTGAAAAGAATACTTATCCTCATCTTCATGTGTCGAGTGAGCCTTTTCTTCTTTATCTTCCTCGTTCATTTTGTTGAGCGGAATTTCTTTTCCCTTCTTGGCGTTATCCTTGATAATTTTTTGAGTATTTTCGACCACTTTTGAGAGCATCATTTTGAGATCCTCGATCGTCTTTTGTTGATCTCGGATCATTTGTTCTTGGGCCTCAAATCTTTGGTCGATATCGTCAGATCTATCCATCATATGTGATGCTGGTTTCAGCAATTTAGACGATGCCGAAGAATGAGGAGAAGCTAAGGCCGAATTGCCACTATCGTCGTCATAAGAACCTTTCACAAGTTTCTTATAGTCTCGGGCCAGGATAGCGCCTGACTTAAGTCGGGTAAAATGATGAGGTTTTTCATCGCTTGATTCTGAATCACCATTCCTTTCTATGATTTTCTTTCACTTTCCGACCATATTAGAAGTTACAACTCTCCATTCTTTTTCTCGGGGAGCAGTTTTTGTCTTTTTAGCAGGGCTTTTATTTGACTCAGTTAATCGGTCGAACACCAATATCCTGTTCTTGCTGCAACAACAACTGTCCACTACAGCAGATACTGCTGTCATAAGCTGCTGGTAATGACAAGTAGATTCAGACTGAACTTGATTTCTACTCCTTTTCTTGGTTAGATATTCTCTGAGATCAGTGGGCTTAGATACAGAGTCGTGGGGCCCACTCATCCATTGAGAGGGTCCAGGGGCACACTGGAGCTTCTTGGAACCATTGGTGTCAAGTTCTGGTCCAACAGTGCAATGATCAACCCTAATTTTGTATTCAGGTTTATTTACGTGGAGCTGAGCAGTAGCTTCACATTTTGATACGCGGAGCTGAGAAAAAGCTTCACGTTTTGATATGCGGAGCTGAGAAATAGCCTCGCTTTTGGATACGCTAGCCTCGCATTTTACGCTAGCTTGACATTTTTGCAGAAGTTTATCTTCTGGTATATTAGCCTCGCGTGGAAGAAAATTCTTGCACGCTGGCTTATCTTGCGATTAACGCAAGTCATAATTTTGCGTTTAGCGCAATTTTTGCGATTAACGTAAATTTGCCAATCATCTTCATGATTTACGCAAAGGTAAGGAGTGTTGCAGTTAACACAAGTCTTACTTGCTTTGCGTTTATCGCTAAGCTCATATTAGCCTCGCGTGGAGAATCACACGTTGGCTCTAAAGAAATTTTATCCTCACGATTAACGTGAGTATCAGAAATCTTGCGATTATCGCAAGTCTTACTGGCTTCGCGTTTATCGCTAAGCTCAGTAGTAGCCTCGCGTTGAGAATCACACGCTGGCTCTAAGAAAATTTTATCCTCGCGAGTGTTAGAAATCTTGCGATTATCGCAAGTCTTACTGGCTTCGCGTTTATCGCTAAGCTCAGTAGTAGCCTCACGTGGAGAATCACACGCTGGCTCTAAGGAAATTTTATCCTCGCGATTAACACGAGTATCAGAAATCTTGCGATTATCGCAAGTCTTACTAGCTTCGCATTTATTGCTAAGTTCAGTAGTAGTCTCGCGTGGAGAATCACACGCTGGTTCTAAGGAAATTTTATCCTCGCGAGTGTCAGAAATCTTGCGATTATTGCAAGTCTTACTGGCTTCGCGTTTATCGCTAAGCTCAGTAGTAGCCTCGCGTGGAGAATCACACACTGGCTCTAAGAAAATTTTATCCTCGCAATTAACGCGGGTATCAGAAATCTTGCGATCATCGTAAGTCTTACTGGCTTCGCGTTACTGGCTTCGCGTTTATCACTAAGCTTAGTAGAGCCTCGTGTGGAGAATCACATGATGGCTCTAAGGAAATTTTATCCTCACGATTAACGTGAGTGTCAAAAATCTTGTAATTAACACAAGTCTTAGCTTCGCGTTTATTGCAATACTGGCTGGTCTTGTGATTAATGCGAGCCAGTTTGCAAGGGGCTGTAGCCTCGCATTTTGTGAAGTTAGTCTCGCGTTCAATGCGGGCTTTGAGGGCCTTTCGCTAGCTCTCCGATTTCTATTTCGGAGTTGGGTTCTGGTCAATCCAGTTCCCGAGCTTTCTTCGGCAGTAAAGAGGCCACTCTCTGTTAGGGTTTCCTGTCCAAACGGCGGCTTATGGCTGCGGTCTCCATGGGTCCCCGATTAACGGTGGATTCCCGATTACCCGATCCTTGGGTATTGGAGCGCACGCGACGATAGCGTCGTGTTTCGGTCAGGTTACCTGACTCAGAGGAGAGATACTCCTCGTACTTCTGCTAGTCGATCTCTACGACTAGCATGTTCACGTCCGATCCGATCCTCTCGACGTCAGATTGCGCCACGATCTCTTCTTTGGTGAAAGAGACTTCTCCCACTGTGGTCGCCAGTTTGTTCGCAACAGAAATTTACTTTCCTTCCATTGAAATACAACTTAGATTACAACGAAAGTGAACAAGAAAAAGAACAAACGAGAGGATTTATAAATTATCGCTCTCTTTTACAATGAAAAGTGGGATCTCGTAGCGATGGGATCAAACTAGTAGCTCCTTTTGACGATCTGACGATAATGATCTTCTCTCTTGAAGATGACGGCGGCCGACTTGGATCTTCTCTGCTGATCTTTACGAATTTAAGGCTCTCACGCGTAACTCGAATTCTCCAAGATGCCAAAAAAAAAGATCTCTAGGGCTTCCTCAAAGGGGTATTTATAGCCTTAGGATAATATGAGAGTTTCTATTTAAATAAAATTTGTATTCATCAAGGATTCTAATCAAATATCTTAGTTTTGATTTAAATCTCTTGATTTGGAGTTCTTGTTGGACCTAATTTGGATATTTGGCTAAGCCCAAATCTTAATCTCATTCAATTTATGATTCTGCTTATCTGCTCACGCGGAGCTAATCGCATCAAAACGCAGAGCTAAGAAACTAGAACGCGGAGCTATTGATTAGCTCCGTGTTTTGCTCAAACGCGAGGCTAAAAATAGCCAAACGCGGACCTACTAAGTTAGCTTCACGTTCTGTTGTGAAAAATACCTTTTTACTTAGAAATTTTCACTGCCAACAAAACCAAGTAGCAGAGTTCTCTCTTCTTCTCCTCTGGCCAAAGCTTGGTGCCAAAGAAATTAGTCAATGCAGCATTCGGATTATCAATGGAATACATCAACGATGTTCCATCGCTATCAAATATCCTATGAAATTAAATGGGAAAATAAAGTTATATCTTTTTCCTACCCCTATAATTCGAATTGAAAGCACTAATTTCTTTTATTTGTTGTAATTCTTAATTCTTGATAAATTACAATGTAAAGGAATTCCTCAAATTTGAGTATATAACAGTTGGCGACCATAGTAGGAGACCCTCTTCACTGAATAGAAAACATTGGCGCAATTTGACGTTATCGTCGATTCCTTTATTTTGAAACCTGCAAAGCGTTATCACTGAGTGACAACCAAGAAATATGAGGTGTTGTTACCCATTGACAAAGACAAGGTGTTATCACCTATCGAAGAATATGAGCCATTATTACCAATTAACAAAGACAAGGCGTTATCACCTGTCAATTAATGTAAGGCATTATCTCCCATTAACAGGCAAGGTACGAGAATGACATGTGAAATGCCCCAACTATATCAGCCTGATACGTGCATGACAGGAGCCCTCCACAGGCACGTGTAAAGCCCCAACTAGGTGCGCAACGCCCTAACTCCGGGCGTGTGCGTAGTGCCCAAACTTTGGAAGCGCACGCAGTGCCCCACCTGGGCATGTGCAGTGTTACAACTCTGGGTGCATGCAGTGCCTCAAATCTTGGTGCACACAATGCCCAGCTGGTGCGCATGCTTCCCCCACCTGGGCATGTGTAGTGCCACAAATCTGAGCATGTGCGACCCACTGGGCACGTTCAGAACCCCAAACCTGGGTGTGTGCAGCGCCCCAACCTTGGCACACGTGACCCAACTAGGCGATGCAGCACCCTTCCTAGGCGTGAGCAGTGCCCCAACTCTAGGCATGTGCAGTGCCCGAAATGGGCATGCGCAGTGCCCCAACTTGGCACACGTAGTGCCCTAAATGGGTGCGGGCGCAACACCCAGCCCACACAGCCCTTTCGACGTGCGTGATAGGATCCACGCAGCTCTAATGGGCATGCATGATGAGCACCGTCAAGCTCTACACAACTAAGTTTTTTTTTAAAATTTAAAAAAAAATCAATATCCAATCCTCTTAAGACTTTTTGGGCTGGGGACACTGCCTCTGCACTCCTGGTGAGCTATTTGAGTAGCTCGACCCCTGTGTAACTCGAGCAATATTGTTGGAGGGGGAATATATTTTGTATAAGTAATATTTTTCAAAACTCAAGAAGATTTGAGAAGATTATGGTTAAAACATCAACTTCATATATTATATATAAATTAAAATGTGTCCGAAGAGGAGAAGGATACTTCATCCTCGAACAGTTATCTTCTAGATCAGAAAATATGTCTAGAATACACTTCAGTTGAAGATAAATCCATCAAAATTCTCTCTAATTCATAGCTTATGGTGCACGATGATACTCTCACTACCTGTGTGATAGGGATTAAGTCAAGCTCAAGTTGAATCCAACAACGGGCTCAAGGTCCTCAAAGAATACGCATAACTTGTTAAGACTACATTAATTATGAGGCTCAAGCAATCAGATGCAAAGCTCAATCTACTATGAATCAGATCATACATAAGGCTCAACCCAATCTTGACCAAATCAGATGAGAGGCAAAGCCCATGTGAACCAAAATAAATATAGGACTTAACCTTAGCATATGATTCTCGTATGCTGCAATCAAGGAATCTTGCACAACCCACCCAGAGAGGTAGGGCCCATACTGATGTTTCAGAAAGACTCTTGCTTTCGCATTGCCCACGAAGGGGATAGTCCTCATTTCCGTGTTTCAATAGAGCTCTTACTTATTGCAAGCCAATATATAGATCAAAATTATAGTTTTTGGTTAGACTCAGGTTCAGCATGCAATCCTAATGAAGCCTAGCCACAAAGAGTTACCAAAAACAATGCCTCACTCACATGTAGAGTGTTGTTTAAATAACTTATTCATCTTACAGGGCTCGCTATGTTAAAATTGACCAGGGCCCATCCAAACAACATACTGTACAACTTGGGAAAAGAGTTTTCTTTCTTTACCATAAAAAAGCTCTCATGCTAAGAAAGGCAAACAAAATCCTCTAAAGCAATGCTATATTTGCTTCTGCCATATTAGATTATATCAATCATCCAAGCAACAACCAGTATGGTGAACTGCAACAATATCCGGATGGTTGAAAAATGGACAACTCTCATTCCAGTCTTTGATGACGCTTCAACTTGATGCAGGCTTAACAAATTACCAAAGAATTCATTCTTTCCTCTGCATTAAGTACTGCGTTAATTCAATTAGGGGTTGTGCATGAGATCTACAAAATTTTCAAGGTTCCCCCATTTCTTCATATGAGTCATGAGGTTTACAGTATGGCAATCAACCAAACCAATAGAGCTCGACTACAAGAGATCTTGGCAAGAGATCTCTCATAAGTTCAACTAAGCTTAACAGCTAGTTAAGACTTTCTGGTATGTAGTTGAAAATATTCTAATTCAACCGAGCTAGATGCCTATCTTGTCGTCATCCAGAAGATAAAGATGTGAAACTCAAGTAACTCAAAGTTTCACATAAAGCTCCTCAGTCTCAATACAAACTTCAAAATAACACTCGCAAGTCTCAGTTCCCGTGCAAGGCTTGTCATGACACTCGCATGTCTCAGCTCCTATGCGAGGCTTGTCATGACATTGCATTCCTCAGCTTCCATGCGAGACTTGTTATGACACTCACATGTCTTAGGTCACATGTGGGTTTGTCATGACACTTGCACATCTCATTCTACACAAGAGCCTCAAATTGGCATTAATATGTCCAATTCATCACACGAGGCTCATTTTCATGGTTGCCTCCATTTTGCACCCAAGGCTTAAAGTACAAGTCTTATCTTCAAGGTCATGCAGTCTATAAGACACACATAAAAGAGGCTTCCTCTCTAAAACTCTCTCGGTATCGAAGTTATGCATTGACAAGGACTTCAGGTTTGAGCCCACTGCAAAGCTAAGCTTTCTGTGAGGCTCATGACTGTCAATCCTACATTACTGAGTTGACACTCATATCCTTCTGGAAACTATTTTTGAAATACATCTAGCATCCATGATGAAAATGTCGATGCCTCAATTGCCTGATGTGGAGATCATTCATCTCACATTGAAATCATCTGCTTCTTTGACTTCTCAAAAAACGTAGCAGGGTATAACGTTCTTTTGTTAACACCAACTCATTAAACAAGTGATGGTGAAATATGTTGAGATTTAAATGACTCTAAGCTCATCATCGACCAACTCAAGAAAGACAAAGCCAGAGTTAGTGATGGTCATCAAGTTTCAACCTGTATGGAGGGTAATGGACTCCATATAGGGGAGATTTGCAAAAAGAGGCTCAGCAAGCATATCTCCTCCCTAGTTTTCTCACTCTAAAGGAAAAGATATGATAGCAATTACACCAAAGTTGCATAGGTTGCCAGCCAAAAGTATCTCTCCAAGGCAATTCAAACTTGAGGAGCACCTCAATTCTATTATTGCGGACGAAAATCATTCTGGATGATTGAGAAAATGGGGTATGTCTTCATCCAAAGGCCAAGATTAAATTTTGGCAAAGAACTTTGAAGCCTGCTCTTCTCCAGGAAAAAGCCGGATTGTTTTCACCGGCAAGGGTTGGATATGTCATAATCCCGATCCTTCGGATATAGATCACATGATCTACCAAAATGCAGAGAATTTTGATTGGGACTCAGATATCAGTTGGGGGTACTATCTAAGAAGCTGGCTATGAATATGACTTTTGCCAGCCCAACTTCAGACAAAAATGAAGAACCATCTCTTCCCCAAGATGAAGTGTTAGATAAATATCTTAATGCCCAAAGGAACATGCGTATTGAATAGCACGCCTACTGAAGATAAAGTGGTTCAAGTGAGCATGGATGACAAAGCTAACCCCAATCCATATTCATAAGTGAGATTTTGTCTTCTAACAAAAGAGAAGATCTTATAACTCTCATTAGAGAATGTATTAACATCTTTGCATGGAACTATAAGACATGCTAGGCTTAGATATTCAAGTTGCTACGCATCGAAACAAAACCAGTGAAACAACATAAATGAAGATTTTGTTCAGAGTAGATGGAGTCGATCAAGAATGAAGTCAAGAAGCTCATACAGGCTAGTTTTATCCAGGACGAACAACACCCTAAATGGGTAGAAAATATTGTTCTTGTTCTCAAGAAGAATGGAAAGATCCAAATTTGCATCGACTTTCGACATCCGAGTGCAGCTTGCCCCAAAGATGATTTCAGCTTCCAATAATGGATGTCATGATTGACAATACTTGCAGATTCAAAAGGATGTCTTTCATGAACAGATTCTTTGTGTATAATCAAATCTAGATGTACCCTAAAGACAAGAAGTATAAGAAGTGCTCAAAGAAGCTCTTGATAGAACTTGCGGTGTTCACCAACCAGGACCTAAATTAGGAGACTGGATAAAAAGAATGGGATTCTACTAGCCAATGATGATGGCAGACACAATGACATATGCAAAAAGATGTCATGCCTACCAGGTGCATGCGAATTACATACATCAGGCTCTAGAGCACTGATGTGATATATTTACTGCAAGCGCACAGTATCGTTGTAGCGCAGTACAGCTCGTCTCACAAGGATCTAAGGTGTTTTTGCGCTTCTTACTTTATCTATAGTTCTATCGGACTAACCAAGGGTTCTAGATTGAAGTCGGATTAATCTAAATAGCCTAGAATCTAGAATCCACTAATTTCTAACCATGTTCTTACTTCTATTATTTTCTTCTATCATAAAAATTCGATCTTTTTAGTCTAATTTTTACTTAAAGTGCCCTAAGCATGCGCTATCAAGTGTTGTGCAAGTATAACTCATCAACGATGCTACTTCTTATAAAAACAAACTAAATCTTTTAGATAATTCAAAGAAAAAGATAAAATCAGCAACCCCAAACCCTAACTAAGCAAAGATTATCAAGAAACCTAATTTAAGTATAACCTATCAAAGTCCTAATCTTCGAGTCCTTGTATTTTAATTTTTTTATTGAAAAATCATGTCTTTATTAATTTTATTTAAGAAGAAAAATATTAGAAAATAATTACATGGTGGATCTTAGCTTCATCTACATCCTAGAGCTAATCTAATTAGCTAGTCATATTTTTACTAAAGAAGATCAAATTTTTATTCATGAAATGATAAACCCTAATCTAGAAAGCAGTAAACCCTACAATAGAATGCGATTAAATCTATGTAGAAAGTAAGTAAAATTCTAAAGAACAAAGGTTTACCTCTGGAACACGGTGTTGTGGCCATCCACCTTCAGCAAAAACTCTAACTTTATTAATCAGAAAACGAGTACAAAAATTCCAGAATCTCGTCAAAATACAAGGATCGGCCAATATATAGGCTTCGGAAATCAAACCCTAATTCTATCAGAACTGAAAAATTAAAAAATTACAACGAAACCACCGACGAAATCTCAACGTGTAGACCCACTTTAGGGCCACTATTTGGCTGCCCAAGCCGCCAATTAGCTGCACTTTTTTGGGTAAATTGAATGAAATTTCTTCCACGTGAGTCTCGTGTCTTATAAATTTGATTTTCCTGACTGTATTTGACTTTGAGTCTCTACAGTATCGTAGTCTCGTAGTTTTGCTCACTTTAGAAACTTTTCGGACTCTGATTTCCTAATCCAACTTTGAATTCATGCCATCTTCTTGTACGAATCGGATTACCTGAAAAAGACACTAAAAATACCCGAGTAACATTATTTACATACAAAAATAGATAAAGTATGAGAGGAAAAAATACAATATATGATACTTATCACACCCCCACACCTATCTTTTGCTAGTTCTCGAGCAAAATCTAAATCTAAAAAGAAAAATGAAAATCCTAACTCACTTTCGCAGGAATCGCGATTGCACTTAGCACATGCAATAAGCCTTTAAACCCCTAGGTTACCCTAGTGGACGAGTTGTGTCTCGTGAGGGTTTGCAGTGAATATACCCACAAAATTTAAGAAGAAAATAGATTAAGGAATAAAAAAAAGTAAAATAAGGATAACCGAAAATCAAGAAAAATAGAAATTTTATACAAAGGAAAGAAAAAATATTTTTTCATGATATTTTCATCAATTAATCTCACTAATATACAAACTCAAGAATGCATTTAGATTATCAATTTTCAAATCCAGCATCATATCAGATACACTTATCATTTTAATCAAAAATTTAAATCATATCTTTCAATACCCACTAACAGATAATCTATTGGCTCCTATACATCTACGTGCACGTGTGATAGTCTACTTTAGTTTTGGACTCCAACTCTAACTCATGATTCATCTCCTCTCTCATAACAATTTTTTTCTTCTTTTTTTTTATTTTTTTTTAAAAGAATATTTTAACTTTCATGCGAATATTCATGCTTGCTTAGGCGCAACATACCAATTACTAGGTTCATACTCTTTTCTTTTTCTTTTTTTTTTAGAATATTTCACCTTTTATGGGAATATTCACGCTTAGTTAGGTGCAAAATACCCGATTACTCAGATCATGCTATTTTTTTTCACTCTTGAGGCTATTGCCATAATACCAGACGCACCCCATTATTTTATCACTCTCGAGGCTATTACCTTAGGCTCACCCCATTATTTTATTTTCACTTTTTTTTTTGTTTAGAGAGGGAAGACTGACTCAATCATTATCATCTTTGTCCTTAACCTAATAAACTATTGTGAAGTAAAAAAATAGATGTATACTTGGCTCAAAACTACTATTAGTGGTATTTATTTTTCGGATTTTAATCTTTTTCATAAAATTAAAAGTGTATCGTCCAATCTACTCTCCTATCCAATTTCAAATCTAAATTTGTTCCTTTATCTGTAATTAGTTGATCTATTGATGAAAATATATAATTTTTTTTTAATTTTTTTTTTAGTTTTTTTTTTTGTAGTTAGTTACCCTAAAAACCACCCAAAGTGTAAAATAAAGAAACCCAAAAATAAAAAAAATCCTAAAAAATAAAAATAAAATCCTAAAAATCCTAAAAAAAATTAAAAATCTCCTAATTCACTCCCCCACACCTAAACTTGTGTATGCCCTCATGCACAAACAAAGGGTGGTAAAATAAATAAGAAAACTATTACACAAATACAAATAATGAGAGTCGTAAAAAGTTACGATCTCAATATCTCACCCTATTAACGCATGTAAAGCGGTTACGACCTCTCGATCGCTTCCCACTTTCATAGTGTGTGCGTTTTAAACGTGAAGTGGGCGCATTATTATATCTCATCATCCTCCTACTACAAGTCACGAGATTACCTGTCTGCTTCTTATGCCGTCCTCGCTTTTTCTTTGTCCACATATAAGCATTAACAATTGGGTTAAAGAATTCTTTATTATAAACCTGCCAATCATCGTTAGTAACAAGCATACATGTAGAGATATCATGAGGTGAGAAGAGTGTAATATGATCAAGTGAACGTGGTGGTGGCTCTTCTAACTCATAAACTAATGCGAGCTCCTCTGCAAATAAATCCTCAAAAGTTTGCTCATAATTCAATGGCACACTTGCACAAGTATCATCATATATAAAATCAGTATGTGTCAATTCTTCTAATAGTATGAGCTCGTCTTTGAATATTTGCTCAAATGAAGGTTGATCATCAGTGGAAGAGGTCGAATGAGAGTGCAAACTATGAATCATATTGACCTCAATGAGAGAGCTCGTTACGTGCTCATCCATATTAAATATGTTTAATGCCACAGTCATATTCCCAAACGATAGCACATCTTCAACCATACTAAGTGGTTTCTTAATTGAACGATCAGCTAGCTGTAATGTGACCTTGGTAGGTTGAAGTTTTCCTAACCCCAGTTGCTGATAAACAGTGTAAGGAAGCAAGTTGACACTTGCCCCTAAATCAAGCAACGCCCTATCAAATATAGTGTTCCCAATAGTACATGATATTGTAGGGGAACCTGGATCTTTGTACTTGATAGGTAAGCAGTTAGAGAGGATATGTGATATATTTGCAGCAAGAAAAACTTTCTCAGGAATGTTTCTTACTCGTTTCTTAGTACACAAATCCTTAAGGAACTTAGCATAAGTAGGAACCTGTTGTATAATGTCAAGGAGTGGAATATTAACCTTTACCTGCTGAAATGTTTCAAGAATCTTTTCTACTTGCGGTGAAGGCTTCCTAAGCCGATTTGATATGGTGCTTTCGGCTCAGAAACAGGTTCTTCCAAATGAGTACGTGACGGTGATGGAGGTGATGGAGATGATTGTGGAGAAAGGGGTGGAAGAGATGATGTAGCCTGTGAGATAGTAGGAGTGGGATCATGGGGCATGGCTACATTATTGTCCACTTGCTTGCCAGATCTAAGCGTGTGAATGGCATTGCATTGGTGGACATGTGACTGATTGGTGTTTGAGGAACTGGCATTGGGGTTCGTTATGGGTTGACTTGGAAAGGTACCCTGGCCATGTTCACTCATTTGACTCACTAATTGTCCAACCTGCTGCTCTACATTCTTAATAGATTGAGAGTTCACGAGCAGTTGCTGACCTGTACCTTGAATAAAATCAGCTGACACTTTCATAAGATTTTGCATGTGTGTGTCAAGGTTGAACATATGTGTGTCAAACTTGGAATGAGACTTGAGAAAATTTTTAACGTTCTTCTCAAGTGACTGGAGTCGCTTTTCTTGATCAATATTAGACCCCTGTTGTGATGAGAGTGATTTTGTGCAGGTGGTCTATTCAGATTGTTCCCATAATTTGAAGTGTTTGGGTGTTGGTAGGCACCCACATTTGGTCTTGGGAACTGACCAGTGGCTGAAGGTTGTATGTTAGGGTTATGGACTCCCTGATATTGCCCTTGACACCATGAGAGATTCGGATGGTTCCTCCAGCCAGGATTGTATGTAGGAACGTAAGGATTGTTCATGGATTTTTGATACAAGGCGTTAGCCTGTTCAAGTGTTGGACCCATGTAATTCATTAATAATGGACACTCCTCCATAACATGATTCGGAGTTCCGCAATTAAAGCATGTGGGAACTTTAATTTGATTTACCTGACCCACCGGTGGTGCACTAGGAGTCTCCAATGCCTCAATTCTCCTCATAAGGGCTGCGATCTTAGCTTCGGCAGCTATAGAGCTGTCGACGCTATGGATCCCACCCTTATGTGCAGAAGTTGATGCACTGGGCTTCTCAGTGGAACTCTCCCACTGCATAGTCTTCCACGATAGGTCCTCAAGAAAGTCCCGTGCTTCATCCTCGTTTTTCCTCATGAACTCCCCCTGACACATGGATTCAAGAAGAGTTTTGGATGTGTAATCGAGTCCTTCGTACACGATTTGACACAACCGCCACTTTTCTATCGCATGGTGGGGGCACTGAGCTAAAAGATCTTTGAACCGTTCTATGTATTTCCAGAAGGGTTCTCCCGATACTTGACGGAATTGATTGATTTGATTTCTAATCCTTATCGTCTTATGCGTGGGATAATACTTCTTGAGAAATACTGCAACGAATTCATCCCAAGTAGTGATTGAATCAGTAGGCATACTATACAACCACTTCTTAGCATTATCCTTGAGTGCAAAGGCGATGAAGCGGAGCTTAATTGCATCCTCCGATAAGTGTTGCAGTTTTATCATCACGCATACTTCCTGAAATTCACTGATAAAGAGATATGCGTCCTCTGAATCAGAACCAGTGAATTTAGGAAGCATACTGATGTACTGCGGCTTCAATTCATAGTGATTACCCGCTGCGCGTGGAAGTTTTATGCATGATGGAAGTAATGTGCGCAACGGGTAACATCGATCCTGAAGCATCAGGATCGGTTGGTCCATCTTAGCTCCCATGAACAAATCTGATCTCACAAGTCGACCAAATTGATCACGGGTCCAATGTGGTATGAACCAGCGACCATGAGTGTATGCGTGAGTTTCCTAAACTAATGCAAGAAGTGGGATGTAGTGGAGAGATAAAACGGTGGAATATATATGATCAAATAAAAATGTGATTGCTACTGTTTAATATTTATTTATTATTTTTTTTGAATTTTTTTACAGAACTAGAGACAAAAAATACAGATAATAGGAAATTTTTGTGGAGTTTCGTTCCAAAAGTGCCGCCAAATAGCTATTTTGACCGCTAATTGGTGGCCCAAACAGGGAACTAGGTTCTCAATTTTTTTTTGTACATTTTAAATTCTTATCTAGCCCAGTTTATTTTCCTGTATCTGGACTTTAATATTACTGCATACTCAACACACACTGTTAATCCCGTAAAACATCAGCAAAAACAAGAAAAACACTATCGATCCCCTGCAACGGAGCCAAAAACTTGATGTGATATATTTACTGCAAGTGCACAGTATCGTTGTAGCGCTGTACAGGTCGTCTCACAGGGATCTAAGGTGTTTTTGCGCTTCTTACTTTATCTATAGTTCTATCGGACTAATCAAGGGTTCTAGATTGAAGTCGGATTAATCTAAATAGTCTAAGATCTAGAATCCACTAATTTCTAACCATGTTCTTACTTCTATTATTTTATTCTATCATAAAAATTTGATCTTTTTAGTTTAATTTTTACTTAAAGTGCCCTAAGCATGCGCTATCAAGTGTTGTGCAAATATAACTCATCAAAAATACTACTTCTTATAAAAACAAACTAAATCTTTTAGATAATTCAAAGAAAAAGATAAAATCAGCAACCCCAAACCCTAACTAAGCATAGATTATCAAGAAACCTAATTCAAGTATAACCTATCAAAGTCCTAATTTTCGAGTCCTTGTATTTTAATTTTTTTATTGAAAAATCATGTCTTTATTAATTTTATTTAAGAAGAAAAATATTAGAAAATAATTACATGGTGGATCTTAACTTCATCTACATCCTAGAGCTAATCTAATTAGCTACTCATATTTTTAGTAAAAAAAATCAAATTTTTATTCATGAAATGATAAACCCTAATCTAGAAAGTAGTAAACCCTACAATAGAATGCGATTAAATCTATGTAGAAAGCAAGTAAAATTCTCAAGAACAAAGGTTTACCTCTGGAACACGGTGCTGTGGCCGTCCACCTTCAGCAAAAACCCTAACTTTATTAATCAGAAAACGAGTACAAAAATTCCAGAATCTCGTCAAAATACAAGGATCGGCCAATATATAGGCTTCGAAAATCTAACCCTAAATCTATCAGAACTGAAAAATTAAAAAATTACAACGAAGCCACTGACGAAATTTCAACGTGTGGACCCACTTTAGGGCCGCTATTTGGCTGCCCAAGCCGCCAATTAGCTTCATTTTTTTGGGTAAATTAATTGAAATTTCTTCCACGTGAGTCTAGTGCCTTAAAAATTTGATTTTCCACTGTATTTGACTTTGAGTCTCTGCAGTATCGTAGTCTCGTAGTTTTGCTCACTTTAGAAACTTTTCGCACTCTGATTTTCTAATCCAACTTTGAATTCATGCCATCTTCTTGTATGAATCGGATTACCTGAAAAAGATACTAAAAATACCCGAGTAGCATTATTTATATACAAAAATAGATAAAGTATGAGAGGAAAAAATATAATATATGATACTTATCAAGCACCTGCATCAAATTACGATCAGTTGGCCATTCGAGACATGGGTAAAGGATATTATTGGCCCCATCACTCCACTTTCTTCTCATGAACATCGGTTCATACTGGTTATAGCCGATTGCTTCTCAAAATGGACAAAAGCTTTCCTATTAAGAGAAGTGAAAACGACAGACGTGGTCAACTTTATCAAGCACCACATAATCTATCGCTTTGGTGTCTCTAGATGGATTATCAGCAATAATAGTTCTCAATTTACTAGTAGGGCCTACACAAAATTATGTAACAAATTTAGAATACAGAATGCGTTCTCATCCCTATCTAACCCGGCCGCTAATGGCTATGTAGAAGTATTCAACAAAGTTATTGTGAAGCTTTTATAGAAATTCATCACCATAAGTCTATGTGATTGGGATGAGAAATTAGGAGTTTGTATATGGGCTTATTACACAATAGTAAGAATATCGACAAGAGCCACACCATTCTCTTTGGTATATGAATCTAAGGTTGTTCTACCTCTGAAAATCCTGATTCCTTCTCTTTGGGTGGTATTAACAACAAGAATGACCACTGAAAAAAAACACAGCCAACAACTACAAGAATTACAAGTATTGGATGAAAAGAGCTTAAAAGTTTAACAACAGATAGATCTTTATCAAGCACGAATATACCAAGCCATAAACAAGAAAGTCAAAGAATGAACCTTAAAAAAAGTGACATGGTCTTAGCAATCAGATGACTAGTAGTCATGACGCATAAGACTAAAGGAAAATTCCAACCGGAATGTGGTGGTCCATTTGTAGTAGAGACAGTCTACTTAGATGGAGCATACCAATTGACCACTCAACATGGTAATCGGATGATTATGCTGATCAATAGAAAGTTCCTAAATAAATACTATTCTTAAAGGAAAGAAGTCATTCGACCTCATCTTCAATAATGGCTCATTGCTAAGGTGAAGCTCCACACACCCGACTAGGGGTGCCAGATGAAAAGAATCCTACGTCTCTTTGACCAAGGATAGAGGAAAATAAAATCCTTACCAACCCCATCGTGCTGCAGGAAGAGAATAAGTTTCTTGACAACCTATCATGGTAGGCGATAAAGATGAACCACCCAATATCGCCAATGCAACGGGTAGAGAACAAGCTTCTCATAACCTCATTATGCTAGGGGTATAAGAATGAACTGCCCAAAACCACAAAGGCAAAAGGAAAAGTTTGATATGTAAGCGTCATAATGAGAGAAATAGCATGACTAACTCAATACAAACGACAATTGGTAAAAGCAAACTAAATCTTTTAATAACTGGGGGTTTACTAAAAATTACATGACAAATTTGTCACGACAATATCCTTATTCGATTATAAGAATACATCACTGTCCAAAGCTGCTAAAACAAAGGGAAGATGAAAATTTTGGCATATATAAGCCCAAATGAAATCCTTGACAACTCACCATGCAGAGAGAAATAGCATGTCTAGCCCAACTCAAATGATAGTTTGTAAAGAAAAATTAAATCCCTTAATAGCTGAGGTTTACTAAATCCTATCACAAATTTATCACGATAGTATCCTTATTCAGCTATAAGGGTACCTCACTATCCAAAGCCATGAAACTATCATTTGAGGAAAGGTTTGGCATATAAGCCCAAATTAAATTCTATGTCCACTTCCTTTGAATAAGTCAAGTTTTGAGACATATTTAATGATACCTTTGTCCTCACTCAAATCCTGTTATACTAGATGTCATTGAACGGATAAATAAAACATGTTAAACCCTACCTCTAATCGGTTCATTACTATCATGTCCCAAACCTTTGAATAGATTGGACTACAAGACATATTTAATGATACCTCTGTCTTCTCCTAATTTGTCATACTAGATGTCACTGAATGGTTAGGATCATATTTTTGCAAACTCTCGTCTATCATGTCCAGAACCACTAAATATCTTGAGCCAATAGAGCACATTAGCATCATATCTCTGCCTATTATGTATATCTCCCAGTTTGTCATACTAGACATCACTAAACGTTAGAACTCTACTCTTTTGAAGACTCTTTCTATCACGTCTGATACCTTTAATTAGTTTGAGTCATCATCCATGAGACATGTTAACTATTACGTCTATCTATCAAATTCATCTCTTTGTCTGTCACACTCTTAGCCTGCGAACAAATATCCAGAATGATTCCAGACTTCAATTCTATTCATGCTACAGATAACAACTTTTCTAGAAACAAAACTACAAATTGAAGTCTAGATCAGAAAACTTTAAATTTGATAGATATTTCAGATCAAACTCTTAGTGGCATTATAGTGTTCTAACTATTAATGTTTCCAAAGCAACTAGAATGAACAAGCACAAAGACCAAAATTTTGCACTACTCCAGCATCAGGAAGATTTCCTTACAAGCAATCTTTGATACTTCGAAAAGGTTCAAAAGTTTTCTCATGAAGATCAAGAAAAATTGTGGATCAGATTTGATAAGTTATACAAAGGTTTAACAGTGCACAACAAAATAGCTAGAAGATGCAATTTTGGAAGAAGGTTCACAAAGTATGAGCTATCAATAAATTGGCAGAGGATCTTGAAGCTCCCAAACAATATGATGAACACAAGATTGTGTACATCCACAAGAAAAATCGAAATATTTTGGACTCTTTTGATTTCGGCTCTGTAGTCAAGGAGCAATTTTGTATGTACACAATCTTGTAGCGGATTATTATATTCACAATCTTGTATTATGCTGGTGCTTGCCCTAAAGCTACTTTTTAGGGCGGTGCTTGCCCTAACCAGCGTGCACCCGAGGGGACGCACCCGAGGCACGGTACACACCCAAGGTACGACCATGCTCGAGGCACACTATGCACGCCTAGGACCTACTATGCACACCTGGGATGCAGCAGGCGTTGTGCGTGCCCGTGAATGCACTACACGTGTCTGCAAGGGTGCTGCATGTGCGCCTGCAAGGGTGCTGCATGCGCGCCTGCAAGGGGCATGTACACACCAGCAAGGGGCACACCCACTCTAGAGGTATTGTGCGTGCGCCTGCAAGGGGTATGTGTGCATCCAGAAGTGCGACATGTTCGCCCCTGCAAGGGACATTGTGCGTGCCCTAGAAGAACTATGCACGCACCCCTACAAGGGACGCTTCATGCACGCCCAGTGGGGCAAGTGTACACTCTCAAGGGGCATGCGCACGCCCAAGAGGCACTGCACGCACCTGCGAGGGGCTTTGCATGCACCCACAAGGGGCTATGCGCGCCCTCGCAAGAGGTTGCACATGCACCCTTGCAAGAGGTAGCATGCATGCCCCAGAGGCGCTACACATGCATGTGCAAGGGGCATGGGCGTGTGCTTTAAAGGCACCGCGTGTGTGGCCCCGCAAGGGGTGCTGCATCTACCAGTAAGGACATGCATGCACCCCGGCAAGGGGCATGCGCATGCCTACAAGGGGCATGTGCGTGCACTCCAGAGGTGTTGCTTGCGCGTCCGCTAGGGATACATGTGCACCCCCTTGCAAGGGAAGCTACGCATGCCCCAGGGGCACTATGCGTCCCCTCTCTCCAGGACATAGCGCGCCTCATGCATTTCACTTCAGGCTTGCTCCGCTCTGCGCTCCATGTTCTAGTTCGCACTTCACGCTACGCTCCACTTACGAGAATGGTTGCCTTCCAAGATCTTTAAAAAATTTTCTCTAAATAGAGAGGAGAGAGGGGAGGAGTTCCCAGAGTCTAAAAAAAGTCTCTTCTATCTCAAAAAAAATGGAGAGAGGAGCAAGGAGGATTTCAAACTGAAAAAAAAAGTCAGAGATGTAGAGAGACGAGAAAATCCAAAGAGCAGAGTTCCCTCTTCTTCTCCTCTGACCAGAGCTTGATGCCGAAGAAATCAGTTGACGTGACATTCGGATCATTAACGGAATACATCAATGACGTTTCATCACTATCATGGATCCTACAGAATTAAAAGGGGAAATAAAGTTATCTCTTTTCCCTACCCCTGTAATCCAGATTGAAAGTTATAATTTTCTTTTATTTATTGTAATTCTTGGTAAATGGCAATTAAAGGAAAATCCTCAAATTTGGCCGTACAGGCCATAGTTGGTCCCATCGATGGCGCATCAATGGCACTTCTTTGTTATGGTTAAGATCAAGCCACATACCAAATCTCCACCTTGGAGACTTTTCAAATTTACAATTTCCAGCAATTCAGAGCATGGGCAAATGAGTTTTCATCAAATTATCCAAGACAAATAATCACCATGAATGTGAATGAAAATGTAGGGTGGCCAAATTGATGTAAAAAATTCTTCGAACTTAAAAGACACTCGTCAAGCCCCTATAATGTTAAAACTTCACTCCACATATCATTTTCTTAAATATATATACTGGTTATCTGTATTTCCAATCTTTCTCAAAAGAATATTGCTTGTATCAAGTATTTCCTTAATGAAGTGAAATCGAAAATTAATGTACTCTGTTCTCGAATGGTATAATTGGTTCTTTACCAACTTGATAGCATTTTGACTATTATAATGGGCATCTTTATATTCCATAAAGACACTTAAATCATCAAGCAAACCAAGAAGCCAAATTGCCTCCATAAAGACCTCTGTCACTACCATATACCCTGGCTCCATATAGACAAACCCACTATAGACTACAAAGTCAATTCCCAACTAATTGGTCTCTAACAAGAGTAAATAAATAATCTATAGTCTAATGATAGTTATCAAAATCACTTGTAAAGTAAAAATCCACATATTCCTCCAACTGACCATGATCTTTATCTTCTTCAAACTTCAAATCAACATTTACCATTCCCAAAATATATCGTAAAATCCACTTTACCGCTTTCCTAAGTCCTTTATCAGGAACATGCATGTAATTGCTTACCACGTTAAATGTCTTAGAGATGTCTGGTCTTGTAAATACCATTGCATACATCAATCCACCAACAAAACTAGCATATTGGACTCAATCCATAAACTTCCGCTCCACATCAGTAACGGGAGACAACTTGGAACTCAATTTAAAGTGAGAGGATAATGGTGTAGTAACTGGCTAAGCAGATATGTCAATGCCAATTTTACTCAATACCTTCTACAAATATTATTTTTGAGATAAATAGGCCGTTCCATTTACTCTATCCGCTCGATCTTTATACCTAAATTTTTCTTTGCCTCTCCATGGTCATTCATCCTAAATTCACTTCTCACTTCTGCCTTCATCTCCTCTATCTCCATCTTACTCTTTGATTCTATCAACACATTATGAACATACAAGAGAAAAAGGACAAAGGATCCATCTTTGTGCTCCTTGAATTAGAATAACAATCAAAATCAATTCTAGTAGTATTTATTCTTTGTCATAAAGTGATTGTACTTCTTATACCACTATATTTGAGACTGGTTTTAACTATATAGCAATTTCTTCAACTTACAAAACATAACTTCCCCAGCTGCCTTAAATCTATTTGACTAAGTCATATCGATATCCATTTTTAGATCACCATACAAGATAGTTGTTTTGACATCCATCTCGATTAGTTTCAAGTCCAATTATGTAACCAAAATAAGCATAATATGAATGCAAAATGTTTAGTAATTGGAGAGAATATCTCTTGTAGTCAATTCTTTCCATCTGAGTCTAGCCTTTCACTACCTAAGCAACTTTGCATCTGACTCCTTCTTTTGAAAAAGAATCATCAACAACCATTTGCATTTGATGATCTCCTTTCCTTTCAAAACATTTCTAACTCCCATCCTTTCCTTTCAAAAGATTTCTAACTCCCATATGGAATTCCCATGGGGAGGATCCATCACCTTATTCATTGTACCCTTCTAATTCTCAACTTCAACACTCACTTTCGATTCCCAAAGGTGGTAGGAATATCTTCTTCAACAATTGAAAATATATACAGCACCGGGTCAGTTAACTATTCATATACCCACTCACTTTTGTAGCAAGTCGTAGATGAACCTGTTAGAGCATATTCTAAAACTTAATCTCTATATGCAACATTTGTAGTTAACCTTACTTCTCCTTTCTATTGATTAATTTGGAATAGTTTTTCTTCCAATGGCATTTTTCCGATAATAGGAGCTTTCATGCTTTTCAGTATACCTTTCTTAGACTTTGAGCAAGATCATTCATGTTCACCTTTATTCTTATTTTTATATCTACCTTGTGCTATCAACACATCTAAACTTGAATTCTGATGAACCTTCTTATCAAGTTTCGATACTCATTGTTGATCAAGGAATTTAACACATCCTCAAATCTAATCTTAGACTTTATGTAAAGTAAGATAGTACTAAGATGATCATACATATTAGGTAGTGAGTTCAATAACAATAATATATTCTACAACTTGATATGTATCTTGTAGAATTAATTGAGGTATTCAAACATAGATGTACCTTATTTGTGTTATAATCAAAAGAGCATCTTCTTCAAATAGAGACGGTTCTTTATACTCTTCATCGTATATTTTTCTAACAAATTTCTACCAAAAGTTGCTTGTTATAGTTTACCTCATAGCAAAATGCTTCTGCTCCTTCATCAAACATAACCTAATCATTTAATAAGCAAATAATTTTTTTCCTGTCATTCAACTTCCATCATGCTCTAAGACTTATCCCTCTTCAACACCATCTGTAGTTCTTATTGAAATATGACATCCATATTTTCTCATTGCCACATGCCATAGTAGTTCGATCCATCAAATTTCTCCACTTCGAACTTGGCATTCATTAGCATGGTTTTTGAGGACATTGGAGACTTCAAAAACACTCCTAGAGTCGATTCTGGTGACGATGAACCTGAATTTGAATCTCCTAGCATGGTTGCCAAAAAAGATTATACCTTTACCAATCTCTAATAACCATAAACTCCCAAAATTAAATGAATAAAACCTGGATGTTTTTATACCACTTGTTCTTTGGAAGTGAAAATAATAATCTAAATAGAGAATTATGGTTTATTAAAATTAAACATATAAATCAATAAAATAGAAACTTTAGAGAGCATATATCAAACCTGAGAACACCAAAAATTTATGTGGTTTAGATTAAGTCCTATGTCATGAGTCAAATCAATCAAACTTCAATTGATGTTGTTCGAATCACAGGACTCTCAAATCTCTCAAAGTTACACATTCATCTCTCAAGGAGAAGAATGTTAGAAAACTCTCAAAAGGTTTGCAAAAGAGAGTTCTCAAAATTGCATGAGAATGCAAAAGAGATTCGCCCTATCTCATACTAAAACCCTATCAAGAATCTGAACAGTGCACCTTGCCAATGATAGGGTTGATCCCGCCACTAATGGAGGATTTTCCTCAGTACTACCATTGATGCAAGCCATAGTTGGCCCCATCAACAGTGCTTCAATGGCGCCTCTTCGTTATTATTTAAATCAAGCCACAAACCAATCATGGCTACATCACAATTATGGGAATATGATTAATCTTTATATTAAGCAGCTATGTAACAGCCCGCCATCTGGAATGCTACATAGCCAAGTTGTTCGGCAGCGTACTCGTAAAAATATGCTAAATCTCAGTATAATATAAATTATTGCTACATATCACAACAATATCTACTTAGAAAATAGAGCTTTTATTTTATTGAGAGAACTTGATTATATTGAAGTAGAGATAAGAAATAACTTAAGGTAGAATATTTCAAGAGTGAAAGAAGCTAAGATAGTAAGTTCAAGATTGAAAGAAAATAACAGTAATATACTGGCTTCAGCTACTCCATCAGATCTTCAATTTGCTCCATTATTTGTATCTCAAAATCTAAGAATGCACACCTAGGTCGTCAGATTGCCACCAAATAAAATAAAATAATATTAATATAAAATGATAGAGAGTAAGAATAACTAAAATACATATGAATAGTGTATATGAATTTAAAAATGTACAACATGATTTAATTTATTAACTAAGTTTTTTATAATGTTTATTTTAATTATGGTTATCATCTAGTTTATATGTCAAATGTTTTAATTTAAGATGTAATATAATATTGGAGAATTTAACTGATGTTTTATATCCATGTTTCGATTGTCTCCCATACAGACCCAAGAAAATGGTAACATAATAGTCCGAAGCTAATCCAAACCTGAACAATGACAACAGTAGTATTATGATGTAATCTAGCTAATCATCAAACATCTATGGTATGCACAAAAATTAATTTACAATATAACAGTACAGTTGAACACAATATTCACATCAATTAATATCTCTTCCAACCCAATATTGTTTATAGTTATCAAGATCGTATCCAGTCTAGTATAGTACATTTCTAGTCAATATCCAAAATTGATTCAGTTTGAGTTCAGGTATAGTTTAAGTTCATTATAGTCAAGTAATATTTAGAAAGAAGTTTTAATTTTAATATGGCATCTGAATTCCAATCACTAAATTTAGGAATCTTTTAACTGCATATCATAATGATACACAGCCAGGCAAGAGTAAAGAAGTAGGATATTTTTCGTGCAAGCATGTTCCTCAATTAAATAACTGCTTTCCTTTTGAACTCTTTTGGAGACATCATTGTCATACAATATTACAATTATTATCATCATAAATTAGTGTTTTGATTAACTATTTTTTATTATTGATTAGTCAATTTATAACCAATGTTTCATTTGAATAAAGTTTGTAAATTTCATATAATTAAATAGCATATAATTATTTGAACATGTACACATGAATAATATAAAGCGATAATATGACATTTTTAGGAATAAATTCACACTTTAGTTAAATAGTTCTTATTAAAGAAAACAACACTTTATAATATGAACATACATAAACAATTCTATTTAACAAAACTGAAATATAAGTTATTCCTATCTAATAGAAATAGTGCATAATAAAGTAAGTCTGAGAAGAAACCTATCATAGCCTCACAATACATTAGTTGAATAAATTCACTCTCAATATTCCAATCAAATTCAATATCTACATGTCATTACAAAAGTATTAAAATATCTAGATATAGTTTATTATGATTTTGGGAAAATTATCTTGAATTGTTAAGGCATGTAAGAAGTTTGTTTTAGTTATTAAAGACTACTGGATTTAAAGTAGACAAATAATAAATTCATCATTATGGGTCTATAAGATGATGGGTTACAATTTTAATTTGGTCATTATTATGGGATTATCTACCTAGATCCAATAAGATATAAGCTTATTGAGGAAGAGAGATGGATCCTTCCTCTTGATGGTTTCCAAATGAGAAGAAGGACTTGCTCTAGAAGGGGCTCTGGTGAGGGTGGTTGATAGTGAGGTGGCTCAGGTATGATGCGTGTTCGGGTAGTAAAGACGAACCGCAATGCATATGCTCTAGTAGTCGATGTTGCTCTGACAGTTGGCGGCACTCTGGTGGTGGGCGACACTCCAACGGGCAATAAAAGAGGAGAGAGAGAGGAGTTTGCTTTGAAGAAAAAAAAAGAATTTAGATAAATGGAGGGTTTATATAGGAGTTAGAAGGTTTAATTGAAAGGAAAGGTTAATGAAATTAAACAGGGTTTGAAGTAATGTTTAAAATGAGATTAATTAACTCATAAATTGGATAATTTTATAAGGATTTTAAATATATATTTGAAAATTTTCAAATGTCATAATTGTAGTTGGTTGCGGGGATTCAATATATGAAGTTTTTTATTTGGATTTAAATGATCATTAATGGATTTGACTAATGTGAGATTTTAGGAACTGAATGATGGAGACAAATTAAAATTTTAAAATGAAAGTTATGAAAGTTGATTTAGTGATTGAATGTTATTTGTATTGGGTTCAAATAGCTTACACATTATATTATTATTATTATTATTATTATTATTATTATTATTATTATTATTTTGAGTTCAGGCCAAGGGCATAGGCTTGCGCTCTAATGAGACAATTCAAGTTTAATTGAGAATAATAATTTGATAAATCTATTTTAAAATCATAAAGGAAATATTTATTAATTTAAAATAATTATACTAAAATTTCATAAATAAATAAATAATAAATTAATATATATGTGTCGGTTTTGGGTAGTTACATCCTGCTTGCCTTAGAAAAAACTTTTGTCCTTGAAATTTTAATAAGAATAGACAAAAGCCTGCGTCACGAACAATCTACCTATACTTTGGATAGCACTTCACCATCTTGTTAATTAAGTTCAATCTTCATCCACACAATCAATGAGTCATCTTCCGAAAAAAGTAAAGATAATTGGAATGATGGGTTATATAAATTTATTTCAAAAATAAGAATCAAGGTCAAAATGTAAATTTTTAGTTCATATTTGGGATAGAAATTTCTCAAAAAGAAGCATTTCTTAGGATCGAAATAAGATATATGAATGGATCAAAAGGATAAGACTCGAAGAATTCAATTAGCATTGTGTATATATGTGGCAAAATTTATATTAAGATCCAAATTAATTCAAATCACTTGAACTAATTTGAAAACCTAGGCTTTAATATCAACTGTAATGGCTCGCCATTCAGAATGCTGGATAGCTAAGTCGTTCGGCAGTATAGTCAAAAAAATATGCTATGCCTAAGTACAATATAAATTGTTGTCATATAACACAACAATATATATTTAGAAAATAGAACTTTTATTCAATTTATAGAACTATACTATAATGAAGTAGAGTTAAAGAAACAACTGAAGATAGAATATTTCAAGAGCAAAAGCAACCTAAAGTAGTAAGCTCAAAACTGAAAGAAAATAGCAGCAATATGCTAGCTTTAGTTACTCCATCAGATATTCAATTTGCTCCATCGTTTGTATCTCAAAATCTTGACATACACATCCAGGTCGGCAAATCGAAACCAAATAAAATAAAATAATACTATGTAAAAAAGATTAAGATTAAGAATAATTGAAATGGACATGAATAGTGCATATGAATGTAAATATAGAGCATGAAGTAATTTATTAACTAAATTTTTCATAATGTTTATTCTAATTACAATTATCATCTAGTCTATATATCAAGTATTTTAATTTACGATGTCATACATTATTTGAGAATATAAATAATGGTTTATCTGTGTTTCGACTATCTCCCATACAGACCCAAAAAATGGTGGCATGATTGTTCATAACTGACCCGGATCTGCATAACGACATCAGTAGTATTATGTTGTGATCTAGCTAATCACTATGCACCCATATTACGCACAAACAATGAGTTGTACAACTTAACAGTACATCCAAAATACAATATTCATAAGAATTAGTATCTACCTCGACTCAATATTATTTACAGTTACTTAGATCATGTCAAGTCCATTACAATAGATTTCCAGTCATATGCTCCTAATTCAGTTTGAGTTCAAGTACAGTTCAAGTTCATTATAGTTCAATAATTCTTAGAAATATATTTTTAATTATAACATATTATTGAAATTTCAATCACTAATTTTAGAAAATTCTGGCTATATATCATATTGACACATGACTAAGTAAGAGCAAGGAAGTGGGAGATCTTCCATATAATATATTTCTTAATTAAATAACCATTTTCTTTTAAAACTCTTTTCTAAACACAATTGGCATACAATATTACAATCATCATCACCGTCAATTAACAGTTCAATTTACTATTTTTTGTCTATTTATAATATATGCTTTATTTGAATAAAGTTTGCTAGATAATCAAATTGTATGTGAAATAAGATACAAGCTATTTTAACAATTCTTGTCGATGTAAACAATAATTTATATTATGACATGCAATACATGGATAGCAATTCACTGTCTCATTAATCGAGCTCGATTATCATCCATGCAATACATAAGTCATCTTTTGAAAAAAGTAAAGATAATTAGAATAAAGGGCTATATAAAATTTATTTTGAAATAATAATTAATGTCAAAATGTAACTATTTAGTTCATATTTACGATAGAAATTTCTTGAAAAGAAGTATTTCTTAGGAATGAAATAAGAGATATGAAAGGATCAAAAGAATGGGACTCGAAGAATTCAGTTAGTATTGTATATATATATGGCAAAATTTCTGTACTAGGATCCAAATCAATTCAAATCACTTGAACTAATTTGAGAACATAGACTCTGATACCAACTATAATAGCTTGCCATTGGGAATGCTAGACTACTGAGTCATTCGGTAGTGTGTTCGTGAAATACGCTATGCCTCAGTACAGTATCAGTTATTGCAATAATTAAATACATAATAATATTTTAATTGAAAATATAACTTTTATTCAATTAACAGAATTGACTTACAATGGATAATGATAGAATAAGGATAGAGAAATAACTAAGAACAAAGATAACATTTTAACAAGGAAAGTAATCTAAAATAATAAATACAAGGTTGAAAAGAAATCAGGATCCTTTTTTAGGATTATCTCACTTCTAATGAATTTATATCTTATTGGATCTAGGTAGATAACTAATTAATAGAAATATACTAAAATCTACTTTTCCATTTGTCTGTTTCAATCTCACTAGCATTTCACATCCAAAAAAAATGTACTTTCGTATATTCAAGAAAATTCATTAAAATTACCAAAATCTAGATTTACTTATTTTAATATCTATGTAATGATTTGTTATGTAGATATTAATATTGATCAGAAAATTGAGTATCAAGTTATTTTGCAAATGCAATTTCAGGTCATGGTGAGTTTCTTCTCGAACTCACTTTTCATGCACCATACCTATTTGGTAGGAATAAATTATATTTCAATTTATTAAATACTATAGTTATATATATCTTGGTATAAATTATTATTTTCTTCGATAATAACTATTTAAATAAACGATGATTTTATTTCCAAAAAGAAAATGTCATACTCATTTGACATTCCACATTTGTACATGTTCATGTAATTTTAAGTTATTTAATTACATGAAATTTGATTATCTTATAAACTTTATTCAAATAAAACATAAGTTATAAATTGACTATCAATATTCAAAAATAGTGAATCAAAAATTAATTTATGGTAAGAATGATTTTAATATTGTATGATAACGATATCTAGAAAAGAGTTCTAAAAGAAAGTGGTTATTTAATTAAGAAACGTGCTTGCATCGAAAATCTCCCACTACCTTGCCCTTACCTGGCTGTGTGTCATTATGATATGCAGTCAGAACATCCCTAAGATTAGTGATTAGAATTCGGATGGTATGTTAAAATTAAAAACTTTTCCTAAACATTACTTGACTATAATGAATTTGAACTCACCTAAACTTAAACTAAATCAAGATCAGATGTTGAATGGAAATATACTAAATTAGACTTGACACGATTTTGGATAACTGCAAACAATACTGGGTTGGGGGAGATACTAATTGTTGTGAATATTGTATTTCGACTATAATGTCAAGTTGTAAACTGATTTTTGCACATACCATGAATACATGGTGATTACTTGGATAACATTAACACTAATGTTGCCATTGTGCAGGTCCAAATCAGCTCCGGACAACCAGACGATTAGTTTTTCTGATCTGTATGGGAGACAATCGAAACATGAATATAGAGCATCAGTTAAATTCCCTAATAATATATGGCATCTTAAATTAAAATATTTGACATGTAGTCTAGAAAATATTTGTAATTAAAATAAATATTATGAAGTATTTAGTTAATAAAGTAATTCATGTTTTATATTTACATTCATATGCACTACTCATGATTATTTTAGTTATTTATACTCTTTATTTTTTTATACTAGTATTATTTATTCTATTTGGTCATGATCTGAAGACCAAGGTGTATATGTTCAGATTTTGAGATAGATTCGATGGAGAAAATTGAAGATATAGAACACTACAAGGAGTAATTAAAGCCAACATACTGTTGTTCTTTCCTTTCAGTCTTTAACTTACTATTTTAGATTGCTTCTGCACTTAAAATTTTCTATTTTCAGTTACTTCCTTTTCTCTAGTTCATTGTAATCCAGTTCAGTCAATTGAATAAAGATTCTATTTTTTATAAATTATTATTGTGATAAGTGGCAAAGATTTTTATTGTTATAAGGCTTAGTGTATTTTGATGAATACATTGCCGAATGACTTGGCTATACAACATGCAGGATGCGAACCATTATAGATGGTAGGATGAAATTTTTCTCTAAGAGGGGTAGGATGTAACTACCAAAACCGATGTATATTTTTATTAGTTAATTATTTATATATGAAATTTTAGTATGATTATTTTAAATAAATAAATGATTCTGTTATTATTTTAAAATAGATCTATCAAATTATTATTCTAATAAAATATTTTCTTATACTAAAATCCATAACTATTTTCCAATGAAAATTAATAATACTTTAGTTGTCTCATTAGAGTCCAAGCCCATGCTTCTGGCCCAATCTCAAAATAATAACAAGAATAATAACAATAATAATATAAGATGTAAGCTATTATTTGAACCCAATATAAATCCCATTCAATCACTATGTCAACTTTCATAAATTCTATTTTGAATTTTCAAATTATCTCCATCATTCATTCGCTAAAATCTCTCATTAGTCAAATATATTAAGGAGTCATTTGAATCTAATTTAAAAAAACGTCACATTAAAGTCCTGCAGTGAACAACAATTGTGATATTTGACAAATTTTAAATATATGTTTAAAATTCTTCTAAAATTATCCGATTTAAGAATCAATTAACCTTATTTCAAACTTTCCTTAAAAACCTTTTTCATTTCATTAACCTCTCCTTTCAGTCAAACTTTCTAACTCTTATATAAACTCTCAATTCATCTTAATTCTTTTTCCTCTTCAAAACAAACTTTTTTCTCTCCTCTTTTACTGTTCGCCGAAGTGCTGCCCACCGTCGGAGCGCCGCCGACTACCAGAATGCCATCGACTACAAGAGTATATGCATTTCCCACCATCTTTACTACCCAAATATGCATCATGTCTGAGCTGCCTCATTAGCAACCACCCTTGCCGGAGCCCCTTGCGAAGCAACTCCTTCCTTTCTTATCTTTTGGAATTCGTCAAGAGGTAGAATCCACCTCTCTTCCTCAATAAGCTTATTTCTTATTGGATCTTGATAGATAACGCATAATAAAGACCAAATTAAAGTTTACAACCCTTTATCATATATACCCTATAAGATGAATGTACTACTTGTCTACTTCAAACCTAGTGGCCCTTTAATAACTGAAAATGAATTACATTCCTTAACAATTCAAGATATTTTTTAATATCATAATAAACTATATTTAGCTATTTTAATATATTTGTAATGACTTGTAAATATTGATCTGATCGAAATTTTGAGAGTGAATTTAACAAACGTATTGCCAAACTAAAGTAAGTTCCTTCTCGGACTTATTTTATCATGCACTCGTCCTATTAGATAAGAATAATTTTTATTTCAGTTTTGTTAAATAGAATGGTTTATGAATGTTCATACTAAAAATTGTTATTTTCTTTAACAAAAGCTATTGAACTAAAGTATGATTTTATTCCCAAAAATGTCATATTCTCGTTTTACATTCTTCATTATTACATGTTCATATAATTAGATGTTATTTAATTACATGAAATTTATTGATTTTACAAATTTTATTCAAACAAAACATCGATTATAAATTGACTAATCAATAATAAAAAATATTTAATCGAAATGTTAATTTATGATTATAATGATTGTAATATTATATGACAACGGTATCTAAAAAAGAGTTTAAAAGAAAAGTGGTTATTTAAATAAGGAAGGTGCTTCCACTGAAGTTCCCACTTCCTTACTCTTATCTGGCTATGTGTTATTATGATATGTAGTCAAAAGATACCTAAAATTAGTGATTGGATTTCGGATACCATATTAAAATTAAAACTTCTTTCTAAATATTGCATGACTATAATGAACATGAATTATACCTGAACTCAAACTGAATCAATGTACTATAGTAAACTTAACATGATCTTGATAACTGTAAACAATATTAGATTGGGAGAGATACTAATTGATGTAAACACTGTATTTTTGCTATACTGTTAAATTGTTCAACTGATTTTTATGCACACTATGGGTGTGTAGTGATTAGTTGGATCACATCATTATACTAATGTTGCCATTGTGCAGGTCCAGGTTAGCTCGGGACAATCATGTGACTATTCTCCGGAGTCTGTACAGGAGACAATTGAAATATGGATATAGAGCATCTGTTAGATTGTCCAATATTATATTATATCTTAAATTAAATCACTTGACAGATAAAGTATATGATAATTATAATTAGAATAAACATTATGAATAACTTAGTAAATAAATTAAATCATGTTCTAAATTTTTATATTCATGAACATTATCCATATCTATTTCAGTTACTCTTACTCTCTATCATTTCGTTGTAATTGACTAGGGGTTCTAATGACAAGTTTTAAATTAGATTTAAATGAGTTAAATGCACTCGTTGATAAGATTGACTATTATAGTTAACTTAAGGGGTTTTTAATATCAAGTTTTTAAATTAGATTCAAATGGGTCGAATGAGTCATTAAAATATTTGACTAATAAGAAAATTTAGGAATTGAATAATATAGAAAAATGAATAGGAAAGTAGAAATAGAAGGTAAAAATTATTCTCTCATTATTTCAAATGAAAATTTGACTTACTAATTAGTTGTAAATTGTCAGGTTAAATTAGTGCCTTAAATCTTATATAATAGAAATTATAATTATTATTATTACTACTACTACTACGATTATTATTATTATTTTGAACTTTGGCCAAGAAATAGGCTTGGGCCATAATGTGATAATTCAATTATTATTATTATTTTTGGAAAATAGTTATGGTTTTTAGTATAAGATAATATTTAATAAAAAATAATAATTTGACAAATCTATTTTAAAATAATAACAACTTTTGTTTGTTTAAAATAATCATACAAAATTTTATAAATAAATAATTAAATATATATATATATGTGTGTGTGTGTGTGTTAGTTTTGGATAGTTACATCCTACTCCCTTTAGAGAAAAATTTCGTCCATGAAATTTCAATAAGAGTTGACATAAACTTATATCATGATCGATTCACTTATTTTTTAGGTAGACCTTCACCATCTTGTTAAGCCCAAGCATGATCCGTGAGATAGAATAACCATCATCCGAAGAAAATTAAGAAAATTTGATTCATTTATGGATTATAGGAATGAATTTTCAGAAAATAAGAATAGATGTCGAAGGGTAAATATTTGGTTCTTATTAGGAAAGGAAATTTTCAAAAAAAAGTTATCTATTAGAAATAAAATAAGAGATATGAATGGGCCAAAAGATTGGAACACGAAGATTTCAATGAGTGTCATGTGTATATGTGGCAAAAAAATTTGCACAGGATCAAATAACTTGAACTAATTTGAGAACCTAGCTCTGATACCAACTATAATAGCCAGCCATCCTAATTAATGGATAGTCGCGTCGTTCGATAGCATACTCATAAAAATACGCTAAGTCTTAGTACAATATAAACCATTACCACATATCACAACAATATCTATTTAGAAAATAAAACTTTTATTCAATTGACAAGACTAAATTACTGTGAAGTATAGATAAATAAATAACGGAACAAAGAATATTTCAAGAGCGAAAACAACTTAAAATAGTAAGTTCAAGACTGAAAGAAAATAATGATAATATGTTGGATTTCGTGAGATAGAAGAATCATCAGAAAACAATTTGCTCCATCGTTTAAATCTCAAAATCTGAGCATGCACACCTAGGTCATCAGATCACGACTAAATAAAATAAAATAATGCTAATATGAAATGATACAGAGTAAGAGTAACCAAAATAGATATGAATAATGTATTTGAATGTAAAAATAGAGAATATGATTTAATTTATTAACTAAGTTCTTCAGTATTTTATTCTAATTGTAATTATCTTCTAGTTTATATGTCAAATATTTTAATTCAAGATGTAATATAATATTGGAGAATCTAACTGATGCTCTATATCCGTATTTTGATTTTCTCCCATACAAACCCAAAAAAATAATCACATGATTGTCCGAAGCTGGCCTTGACCTACACAATGACAATAGTAGTATTATAATGTCATCCAGCTAATCACCACGCACACATGGTGTACGAAATAATGAGTTGTACAACTAAACAGTACAACTGAAATATAGTATTCATATCAATTAGTATTTTCTCCAATCCAATATTGTTTGTAGTTATCAAGATCATGTCAAGTCTGCTACAGTACATTTCCAGTCAACATCCAATATTGATTAAGTTTGAGTTCAGATATAGTTCAAGTTCATCATAATTAAGCAATATTTTAAAAAAAATGTCTTAATTTTAATATGGTATCCAAAATCCAATCACTAATTTTAGGAATCTTTTGACTACATGTCATAATATCACACAGCCAGGTAAGAGTAAGGAATTAGGAGGTTTTTCGTGCAAGCACGTTTCTTAATTAAATAACCACTTTCTTTTTTAACTCTTTTCTAGATATCGTTGCCATATAATATTATAATTATTATCACTAAAAATTAGCATTTTGATTAACTATTTTTGCTTATTGATTAGTCAATTTATAACCTATGTTTTATTTGAACAAAGTTTATAAGATCATCAAATTGTATGTAATTAAATAACTTCTAATTCTATGAACATGTACACATAAAGAATGTAAAACAGGAATATGATATTTTTGGGAATAAAATCATATTTAGTTAAATAGTTCTTGTTAAAGAATATAATACTTTATAGTATGAATATACATAAACCATTCTATTTAACAAAACTGAAATATAAATTATTCCTATCTAATAGGAATAGTACATGATAAAGTATGTCCCTGAAGGAACATACCTTAGCCTGACAATACGTTCGTAAAAAAAATTCACTCTCAAAATTTTGATCAAATTTAGTATTTATAAGTCATTACCAAAGTATTAAAATAGCTAAATTTAGTTTCTTATGATCTCAAGAAAATTATCTTGAATTGTTAAGGCATGTAAGAAGTCCATTTTAAATTATTAAAGGCTTCAGGGTTTGAAGTAGATATATAGTTTATTCATCTTATTAGGTCTATAAGATTAAGGGTTGTAATTTTAATTAGGTCTTTATTATGGAGATATCTCTCTAGATCTAATAAGTTATAAGTTATTGAGGAAGAGAGATGGATCCTACTTCTTGACAGATTCCAATGAAGCAAAATGGAAGGAGTTGTCCTGTAAGAGGCTCCAGCGAGGGTGGTTGCTGTTGAAGCGGCTCAGGTGTGATGCGTGTTCGGGTAGCAAAGATGACTCGCAATGCGGATTCTCTTGTAGTTGATGGTGCTCTAGCAGTCAGCGGCGCTTCGGGGGTGGGGGTGCTTTAGCGGGTAGTAAAAGAGGAGATAAAAGAATTTACTTTGAAGAGGAAAAAGAATTAAGATTATTGGAGGGTATATAATAGGAGTTAGAAGGTTTGACTGAAAGGAGAGGTTAAGGAAAGGAAAGAGAGTTTCAAGGAAAGTTTGAAATGAGATTAATTGACTCATAAGTTGGAGAATATTAGAACAATTTTAAACATATAATTCAAATTCGTTAAATGTTATAATTGTAGTTGATTGTGGGGTTTTAATTTCAGATTTTTAAGTTGGATTCAAATGACTCATTAATATATTTCATTAATGAGAGATTTTAGGGATTGAATGATGGAGATAATTTGAAAATTCTAAATGGAAAATATGAAAGTTGACTTACTGATTGAATGTGATTTGTATTGCGTTCAAATAATAACTTACATCTTATATTATCAGTATTATTCGTTTTATTATTTTGAGTTTGGACCAACAGCATGGACTAATGAGACAATTTAATTTTCTTTGGAAATGGTTATGGGCTAAAGTATAAGAAAATATTCTATTAGAATAATAATAGATAATAATAATTTTATAAATTTATTTTAAAATCATAACAGAAACTTTTATTTATTTAAATAATCATACTATAATTTCATAAATAAATAATTAATTAATAAATATACACGCCGTTTTTGGATAGTTACAAGCTAGAGTAACATGTGAGAGTCAGTCTCTCCTATCTCTTAGTGCCTTTATCCCATCCAATGAAGATTTATGGTTCAACATCTGATGCTTCATTCTTGAGCACTTCAAGCAACAAATCTTATGCTTCTTAAATCATCCAATTTAGAATTATGATTATCTAGTTATCATGTTCTGAAGTATCGAGAAAGTCTTCTATTGACTTCAAATCCTGCTCCCATTAAGCTGAATTTCAAAATTTGAGCTCTATTATCATCTTCCACACTCAAAGCAACTACAACTGATTATATGTCTAAATATGATATCAACAGAATGATTTATATCCATAACAAACTTTAGTTAGAAACAATATCTTGAAAAACCAGTCTGCTTTTCTAGACGACAAACTCTAGCCCTATGGAATCTAGCCATCAAGAAAAACTTTCTCGCCACTGACCAGTATGATTATACCAACATGTTTATCATTTTGATTTAGTCGATTTTTAATGCTCATGTGCTCAAATCGGGCTTCAGATGGAGCTGTTATTATTATTTCTAGTTTAAAACTATTATTCACATCATTATTCTGTTCATAACCAATCAAAATATTTAGAATCATCTGAAAGAATACCATATTATCTTTATGTCACAAAACTTTACTATATTCAATAAACCATAGCATTAAGAATTCTAATCGATTCATTTTTTACCCTAAGAATTTTTCTTGATTTCCAATTATCAAATCTTATTAGATCTCTATGGATAAATCATTATAATACCTCAAATTATACCTTGCAATATATTCCATTTCTAAGTAAGGTATTACTAGTGAATACCACAAAATCTGATACGTGAGGCTTTCTATAACTTAGAACAACGACATCAAAGTGCACAAGTAGGAGGAATCCACCTTACTACAATCCAAAAGTTTTACATTGCATTATTCAATACAAATTTTGAAATAATTATAGCATATATGATTACAAAAGTATGTTGCCCAGTATAGATTATGGAAAATTAATGGTTAATTCAACATACAAAAGATTGATAACTTAAGATTGGATAATACAACTACAAGATTAGAAAAGGTTACAACAAAAGAACTATCGAATAGTTTACTAATTGTTTCTTAATTCTGAAAGTAAGGATCTTTAGTTAATTGGTCCTCCTCGAAATTTGTTAATGACTAGGCATGTGGAAGTAACCTAGAAGTTAAGCCTCGGCAAAAAAAAAAAAAATCGAGCACGTGATACAAATTAATAATAATAGGAAAAATATAAATAGAGAGACTAAAAATCCATAAATCACAAGAAATATTCAAGTGCCAATCATGATTAACAAAACCTATAAATCCATGAATAACAATGGGAATTATGAATCAATAATTATAGCAAATTTTACTTAGTAATTACACCATCATTATATTATAATACATGTTAAGCATATTAAAATTCTGATCAATTCAATATAAATAAATAATATATATCCTAATACCCAAGTCTTATTAAGTATAACATGGTAATCTCAATCTCACTTAAATATTTAGTCTTAGTATAAGTGCGGAGTTTAATGCGCTAGTTATGAACTTTATGGTGAATGAATTTATTAAATATATAATTAACTTGAAATTGACTGGTGAACAACTTACACATGTTTTAAAAGTGTAATATGAGTAGTACAACACTCTATCGATACTGATCTTTATTGAGCAAGCTACACAACTTGGTGCATTGTCTCATGCATATCCAGGACCAAGTCAAAAACAATGACCAGTATTGAACCAACCACATCGCTTAGTACAGCAAGAACAATGGTTTAAACACATACTGGAACATACATCGTAAGCATGATAGGGCTTCCTCTATATGTATCATCATTTTTAGTTTTCCCATGCTTTGGTTGTATTTATATGTTCAATAATGAATCTATACTAGGATGGGGTTAATGTTATGCAGGTTTAGTACCATTCTAGCATAGCACACAAGTCAAGTTATATCTGGATATAGAATATTGCATGTAAGTCTAGATTAAGGCATATGTCAAATCATGACAAGCAATGGACATAGTACATGGTACGATGTATATGCATGATACGAGTTGGAACAATGCTTATTAGGCAAGTAAGAGTTATCGAATCGTTTCTAGGTCATTATGACCTATTGTGTAAGGATTAACTAAGTCAAGTTTAATAAGAAGAGCATGATTAAAAGACTGATAATAATAGCTCAAGATAAATACGTTAACTTCTTGCATGAATAAGTCAACTTATCATGAATTTTAGTGATTAAACAAGCTTTAAATAATTAAAATAATAGCTAAATTTCGCAGCTGAAATCAGGATAGTATTTGTAGTTGAGACTTGCTATTAGGTGAAATTCAGGAGAAAATAGCAAGCCATACTGAGCTTCGGCAAATCTCGCAAGTGTGAGCTCTGTCATTATACAATACGAGAGACTTCAAGTCTTCATTTGACACTTAACCATACAGTTTTATATATAGGCTATCATGGATTTACTGAACCTCTAGTATGAGCCTTTCTATTGCACAACAACATCGAATTCATGCTCCACTGAGAAGGAGAAAGTGAGATAAAAAAATATTATCAAAGAAAAGTTATAAACTATTGAATTATCTTTCCAACGACCTCAAAATTAACTCAGTCAGTAATCACGATAAAAATTGTTAAGGATTTTATGAGCTAGCACGCTAGCTTGGTGTTGGCGAACCTCATGTGGGCAAGCGTAGCTAATGCCCATGGAGCTAGCATCAGCTGAGCTAGTTGCCAACGAGGCTGAGCCCCCAGTAAGGCTAGCCCTATGTGCGACTACTATAAGATCCAAATTTCCTATTGCTTATATCTATTAGGATGTATCGATTGGGTTAAAAACTCTAATTCGCCTCTATCAATAACCATCTTATCATCTAATTGGTTCATCTCTAAATATATAACTAAAAGTAAAGTTCTAATATCGAGATCATTTTGTTTTCATTTTTTATATTTATTCAAATTTTTGCTAATTTTTTTTTAAGGAAGTGCAAAATCAAGTAGATATAACTTAATTATATAATAATAGATATATTTCGTCTTTTGAGTTGATATTTTTCTAATATTTTTTATTCTTGAGAATTTTCTTGGATTATGCAGAGAAAGTCTAAAAACCATTAAAATACTCGATTTCAATTTGTGGATTCACCTCATTAACAATTTCTCTCTTACAAATTACATGTCCAAAAATTATTTCACAAATTAGTTTTTTATTGTCTCTCATTCAATTTTTTATTTTTTTTTGGAGTTTCTTAGAGACAACAAAATTATTAAAATATTAATATTTGTTCAAGTGAGCCCATTTCTCCTTGTCAAGCCCAAGTGGGCATGGGACTATATTGAAACTCAGCCCCTTAGAAGCTCTCCCATTAAGAGGTAATAAATACGTTTACCATATTAATTTCTTTTTAGAAATTAAAAATGAAAAATTAAAATAAAGAGAATAAAATTGACTTTTCATTTAGAAGCAATTTTCTAATTCATATTGAAATGCGAGTCGTGACTTTATTACTATACTATTTTTGCTATTGTAATTCTGTTGTAATGAATTCTAAGTTATCCAGTTATGTTCTAAATTAGGTTATAGAAAGTATATAATAAATAATTTCAAAAATACTTATAAAGACATATAATCTAAATATCTACAAGTTTTTATTAAAAGTTGTTCATAATTCTTTCCCAAGATATATGTTTTAGCCTAATTAACATATTGTTAGTATCAATGGTATACTTTAATTCAACTATAGAAATCTATTCGAAATTATGTTAAATATGGTAAATAAAATCAATAAATTCTGAAATGAATTTTATCACAAGATAAATCCATTAATTAAAACTTTCATTTGAATAAATTATCATAATTTTGATTGTGGCTACATGATTTGAGTCATCTATGTTAGTGGTTGCACTAGTCATAACCAGCCCAAATCAGGGATGTGCGTAAGATTGTAAGATTGGAGACAGTGTATCATCAGGATAATTAAACGTTTGTAGAGTACTTATTAGGGCTAGCAAAGGAGAGATAATTGGTATGGTATTATAGTTATATTATGAAATTATGACATGCATGATGTTATACTGGACTTGCATAAGATGAATATCTTCCCGAGATTATGATAGAAACTACTGATGATATTTCACTGATAGGAAGAATGACACAAGGCAATAGGGTACAATAGTTGTAAAATAGAAAATACCAAAAGAACAAGTAAATCTGAGGAAGAAAGATTTGGATATAGAATTCATAAGATTTGGGTCATACTGACTATTATAAAAGGACTCGGTATTCCAAAATAACCATTGATGATGTGTATTGATGATTGATACTCTAGTATAGCCCTGGTATAAGGTAATAGACATAAGTATGCCATGTAGAGATTGCCTAGTTTGAATTTAATATGATTACATAGCGTGATAAGCATGACTAGACTATACTGGTATGGTAATATGACATGTATTATAATACGATCCTGTACGATATGATAGAATAATATGACATGTGTAATATGATAAAGTACTAGAACTTGGCATGATACATGAACACCTTAAATGTAATATACGTAAAACGTAGCATATGATTTGCAAGATACAATGGATACAATGACATAGTATGAATACAAGTTCTTGGTTATATGTACGAAGTATACACATTTTTGGCATGGCTTGGTTCTCGTTTCAAGATTTCTTGGTAACAGAGACCACTATAGGCAATATTGCAACAATATGAATGTATGCGCATGGTCCTTATTTGGCACATAAATTAATTTATGATTTATAAACCCCAATTTCTAGTATCTAGCTCTGATATTAACATATATTTATACTATATTGATATAACGAGTAATGATGTTCCTTTTAACTCAATACGTATTCTGATATGAATAGTACGAGGGTAATAGGAAAATTATTTGATGAATAAGAACCTTATAGGATGATATTTTTAAGTGATTGCAATCTATAGACAAAGATTTTAATTGTAGCGATCTTGGTTATACTGGACTATCATCTAATTTTGCCCTCTAATACAGCATTTGTTCAAACACAGAATCAATTCCAAGTGCCTTAAAATGCATCATGATTCAGTACCATGAATCTGAGGCTGGGTCCTAAATATGTATGAACACTTATATGATAAAGTGAAATAGCATTGTCTTATCTATTGTTTTAGTTTTAACAATTTTTTATAATAGCAAATATCAGTATAGTTTCAAATATCTCTGTTCAAATTCTAACATATGACACAGTTTATGACTAAGACCAATTGCATATATCTAGTCTGCATATATCTGTACATATAACTTAAATAGGACTAGATGTTTACTTATATTATCAATAATTTATGTTAACCCAATTAATACTGATATAGCATGTTCAAGACATTTCTCTGGGTACTATAATAATACAATCTCATATGATACTTGCTGCACTAAATTTCCTAGGTTCTGATTCTAGGTATGGAATATATGAAGGAGAGACCCTGTCTAAAGATCCACACTTTCACGAGGAGGCGAAAAAGATGTAAGGAGTGGGATCACTATCTGGAGTTGTATTATACTCGCCTGTTTATGCACTCGTTTGTCTGGAAACATTTTATCTCTATTGCTCATTTGATTCTTTTGATATACATATTCAGAGCAGTTTTTCATGTTATGTAATTTACTCTATATTTATATTACAAAATATTTCAGCATCTGGTGTGTTGGATAACAAACTAATGTAGCAGTAGTTACACTTATTCCGAGATCCTATGACAATAAGGTTAAAAAAATTTAATCTACTTTTTAAAAGCAGCTGAAAAATGGGGTGTAATAGAGTGGTATCAAAGTCTAGGTTTATTAGAAAACCATATCACTACATCCATATTAGAAGACCATATGCATGTCCTATCCATCTGAATTTTCTATCATCTGATCCTTGTATTGATTCATATCTAAACCTAAATTGCAAATTTTGTGCACAAAATTTCTTTGTTAGATTGATAGAATATAATACCCCAAATTCATGATTGCTTACATCTATTACGGTGCATTGATTGGATTACAAATACTAATTTGGTTATATAAATAACTAGTTCAACTTCTAAATAGTTCATCTTAAAATCTATAATAAAAAAATAGAATTTAAATATGGAGGTTATTATTTTTATCAATTATATTTATCATGGTTTTCACAAAAATTTCTGAAAAAGTGCAAAACCCAACATATACTATGCCGCGATCGATAACCGGTCGAATTTCTAGTAATATATCTTAAATTTTATAACTTAAGAAAATATTTTACTTTTTGTTATAATTTGTCAAATATTTTTTATTTTTGAGGATTTTCTTAAGTTATTATGAGAAAGTCTCAAACCCGATAAAATACCTCATTTTTGATTTGCAAAATCATCCTTCAACAATTTCTTTAATCTAAATTACACATTCAAAAATTATTATGTAAGCATTGCCAAGATTGTCTTGTTTCATTCTATATATTTTCTTAGAATTTCTTATCATATTGCAAAATATGGGCCCAAACTATTAAAATATTAATTTTTCTTCAAGTGGGCCTAACCTATCCATCATTTTTTCTCCTTTTCTAGCTCAAGTAGGTAGAGGAGTATATTGAAACACAGTCTCTCCAAAAACTCTTCCATTTATGGATAATAGTTATGTTACACTTAATTTTTTGTTTTCTAAAATTACAAAAATGCAAAATAAAGATAATAAAAACCACTACCATATTGCCCTTTTCTATTTCTTACTCAAATTTGTCTCTTTCTATCAATTTCTCTCTAGGACGCTATTATAGGGTGAAAGTTGAAGGGAGATTTGTAAAAAGAGTTAGGGATTAATAAGTAACATTATCTCTTCTCTCATCCTTACTATCCTATAACTATCCATTTTTTCAACTTGAATAAAAACTATCATATTAAGTCACTTAATACTGGACAAATTATATAGATGAATAATTCAATTTTCTATAGGTTTTATTTAGAAATTTTTCAGTAATTCGAAGGAAAATATGAGTTTGGGGATGATTACTCTCTGTTACTAACTTGTTAGTTTCTATAGAGTAGTTTTTTATTAAAATTTTGTAAGAACAAGCTCCCAAATTACAGAAAAATAACTGTAGATAGTAAACTGAGTTCTCTATAATTTTTGTTTAGAAACAATTATGTAATTTTTACTAAAAATTTTTGTATCTAGATTACTATACTATTTCTATTGATATAATTTATTATAGTGAATTCTAAATTTTTTAGTCATGAACTAAATTAGGTTTTAAATAGCATATTGGCTTTAGTAATTTCAAAATATTTATGTGATATATAATCTAATTATCAACAACATCTGTATTAAGAACTTTTTTTTGTAATTCCTACAGAATATACATGTATTAGCCTAATTAATACTCTTATTATTATTGGCATACTGTAATTTAGCAGTAAAAATCTCTATTATAAAATATAATAAATAAATTCAATAAATTCTAAAATATTTTTTTATAACAAGGTAAATCCATTACATACAACTTAATTTTGAAAACTTTATAATTTTAATTGTGGCTATAGGATTTGGATGACCCAAATCAGCTGTCACACAAGCCATACTAGCCACAAACTGGGGGTAGTGTAGGGAATGAGACTATGAGTCCTCATGACAGTAGAAATCCTATATAGTACTTACTAGGGCTATCAAGGGAGAGAATTGTATAGGAACTATGTTATAGTTAGTTAAACAATAAAATCATTAAAAGTGTGATTATGTTGGGCTTGCAAAATAAGAATCCCTTACCCTAGATTAAATAGCAAATCCCAAATGATGTTGCATTAGCAGGTAGCATGACAAGGATAACGGGATATAGGTCATAGAATAGAAACTATTAACATAATGCATAAACTCAAGAAGCAAAGCTTTGGATATAGTACACATAGGATTTGGATCATGCAAGCTATTACTTGAGGACTTGATATTCCAAAATAACCATTGATAATATGTATAGGAGATTAGTACTCGAGTATATCCCAAGTGCAAGGTAATGCACATGTGTGCCACTAGATATAGATGACATGGTTTGATGATAACATGATTATATGGCATGATAAGAATGCCATGTATAATAAGATCTTGTCCTGATAATTGTAATTGTGACATAACAAATATAATTAGTAATACTGATATAATGGCATAACATGATACTTACAATAGAACTTAGTATGAATACATGAACACCTTGTAGATAAATGATGGGTATAGCACATGGTTGGCATGACTTATGGAATGTGGTGATAAAATATGAATACAAGTTCTTGGTTGTATGGATGATATATACATAGTCTCGATATGGCATGGTTCTCGATTTGTGATTTCCTAGTAATAGACACTATTATTTTGGAAAAAAAATAATTTTGTAACAAACTAAATATATGCACATGGTCGGTGTCTGTCCTCTAAATTAATTTCAGATTTCTGAACCCCAAATTTTGACTTCTAATACTAATAATCATTGACATATACTCTCTACCAACATCAAGAACCATGATATTTTTAAGAATTAATTGCGGTAAGACCCCCCTGCAACATGGGGGTAGTGTAACTTAATATTCTTGAAATTTAACACTCTCAATTTAGTCCTTGGGAGACCAAACAGAGTGAGAGGGCCATTTAGAGAGATGGCACAGAGACGCTTGTGCATGTTAAGGAACAAGTTTGCCCCTTAACAGAATATGTGGGTGTTGCAGGTCAGCGAATTGTGAAGGGGGATGATGGAGGGTTTTAGAAGGTTGGAGAGGAGCGAGAGTGAGAGCCCCAAAGTGGAGTCGCTTGGCGTGACTAAGAGGGAGAGGGTGAGGCTGGTGAGGGAGTGGGTGTAGATGGCCAGCCAGCAGACGTTCGAGTTCGAAGTGGTGGTGCAAGGAGAGGCGTGGTAGGGTAGCAGCAACAACAACAGGTGAACATGATGAGGGATCTTTTGAGGGTTTGAGGGTGGTAGGAAAGATTGGATTTGATAATGAGGATTGTGAGGGAGAGGCAGAAGGAGCTGCAAGAGTTATTAGAGCATCAGACAATCTCGGATTTTGCACACTGGAATAGAATTCAGGTAAATGATCCTTTAAGGTTTTGTTTTTTTTATGTGAATGCATCTGAAAGTTGGTTGCTTTATATTGATTTTGTTGTAGTTAGTATATATCTCTTATGTTATAGAGAAGCCATAAGTTGCATATGGTTTCCTTGGGTTATAAAGTGTGTGCTCTCCACTACTCTGTTTGGATTTCCAATGATATTTGATTGTATTTTCTGGTTTTTTCTAAATAAGAATATGAGATGAATTTTCCTTATGGAGCTTGAATTGTTGGATAGATTGCTATAAGTTATGATATAATGTTCAACGTTGATCTAGGAAGAGTTTTATGATGCACTTTTACTATTGTTTCATATATTACTACTTGGATGTAGCTTGCATACAACTCCGCTAGTATTGTGCTAAAAAATTTATCCTTTCACTGTCTATCTCATGCCAGGATAAAGGAGGGTTGTGGTAGGCTGGTGACAACTAATGTTTAAAACATTCACATATTATGACATGAGCCAAAATATGAATTTTATTGGGACGTTTCCTACTAAGTGACATGCTACATCGGAGCCCGGGTGTAGTGAAAATGGTGTGAGGGTTTTAGGTTGTCACCCAGAAGCGATGTGCTATATCATTGTCCAGATACGGTGTCAAATATAAGAGAGTTCCCACACTTTAAAAAGCTAGTAGAGATTAAAAAAAAAGTTAGCTCGTGAACATAGGATTTGGTTGACATCTTGGAACAAAGGTTTCTGTACAGGTAGATTAGCAGAGATAGTTGATATTATGATTAGAATAAGCATTAATATTTTGTGTGTGCAGAAAACTAAGTGGGTAGGTGAGAAAGCTAAAGTCATAGAGCCTTGGAGTTATAAAATTTGGTTTATGGGTAGAGATAGAAATCATAATAGGGTAGGTATAATTATGGATAAACAATTACTTGAGAATGTAGTAGGGTTTAGAAGGAAGCGTGATAGAATTTTATTAGTTAAACTTATTTTAAATAGAACGATTCTTAATGTCATTAGTGCCTATGCACCAAAAGTAGGCTTGATGAATCTAATAAAAAATAATTTTGGAAGGATCTAGATGAGATAATAAAACGAATACTAGCTAGAAAAAAACTATTTATTGGTGGTGATCTTAATGGGCATGTAGGAACTACTCGTAATTAGTTTGATATTTGATGTGATAATTTTACTGCAAACACACAATGTCAGTTATAGCGCAAACAGGTCATTCCTACGAGGATGTAAGATGTTTTGCATTCTTGCAATCATATTATTCTAACGGACTAACTAAGGGTTCTAAATTGTTGTTTTTGTAATTCTAATTAGCCAAGAATATAAAATCTACTAGTTCACAACCAAGTATTACTTCTATTATCTTCTTCCAATCATACAAATTGATCTTTTAGTTTTAATCTTTAGTTAAAATGCTCTAAGTATGAGCTATCAAGTGGTGTGCAAGTATAACTCATCAAAAATACTACTTTGCATAAAAACAAACTAAATCATTAGGTAATTCTATGAAAAAGATGAAAATGAACAACCCCAAACCCTAACTAAGTATAGGCTATCAAGAAACTTAACTCAAGTATAATCTATCAAAGTATTAATTTACGAGTTATTGTATTTTAATCTTTTCATAGACAAATCATATCTTTATTATTTTATTTTAGAAAGAAAATGATAATAAGCAATTATATGGTTGATCTCTAATTTCATCTACATCCTAAATCTAAACTAATTAGCTACTCATACTCCTAAGTAACAAGATCCTTTTTGTATTTATGAAAGCAAGAAAATCTAATCTAGAAAGCAAGATTAATTTAAGCTACAAAGCAATTAAAGATCTACACTAGAAAGCAATTAATATCTAAAAAGTAATGAAAAGCAATAGAATTACCTCTGAAGCTCGGTATGGCAGCCGTCACCCCTTCAACAAAATCCTAATATTTATTAATCAAAAGTACATCTAAAAAACTCTCCCTAATTACAAGAATTCATGAGATATTTATAACTCAAACACAATCCTGCTCCTACTCAAACTCAATGCAAAAGATATTATCCTAATCCAATACAAACTAATCTCAAGATATATAATCTTAATCAATTCATAGGTATTAGAAACCAATGGTTGATATTAGATGACATAAAATACTAATTTTCGAGTTCAAAATCCGAAATTAAGTTCAGCAGACCCATAGCCCACTAGATCGGATTTTTTATTTTGCAGCACTTCAGTAAAATGATCATAACATTTGTATCTAAAATCAGATTGAGCTGTTCTTAGGCTCGTTTCAAAGATAATTTTGAGGTCTACAAATTTCTCCTACATAAATTTTCCCAATTTAAGTTTCATCTTAGCCGAATATGTTCTTGAAGTTGCGACTACTGCACTTGAGTTTCTTTCTTCTCTAAAATTGACTTTTTATACTCATATTCTTGACAAATTTTCATTTTCTTCTTCTCTTTCTTTCGAATTTTTTGTTACCTATAAAAACACACTAAATATACCAGAGTAGCAATTATTTATATATAAAAATAGATAAAATATGGAAGAAAAAAATACAAAATATGATACTAATCACACCCCCACACCTATCTTTTGCTAGTTCTCAAGCAAAATCTAGACCTAAAAAGAAAAAAAAATCCTAACTCACTTTCAAAGGAATCGCGATTACACTTAGCATGTATAACAAGCCCTTAAACCCCTAAGTTATTCTAGTGAACGAGTTGTATTTCGTAAGAGTTTACAGTGAATATGCCCACAAAAATCGTGAAGAAGTTAGATTCAGGAATAAAGAAAAGAAAAATAAGGATAATCAAAAATGTAAAAAATTTATACAAAAAAAGGAAATTTTTGTTTATATTTTTTCAATTAATCTCACTAATATACAAACTCAAAAACGCATTTAGATTATCAGTTTTCAAGTCAAGTATCATATCAAATACACTTATCATTTTAATAAAAATTCAAATTGTATATTTCAATACCCACTAATAGATAATTCATTGGCTCTTATATATTTACATGCACGTGTGATAGTCTACTTCAGTTTTGAACTCAAACTCTAACTCATGATTCATCTCTTCTCTCTAAATATTTTTTTCCTTTTTTTCTCTTTTTTTGCTAATATTTCACCTTTCATGCGAATATTCACACTTGCTTAAGTGCAAAGTATCTGATTACCCAGATCATGCTCATTTTTTTGGCGAATATTTCACCTTTCATACGAATAATCGTGCTTGCTTAGGCGCAAAGTACACGATTACTCTGATCATACTCTTATTTTCTTTTTTTTTCATTTCTAAAGAATTATTGCCTTAAATACGAGGCTCACCATCTTTTTTTCTTTTTTTTTAGGATTATTGCCTTAAATACCAGGCACATCCCTTTTTTTTATTCTTTTTTTATTTAGAGAGAGAAAACTACTCAATCATTATTATCTTTGTCGTTAACCTAATAAACTATTGTGAAGTGAAAAATAGATGTATATTTACCTCAAAATTACTATTAGCAATATTTATTTTTTGGAATTTTTTTTTCATGAAATTCTAAGTGTATTATTCAATCTACTCTTCTATCAAATTTCAAATCTAAATTTTTTCTTTTATTTGTAATTAGGTTGATTTATTAATGAAAATATTTTTGTATTTTTTTAGTTTTTTTTTATTTTTTGATTTTTTAAATTTTTTTACTTTCTTTTCTTAGATTTTTTTTAGTTACCTTAAAACTACCCAAACTGTAAAATAAAGAAACTCACAAAAAAAATCCTAGAAAAAAATTAAAGACCCTAGAAAAACATAAAAATCTCCTAACCCACTTCCCCACACCTAAACTCATATATGCCCTCATCCTACAAACTAAGAGTGGTAAAATAAATAAGAAAACTATTATATAAATATTATACACTTACTAGAAAATTCAGATCGGTTATGACCTCTTGATCGCTTCCCACTCTCATAGTGTGTTCCTTTATGTTTTGATATGGATGAACTTAGTTTTTTATTATCAATTTTACATTTAATCTCTCTATCTTGTTTTTAGTTTTTCTCAATTTATTCTTACCTTTCTTTCTTTTATTAAATAGTAAAATTTTGAAGTTTGAAATCGTACTTTTATTGTCCATATTTGACCCACGAGTATCTTTCATGGCAGTAAATATTTTGGTATTATCAACATATAAAATCATATACTTACTTTGATGTGGCTAAATCATGAGCTTGATTTTGGATTGCTCTTTCAAATCATTAGGTATTATGACCTCTTTTTTTTTACAGTTCCTTTCATCTTTCTAGTGTTATGGGCTTGTCATGCAAATTTTCTTCAATCATGTTATCAAAATTTTTAAAAGAAAATATCATACTAGTAGACTTATCATTAATCAAGTTATTATGAAGAGATAAAAATTCTTCTTCACAAATTTCTTCATAATTTTTATCAAAAGAATCAAATGATAATAGGTCACTAGCAAGCTCATTATGAGGCAAATCACTATACAAATTTTTTTTTTATTACCAGTTTCTTCATAATTATTTTCACAATGGCCTAAAGTAGGTTGATCATAATGTTGAAGTATAGACTCATCATGCACACAATTATTTAACTCATTTTGAATCATATCAACTTCAAAAGTTTACTAAAGTCGTGGCTCGTTGGAGTTAGATATGTTCAAATAATTAGATGGTTGATTTTTAAAAAGTTTAGTATGAGAAATTATTTTGAGAAAATTTTCAATATAAGATGTAGTTTGAGAGGATGATTTTAGCAAAACTTCCATACCTTCCTCTATTTTACATGCTTGCTCCTCAGTTTCAGGATTATAACCTTTCTTGTTATCTTCGAATGATATTATCTTAAGGTCATGAGTGAAATTTGAAGGTGTATATGATAGATCTGTGTACATATTTGATGACAGATATGAAGTGGTTGTAAGTAGATTCTCATGATATGCATACCTCACTTCTAATCTTTTTAATTTTTCATCTAACATGTTCAATTGAATATCTTATTCATGATTAAATTTAGAACATGAAGATGAATAGTCTATAAAGAAAGGATCAGATGGACGACGCTCTCGATACGGCTCTTGATTATATGCAAAATTAGAATGATTCATCCATTCGTAATTGTAATTTTGTTTATAAAAAGTACTCATAGGTTCATGTATGTGATGTGAATTTGATCATAACTTAGTTCTAGCGAACTACCTATCCATAGACACTGATGATAATTATGATATGGATCACGACAATGATGACAACCAGTTTGATTTTGAAACATATTTTTTTAATTTTATTTTTTGAAAAGGTGGAGAGGGAAATAGATAGAAAAGAAAAAAAAATCAATTTTTTATTATTTTTTCTGTATTTTTTACAAAACCAATGACCCAAAACATAGAACCGAAGAAAATTTGGGGAGACTTTCACCTGAATTGCCAACAAATGGCAGCAATTGCCGCTGTTTGATAGCAAAATCATCTAGTTTGGCTCCCTTCTTTTTGTAGTATACTCCTGAGAATTTTCTCTGCCCTTTTAATTCTTGTATCTGAATTTTCAGGTCTCTGTATGCTCAACACATACTGTTAAACCATAAAACATTAGAAAAACCAAGAAAATGTCGTCGATCTCCGGCAACGGCGCTAAAAACTTGATGTGATAATTTTACTGTAAGTGCACAGTGTCAGTGGTAGCACAAACAGGTCGTTCCTACAAGGATTTAAGATATTTTGCATTCTTACTAATCTTATTATTCTAATGGACTAACTAAGGGTTCTAAGTTATTGTTTTTGTAATTCTAATTAGTCTAGGATAGAGAATTTATTAGTTCACAACCAAGTATTATTTCTGTTGGTGGTGAAAATTTCGAAATAAAAGGAAGGAAAATAGCTCGCAGAACGCTAAGCTATTTGTTAGCTTCGCGCGGCAGAAGTTTAACTTCACATGGATAAGTAAAATGTGAAGCTAAGTCTATATCTCCACGTTTAGAGTATTTAACTCCGCATGAACAGATTCTTAGAATCCTAAATTGATTGTGATTGAGATTTAGGCTTATCCAATATCCAAATTGAGTCCAATCATAATCCTAAATTGATTGTGATTGAGATTTGGGTTTATCCAATACCCAAATTGAGTCCAATCAGAATTCCAAATCAAGAGATTTAAATTAATATCAAATATTTGATTAGAATCCTTGATGAATACAAAAACCTTCTATTCCTATTCCTATGAAAATCTTCTATTCCTATTCCTATGAGAACTTTCAAACTAAAGTCTATAAATACCCTATTTGAGGAGACTTTAAGGATCCATCTTCAATAGATGAATCTTTAATAGATCATCAGATCTTCAATCTTTTTGAGATCATTGATCTTTTTGGAGCATTGAAGAAGTTCAAGTTACACGTGAGAGCCTTGAACGAATCAAGATCAGTAGATAAAGATCAAGTCGGCCGTCATCTTCATCAAGCAAGAAGATCATCGACGTTAGATCGTCTAAAGGAGCTACTCGATAGATCTCATCGCTGCGAGAACCCACTTCATAAATTGTAAAAGAGAGCGATAATCATAAATCCTCTCGTTTGTTCTTTTCTTGTTCACTTTCATTGTAATCTAAGTTGTATTCAATGGAAGGAAGCAAAAATTTTGCGACGAACAAACTGGCAACCATAGTGAGAGAAGTCTCTTTTACCGAGAAAAAGATTGTGGCGCAATCTGACCTCGAGAGGATCAGATCCAACGTTAACATGCTCGTCGTGGAGATCGACCAGCAGAAATACGAGGAGTATCTCTCCTCTGAGTTAGGAATCTGACCGAAATGCGGTGCCATCGTCATGTAATCGAAAATCCATCGTTAATCGGAGACCCTTTAAGACCGCAGCCATGGAGCCATTGTTTGGGCAGTGAATCCTAACAGAGGATGACATCCCTACTCCTACAGAAAGCCTGGGAACGGGATTGACCAGAACCCAACTCCGCAACCGAAATCAGAGAGCTAGGTGAAAGGCACTCAAAGCCCGCATTCAACGCGAGGCTAATCAAGCAGCATAACGCGAGGCTACTGTACCTCACAAACTGGTTTGCGTTAAACGCAAGACCAGTCAGTATCGCGTTAAACGCGAAGCTGTAACTTGCGTTAATCGCAAGGACAAGCCAGCATGTGATTCTCCACGCAAGGCTATTCTATCTGAACTTAAAACTAGAGAAGCTCGCATTAATCACGAGGATAAAATGCTGACAGAGCCAGCGTGTTTTGGTGATTCTCCACGCGAGGCTAAGACTGAGCTTAGCGTTAAATACGAAGCCAGTAAGACTTGCGTTAATCGCAAGATTTCTGACACTCGCGTAAATCGCGAGGATAAACTTCTCATAAAGTCAGCGTGTGATGGTGATTCTCCACGCGAGGCTAAGACTGAGCTTAGCGTTAAACGCAAAGCCAGTAAGACTTGCGTTAATCGTAAGATTTCTGACAGTCGCGTAAATCACAAGGATAAACTTCTCATAAAGCCAGCGTATGATGGTGATTCTCCACATGAGGCTAACACTGAGCTTAGCGTAAGACGCGACGCCAGTAAGACTTTCATTAATCGCAAAACTCCTTACCTTCGCAAGAATCGCGAAGATGATTTTCAGACTTGCGTTAATCGCAAGAATCGCGTTAAACGCGAAGATATGACTTACGTAAATCGTAAAAATAAGCCAGCGTGCATGAATTTCTCTCCACGCGAGGCTAATATTCCAAAAGTTAAACTTCCGCAGGAACGCCAAGCCAGCGTAAAACGTGAGGCTAGTGTAAAATGCGAAACTACTTCTAAGCTCCACATAAAGCGACATGAATACAAAACAAGGGTTGATAATCGCACTGTTGGACAAGAACTTGACACTAATGATTCCAAGAAGCTCCAGTGGACACTTGGACTCTCTCAATAGATGAGTGGGCCCCACAATTCCGTGTTCAATGCCACTACTTCAGAGAAACTTAACCAAGAAGAGGACCATAAATCAAGTTCAGTCGGATCCTACTTGTCATTGCGAGCAGTTTATGACGGTAGTATATGCTGTGATAAATAATTATTGCTGCAGTAAAAATAGGGTATTAGTGTTCGATCGATTAGCTAAGTCGGACAAAAATCCTTTAAAAAAGACAAAACCTACTCCCCGAGAAAAATGGAGAATTGTAATTTCTAATATGGTCGGAAAGGCGAAGAAAGTCGTAGAAAGGGATGATAACTCAGAATCAAGCAAGGAAGAGCCTCATCATCATACTCGACTTAAATCAGGAGCTGTCCCACCTCGAAATTATAAGAAACTTGCAAAAGGTTCTTATGATAATGACAGCGACAATTCGGCCATAGCTTCCCTACAATCTTGTGCATCCTCCTGACCACTGAAATCACACTCGCATGTAGTGAACAGGTCCGATGACATTGACCAAAAGATAGAAGTCCAAGAGCAGATGAGTCGAGGTCAGCAAAAGGCTATTGAAGACCTCAAACTAATGTTTCTAAAAGTGGTCAAAAATACCCATAAGATAGTCGACGATACGGCTAAAACTTCCTCGGAACCTCCACTGTTTAAGGCAAATGAAGAGAATAAAGAAGAAAAGGCTTATTCGACGCATGAGGATGATGATAAATATTCTTTCCATGATCCTCATGAAGAAAAAATCGAAAAATTGTAGAGCCAACTTGATGCCCTAATTCACAAGAAGGAATTGAAAGAATCGGGGGTTTCGAGACCGTACTCACTTGAGTGGGATTTTGCACCATACCCCGAAAAATATAAACCGCTCAAGTTGGAGTCATATGACTGGAAGGGGTCCCCAAACCAACACATATACTATTTCTTGTCACAAGCCGGTCATCTGATGGGAAATGATCCCATAATGACCAAGATATTTGCGAGCACCCTGCGAGGGCCTGCTTTTATATGGTTTATGCAGTTACCCCCGGGAACCATAAATACTTGGTATGATGTGGAGAAACAGTTTTTGGTACGTTTCTTTGAGGACGATACCAAAATATCGGTTCATTCCCTCCTTACGACGAAACAAGGAGAAGAAGAAACAGTCAAAAGCTTCATTAAATGCTTAGGGAAAAATCAATATATTGTCGTCATGGTATGACCCAGGAAACCCTAGTGAAAAGCTGTAAGCATAATTTCAGGACCAATATACTGATAAGAATGGGAGCTGTAGAGTCTAAGAATTGGAAAGACCTGTTAAAGTAGGGAGAGCAGGCGGAAGATATAATTCGCCGGATTGAGCAATTTCGTGACACGAGAAACTCTATAAATAACAGACCATATCCACAGAATCCTAAAAATAAAGAGAAGGCTGTGATGGCGTCAGTTGCATATCCGAAACCAAGACCTCAGAATCCGAGAGGTGCAGGTCAAAATAGGCCCCGACAAGATAAAACTTATATATTCAAGACAGAGTAGACACGTACTCTATTCCATTTCCTTCTTAGAAAGGGCATGTTGAAACTTCCGGAGAATAAAAACTAGAAGACGCTGATAAAACTAACGACCCTAACTATTGCCTGTACCATCGGAATGTCGGGAACCCAACTAAGGATTGCTATCCTCTTAAGAACCGAATTCAGGCATTAATAGAAGCTGGAGTTCTCACACTTAAAGAGAAATAGAAGAAAGTTTCTACAAATATAACAAGTTTGATGATAGGAACCAATGAGTTCCCTGCCAGAGCGATCCCTGTACTAGTAGGGAAGCCAATATTGATACCAAGTATGGGTAGCCTGCACTTGCAAGCTGGCCCCTTGGGTATGCTCCGAACCACAGCTGCGATCGAGTCATCCTCATTGGTAAACAGCTGGATTGGACTGGGGGTGCCGAAAACATTGACGATGATAAATATCATGTTGCTTCCGTTACTTTTATTAGCCATTAGAATGGCTAATTGAGTGCTATAAATAATTTTTTTTGTTGCCCAATGCTGTTAAAGCGGTGGGAAGAGGAGATCAAATTTCTCGCCAATCCTATCATACTGGGGGTAAAAGATGAAATCAAATACCCAATGCTGTCAAAGCGGCGGGAAGAGGAGATCAAGTTTTTCGCCAATCCTATCATACTGGGGGTAAAAATATGAAATTAACTACTCAATACTATTAAAAGTAAATGGGAGAGGAAATCAATTCCTCAACAACTCACCATGCTGAGGGGAATAGTATGGCTAGCCCAATGTAAATGGTGATTGGTAAAGGCTAATCAAATCCTTTGATAGCTGGGGATTTGCTAAAAATCCCATAAACTCTGTCATGTTAAGTTCCTACCTCTGACAGTGAGATGTAGTTCAAGTTATGCGAGAGAGCCTTGAACCGTCTCCGCCAAAACTCCAGGCATGTGCAATTAGGCTCCTCTGCCGAAATCTGATGATCATGACCTAATCATCTTGGCGTATGGAGTTCAAGTTACGCATGACAGCCTTGAACTGCCTCCATCAAAATTTCAAGCATGTGCGATTAGGCACCTCAGCCAAATTTCTTGATCTTAACTTGATCACCAAATTAAAGATCCAAAGTATTTCAAAATTTGCTAAGTCATAAGCCATTTTGAAAACTTTGGAGGGGGTTCTGTTGGTGGTGAAAATTTCCAAATAAAAGGAAGGAAAATAGCTAGCAGAACGCGAAGCTATTTGTTAGCTTCGCGCGGCAGAAGTTTAACTTCGCATGGATAAGTAAAATGCGAAGCTAAGTCTATATCTCCGCATTCAGAGTATTTAACTCCGCATGAACAAATTCTTAGAGTCCTAAATTGATTGTGATTGAGATTTGGGCTTATCCAATACCCAAATTGAGTCCAATCAGAATCAAAAATTGATTGTGATTCAGATTTGGACTTATCCAATACCCAAATTGAGTCGAATCAGAATTCCAAATCAAGAGATTTAAATTAATATCAAATATTTAATTAGAATCCTTGATGAATATAAAAACTTTCTATTCATATTCCTATGGAAATCTTCTATTCCTATTCCTATGAGAACTTTCAAACTAAAGTCTATAAATACCCTATTTGAGGAGACTTTAAGGATCCATCTTCAATAGATGAATCTTTAATAGATCATCAGATCTTCAATTTTTTTGAGATCATCGATCTTTTTGGAGTATTGAAGAAGTTCAAGTTATGTGTGAGAGCCTTGAACGAATCAAGATCAGTAGAGAAAGATCAAATCGGCCGTCATCTTCATCAAGCAAGAAGATCATCGACGTCAGATCGTCCAAAGGAGCTACTCGATAGATCACATCGCTACGAGAACCCACTTCATAAATTGTAAAAGAGAGCTATAATCATAAATCCTCTAATTTGTTCTTTTCTTGTTCACTTTCGTTGTAATCTAAGTTGTATTCAATGGAAGGAAGCAAAAATTTTGCAACGAACAATTTCTATTATCTTCTTTCTATCATAAAAATTAATCTTTTAGTTTTAATCTTTACTTAAAATGCTCTAAGTATGAGCTACCAAGTGGTGTGCAAATATAACTCATCAAAAATACTACTTTGCATAAAAACAAACTAAATCATTAGATAATTCTATGAAAAAAATAAAAATCAACAACCCCAAAGCTTAACTAAGAATAGGCTATCAAGACACTTAACTCAAGTATAACCTATCAAAGTATTAATTTACGCGTTTTTTTATTTTAATCTTTTCATAGAAAAATCATATTTTTATTATTTTATTTTAGAAAGAAAATGATAATAAATAATTACATGGTTGATCCCTAGTTTCATTTACATCCTAGGTCTAAGTTAATTAGCTACCCATACTCCTAATTAATAAGATCATATTTTTATTTATGAAGGCAAGAAAATCTAATTTAGAAAGTAAGATTAATCTAAACTAGAAAGCAATTAAAGATCTACACTAGGAAACGATTAAATATATCTAAAAAGTAATGAAAAGCAATGGAATTATCTCTGGAGCTTGGTATGGAGGCCATCACTTTTTCGGCAAAACCCTAATATTTATTAATCAAAAGTACATCTAAAATTGCATCTAAAAATTTCTCCCTAATTACAAGGATTCATGGGGTATTTATAACCCAAACACAATCCTGCTCCTACTCAAACTCAATACAAAAGGTATAATAATAATAATCCAATATAAACTAATATCAAGATATATTATATTAATCTAATCCATAGGTATTAGAAACCAATGGTTGAGATTAGATGGTATAAAATACTAATTTTCGGATTCAAAACCCCAAAATTAAGTTCAGCAGACCCGTAGTTTGCTGAATCGAATTTTTCATTCTACAGAATTTCAGTAAAATGACCATAACTTTTGTATCAGAACTTGGATTGAGCTGTTATTGGGCTCATTTCAAAGATAATTCCGAGATCTACAAATTTCTCCTACACAAGTATTTCAAATTTAAGCTTTATTTCTCTTGAAATTGCTACTACTGCACTTGAGTTTCTTTCTTCACCAAAATTAACTTTCTATGCTCATATTCTTGACAAATTTGCATCTTCTTCTTCTCTTCTATTCGAATCCTTTGTTACCTATAAAAATACACTAAATATATCCGAGTAGCAATTATTTATTTACAAAAATAGATAAAAATATGTGAGAAAAATATAAAATATGATACTAATCAATAATGTACGTGAAGGATTTAGTTTTGAAGAAAGAATAAACCAAGTAACTCAATTCTATATTTTTCTTTGTCTTATGATTTGATTTTAATAAATAGTTGTTTAAAAAGAGAGTTTTTCACTTGATTACTTCTAAAAGTAGATCGAGTGCAAGTCAAATAGATTTTTTTTTCACTAAGAGGGTAGCTATGAGTAGTTGTATTGATTGTAAGGTAATGTTAGGTTAAAGTGTAGTTACCCAACATAAACTCTTAATTTTAGATATTTGGATTAGAAAGAAACTTAGAAAGATTAAGTATAAGTTAGATCATAATATTAAGTGCTGGCGATTAGAAAGCAATCAAAAACTTTTATTGATAGATTAGTACAAGAAATAGATTCGAGAGACCATGATGATGCTAAAGTAACATGAAACATAATGGCTTGCTGAATTAATATGGTAGCTAAAAATATATTTGATGAGTCAAAGGGCGGTGTTCCACCATCATGGTAGAATAAAGAGATAAAAAATGATATTAAGATCAAGTAGGATCTTTATAAAGATTTAAAAAAGAATAATGATGGATCAAGTTTTGAGAGATATAAGCTAGCCAAGAAGGAGGCCAAGAAAGTTATTCGGGACGCAAAAATAAATTATATAAATAAGTATACGAGAAGTTGGATAATAAAGAGGTAGAAAAAAAAAAAAAAAAAAAAAATATATATATATATATATATAATTGCTCGAATAAAATAGAGAAGGTGTAGGGACTTATGTAGTATAAAGTGTATTAAAGATGAGGATCAGAAGGTTCTAATTCGAGATAAAAAGATTAAAAAAAAAGATTGAAAGATTATTTTAATAGATTATATAATAGTAGTTTTACTCAAAATTTGGGAGATTTTACTATTCAGTGTTAGAATATAAATCGTAGTTTTATTCGCAGAATTAAAGAATCTGAAGTAAAATAAGGATTGATGTTGATGAAATCAAGAAAATCTGTTGGTTCAGATGAGATTCGTATAGAGGTGTGGAGATACTTAGGAGGGATTGGTATAAAGTGACTGACAGATCTTTTTAACAAGATTTGGTAAAGCAAGAAAATACTAAATGAATGGAGGAAAAGTACCCTACTACCTCTATATAATAAAAAGGGTGATATTTAGAGTTATTTTAATTATCGTGGAATAAAACTCATGTGTCATACATGAACCTTTGAAAAAGGGTAATTAAAGATACATTTAGGCAGACTGTTAAACTATCAGAGAACCAGTTTGGATTCATGCCGGGGCAGTCGATGACAGAAACTATTCATTTACTTCGTTAATTTATAGAGTAATTCCTAGAGCGAAATAGAGATTTTATATAATATTTATTGACCTAGAAAAATCTTATGATAAGGTATCATGAGAAGTACTTTGGTGGATATTGATAAAGAAAAGAGTCTCCCATCAAGTATATTGACATAATTAAGGACATATATGAGCAAGTAATAGCCAATGTTAGAACATGTGGTAGTCTAATAAGTAATTTTTCAATCACATTGGATTGCATCAAGAATCTACATTGAGCCCGTTCTTATTTGTTATAGTGATGGATGAGCTTACTAAAACTATTCAGAATGAGATACCTTGATATATGCTATTAGCTGATAATATTGTCTTAGTTGATGAAATAAGAGTAGAGGTGAATACCAAGTTAGAGTTATGGAGATACACATTAAAATCTAGAGATTTTAAATTGAGTAGGTTTAAAACAAAGTATATGGAGTATTAATTTAGTAAGCGAAGGACCCTAAACTATAGTGTTGTAACACTAGATAAGTACGAGATACAAATGAGTAGTCAGTTTAGATATTTGGGTTCTATTATTCAGAATGATGAAGAAATCGATAATGATGTCATGTATAGGATACAAACTAGTCGGTTCAAATGATGGAGTGCAACGAAAGTTTTATACGATTGTAATATTCCATTAAGGCTGGAAGAAAAATTTTATAGGACTGCTTTTAAGTCAGTTTTATTATATGGCATGAAATGCTGGGTTATAAAGAAACATCATTAATAAAAGATAAATGTAAAAACATACGCATGCATCGATGGATATGCGACAATACCAGAAAAGATAAAATGAGAAAATGAAGATATTCATACTAAAATAGGTGTAACTCTCATTGATAAGAAGATGTGAGAAAATCGCTTACGATGGTTTCGTCATGTGCAACGTAGATATACAAATGCACCAGTTTAACAAGAGAAACTTATCAATGTAGGACAATTTAAAAGAACGAAGGAAAAACTGAAGAAAATATGGATAGAGGTCATACGAAAAAAAATAGATTTTAGAGGTTTAAATGAGGAGATATTACTTGATAGGAATGAATGGAGAAGGATTATCAACGTGATCGATCCAGCGTGATTCTTTTTTTTGTTCATATAGTCAACCACAAGTACTTGGGATAAAAGGTTTAGTAGTTGCTGTTGTTGTTGTTGGATGTAGCTTGCATACAATGAATTGGGATGTCTTGGTGTTGTTGATCTGTTAGGTTTAGCATCAAAATTTTGTTTAAATTCTGTAAATATTTCTAGCTTTGATATTTTTGCTACAAGAAAAATTTTAGATGTAAAAGATTATATCTGAAGGCTAATTGAAGAACCTGTTTATTTACATTCAAGAATACTCAAACTACAATACTCAAAGATCGTTCACGACTCGTTTGCTATTCTATGTTGAATTTAGTTTCAGAGATTAAAGTATTTAACCGATTTCTCATGATTGATTATTTTTGCTTGCGGATGAGATATTTCCGTACCATGTTACCTTAATTGTTGATTTGCAGTATTGATGAACTCAGAGAGAGAAGGAGATAGGGAAGAAAAGGAAGGCAGGAAAATAGAGAGAGATTAAGAGGATAGACAAAATGAATGAGCAGAAACATAGAGAGAGAGAGAGAGAGAGGACCTGCGCAAGGCTACCTAGGAGAGGAGTGTGGAATGATGGAACTGGTTATATTTGGGATGGATTCTTAATGAGGGAGAATAGAGCGATCTTGAGATTACAAAAAAAAAAAAGTGAAGGTTAATTTAGAAAAGTGTGTTAATATCAAATTATTTACTAATGCTGTAAATGGTCCAGGGACTAAAGTGAGAGTCTTAAACTTCAGGAATATTAAGTTACACTACTTTATACTACACGGGTTCTTACTATAATTAAGATTGTTTTTAATAAGTCCATATGTATTTTGAAATAAAAAATACAAGGTTAGTGGAAAAACTATCTGATGGATAAAAATATTAATGTATGAGGTTTTTAGGTGATTCCAATTTAGGGACCAAGACTTTCACTACAATGTTTTCTAATGATACTGAGACCTCAAACTGATTCTGAGTTCCAATTGGAGCATCTATTTTGATGCAGAATCTTTTCTGTGTATCATATTGTGCACCATGATTTAGTGTCATGCATTCGAGACCCAGTCCCAGGTATATATGGATACTTATACGATAAGGGAAAATAACATTATGTTATCCATTGCTTTAGTTTTAATAATCTGCCATAGTAACAAATATATATCTAGTTTCAAATATTTGGTTAGTCTAATAATCTGTAAAACTTTTAACATCCAGCACATTATGTGAGTGAGACTAGTTGCACATATCTTCGTATATTTTTATTTATATTATTCATGATTTATGTTATTACGATTGACACAAACATAATATGTTCATGATAACTTTTTTGTGGGTACTATGATAATGCAATTACTTAAACTTCATTTGTGACTTGCCAGATCTTATCCCCTTAGTTTTGAATCCAAGATTGGAAGATGATGAAGGAGAGTTGCCCCATCCGGAGATCTATACTTCCTCGAGCAAATGGAAAGGATGTGAACAGGAACATCATCTAGGACCTTCTTATACTTGCTTATTTATACTTTCTTTTGTATGAGTACTGTTTTGTTTCATTTACTCTTTTGATTTTTTTTTGTTATTGTGCATATTCAAGCAACTCATCAATTATGTATTCAAGTTTATGTTCATACAAGTGAAATCTTTTAGTTTCTGCCATTATATAATAAATTAGTGTAGCAGTAATTACGGTTATTTCATGATAATGTGCATGCGAAGTTAGAAATTTTTTAGCTCTATATTTTTCAGAAACAACTTAAAAACGGGATGTTATAACTTTTCTCCTGGCAAGGCGGGGTTGAAATAATAATTAGAAAATGTGGGAAACAAAATTGTTGCAGGATATTTAATTTTGTTTCAGAGCGGACCAGAATCAACCTAATTAGCATTGTTGATCAAAATTTATTGCTAGAGTACTTTGAGGGTACATAGGTGATAACACTCCAGTAGCTATACAACCAGTGATTTCAAGTCAAATTTTAGCTACACTAAAGTTAAAATAAGCAAAAATTATACAAAGAGAAGTTATAGATTCCAATTATATTATTAACAAATGAATAATCACATTTTAATCTTTGAGTCAAAAATTATGTTTGCTCTAATGAGAAATACTGCACTAAATAAGAAGATTGAGTGATGTGACTTGATTCTCGTGCTTATGATGGATAATTACTTGCATGCTCTAAATTGTGAAGTCGAACTTATTTACCAAAGCTCGATACGAGCTGCAGAGAGAGTTGAACCCTCACGAGTAAGAAGAACTTTAGAGCTAATATTTATGAAGATCTAGATGAAATTGATGAAGAATGAAGAAAGAGAGATGAAGAGGGGTTGCTTGGCATATATAGCCTCTGGTAAGAGAGAGGAATAGAAAATATTCTTTCCAGTCCTTTACGAGGGCAATACCCTTACATAGTACTTGCGTCTTGTCTGTCATTATTGATGACGAAATACGTTTCGGAGGATTCGGCAGACGGAGAACTTCTTCTTTATAAGGGATAAGCTGTCTTTGAGGAGTAGATAATATTGCTTAAATATGAGGTTCCTTGGTTATTCGAGATACTCGTGGTTTCAAAGATTCTTGTTCACTACAAACTTCTAACAAGGAATTGGACAATTGTAAAGGCAGAGGTTCTCTCTTTTATGGAAGAGATGGTACTTCTTCGCTTGTTTGGGGTGGGACTCCATCATATTTAGCATGTTCAAGTTCCAGAGCCACTAGTTCGAATAGAGGCCCTTTCAGAAGAGCTCCTGATTGGCAAAAGGGATTAATCCTTAGTTAAGGCGCATCACCTAGACCCTTCACAATAAAGTTTTAGGCATTGATGAGCAGCACAAAGAACATCGTTTCATATCATCAATCCACTTTCTTCTAAGATATATGGGACATAAGTACAATCTTTTGTTCTAACCCTATATTTTGAACGATCATGACATAGAAGGGCCTCTTACTTTCATATAAACTCGGATGGTGATATTCGTCAATTGTAGTTCTATCTCTTCTATGCTCAGAGTCTTGAAGGTTTAGATTGGAATAACATTGAGAGTAGCTCCAGTATTAACTAGGCATCCTCCAATCATTAGATTCTAAGTTTGACAAGTGAAATGGAGAGGAAGGTGTCAATATGCATCGTCCACTAGCTCATGGTCCGCAATGATGGGTCTGGAAAATACAGTTGCAGTCACCTTGCCCAGGCTTTTGGTAGAAATATTGCAATGAATCCATAACCCTTTAGCATCTTTGTCAAGGCTCATTGATAGACTGGAGAACACATCAAAAGCTCTGTATATGTTATGCGGGCTGTTGTGTTGTTTACTTGCTTCAGCAAATAATAATTAAATGTTGGTTCATGTAAATCTGTTAGTTCTGGAAAGATTAAATCAATGATAATCTTCTTCTTCTTGTGTTGGATGTGACATAGTCGGAGAGGAGTCCTCACTATCTAGCTTCGGTGCAAAATCATTAACTGGTGCAAGTTGTGGAGATGCTTGTTTTGGTGTTGGAGAAGACTCGAACCGCTGAAACACTGGTTCTGAAATTTGAGGAAGGAACATATACGTGTTCTGCTAATTTGTGTTTTGGTTTTTTTTTGCATGGCCTGAGGATGCGAGCCTCTCATCCACGAGGCTGGGCCTCATGTGGGTGCGAGGCTCGCTTCGCTTTAATTTTTTTTTTTTTTAATATCATTTCTTCGCAGTGGACTATGAGCCTCGCATCAGCCTCGCGTGGCTGCGAGGCTCACCTAAATTATTTTTTTTAAAATTTTTTGAAAATAATTTTGCATGGGGTGGGTACGAGGCTCCCTGCGTGTAAATTTTTTTTTTTTTTTTTTTTGTTCGGTTTCTCTTCTTTGCCTCGCTTCCATGCGAGGCTCCAGCCTCGCGTGGGTGCGAGGCTAATTTTTTTTTAATTAATTAATTAATTAATTAATTAATTTAATTAATTTTATTATTATTATTATTATTATTATTATTTGAATTAGGATTCGTATTTGGACTCAGATTTTGGATCCGGACTCGGACTCGAATTTTAAATCCGGACTCGGATTCGAACTCGGATTTTGGATCTGGACTCAGACTCGAACTCGAATTTTAGATCCGGATTATTTTTATTGTTCTACAAGACCCTCTCCAAAGTTTTCAAAATTTTGTCTCTTCTGAAAATTTTGAAATACTTTGGATTTTTTTTTTAATGGGCGGATGAGTTTACAGAGATGAAACTTGCTAAGGATATGGAGATACATTAACATGTTGAGTATTTTGACTGTGATGGGATTTGTTTGGGTTGCCAAACAGAGCCGATGACTTATCTGACTGACAGACAAGGCCGGCGATTAGTTTCGAAGTGAAATTGAAGAATCATGAGCAGAGGTGTTCTGAAAACGTACTCATGAGGCTTTGACAGAGGTATCATGTTAAACATATCAAGACTGTTTGGTATGTTTAATGGGTTACCTTCTCTCTTTGCCTTTTCGTCATTGGATTGTTTCTACCCCCAGTATGATAAGACTGGTCGAGAATTTTAACTACCTCTTGCCCCTTGCCTTAAGGGCGTTGGGCTGTCTGCTCATTCTTTCTTATCATAATAGATAACCATTCAATAAATTGTTGGATTGTGACCGGATGAAGGTCGAAAACCATGGGCAGAGGTGTTCAGAAAACGTGCCCATGGGGTCTCGGCAGAGGTGTTTAGAAAACGTACCGAGATGACCGGGTTAGGATCAGAAAACCATGAGCAGATGTGTTCAGAAAATGTACTCATGGTGACTTAGCAGAGGTGTTCAGAAAATATACCAAGGGGTTTCGACAGAGGTGTACTGTTAAACATACCGAAGGGGTCTCAGCAGAGGTGTTCAGAAAACGTACTGAGATGACCTTGTTAGGGTCAAAAACCATGGGCAAAGTTATTCAGAAAATGTACCCATTGGGTCTTGACAGAGGTGTTTAGAAAACGTACCAAGAAGTTTCGGCATAGGTGTACTGTTAAACATACCGAGGTGATTGGATTTAAGTTATAAGGTAGCTCGTCCGGCCGACAGACAGAGCTTATGACTCGCCTGGTTGACAGACAGAGCCGGTGATCATGTTGGGATCATAGATTGCATTATTTGTGATTGCACGAATCTTGCTGTCAGAGTTAAGATCTTAACATGACAGGTTCACGGAATTTTTAGTAAATCCCAAGCTATCAATAGATTTAACATGCTTTTACCAATTGCCATTTGCGTTGGGTTAGTCATGCTATTCCCCTCAGCATGATGAGTTATCGAAGGTCCTGTTTGGCCTTAGATGTCAAACATTCCTTCTCCCCTTTGCTTTTGGAGCATTGGGTAGTTCATACTTTTATCTCAGCATGAGAGTTATCGAGGATTTGAATTTCTCTCCCATTTGCTTTTGGAGCATCGGGTCATAACTTATCCTTATAAGATAGTATTGCGACAGATTTGTCACAGAATTTTTTAGCAAACCCCCAGCTATGAACGGACTTGATGTGCCTTTACCAATCGCCGTTTGCGTTGGGCTAGCCATACTTTTTCCCTCAGCATGATGAGTTGTCGAGAGTTTTGTTTGGGTTTAACTGCCAAACGTTCCCTCTTTACTTTTCCTTTTTGGTATTGGGCGACTGGTTTTATACTTTTACACCCAGTATGATAGAATTGGCGAGAAATTTTCAATTTCTCCTTCCCGTTGTTTCTGACAGCATTGGGCGAAGGATTCACTAGCCTTCCCTTTTTTTTGAAGGTGGCTAGATATAGTATTTCTTCAAGAATTTTCCGTTGATAGGCATCATCATCCTGTCGCTGTCTTGATTGATCAGTCTATAGGCTCTATTTGAGTAGACAGATTCTACTATAAAAGGTCCTTCCCACTTGGGTTCGAATTTTCCCTTAGTCTTGTGGGTCAGGATCATTGGTCTTTTGATAGTTAAGACTAAGTCTCCGTCTTTGAAAGTTCTTCATTTAACTTTCTTATTAAATGCCCTTGAGATGTGCGCTTGATATAACTCGATTTGTTGCTTTGCATTAAGACGTTTTTCATCCAATGCCTCTAATTCTTGGAGCTGCTTTTGATGTTTTTCTTCAGTCGTCATTTTTATAGCCAACGCTACCTGTAGGGATGGGATTTGGATTTCCTATGGCAATACTGCTTCGCAACCATACACCAAAGAAAAAGGCATAGCTTTTGTTGGAGTTCGCACCGTCGTATGGTAAGCCCACAAACATTCTCCTAACTTTTCATCCCAATCGCAGCGACTCGAAGAAACAAACTTTTGTAGAAGCTTTACAATAGTCTTGTTGAAAGTTTTTGCTAATCCGTTGGCTGCCGGATTATAAGGCGTTGAAACCACATCTTGAATTCTGAACTTGCCACAGAATTTCACGAAGCCTTGACTAAGGAATTGAGGCCCATTGTCGTGGATGATCCGTCGAGGCACACCGAAGCGGTAAATTACGTGGTGTTTGATGAATTTGACCACGTCCGTGTCTTCACTTCTCTCATGGGGACAGCTTCTGTCCATTTAGAGAAGTAATCGGTTATCGTCAATATGAAACGGTGTCCTTTGGAGGATGGCGGAGTGATTAGCCTGACAACATCTATTCCCCAAGTCTCGAACGGCTAACTGGCAGTCGATGTATGCAAGTACTCTGGAGGTTGGTGTATTAAATTAGCATGGATCTGACAGGCATGACAACGCTTTGCATATGCCATCGCGTCTGTGATCATCTTGGGCCAGAAGTATCCTAATCTTCTAATGCGGTTCCAGAGTTTTGGTCCAGGCTGGTAGGCCCCGCAAGTCCCGTCATGGGTTTCTTTAATCACTTCCTGAGCTTCGCTTTTTGATAAGCAACGAAATAGGATGCCATCATGAGATTTTCGATATAGAGTCTGGAGCATGGCGTTATAATAAAATTTTGCGGCCTTGTTTCTTATGAAAGCGGCTTCTTTAGGGTCCTCAGGGAGGATGTCGTGTAATGCATAGTCTACAAGTGGAAAACGCTAGTCTCGTGGCTCAAACTTTATTCCAACTTGGTTTGCTTCGTCTACTTCCATGATTACTTTTGGGTGTATGAGTTCGCGACTTCCAATAGAAACATGCTTAGTTGACCCGCTCGGTACCGCCAGGGTCGCAGCCAACGATGCAAGGGCATCGGCGTATGTATTCTCGTATATTGGTACATGGTCGATATAAAATTCTTCGAACTTGTTTGCTAGTCGCATCGCTATTTGATGATACGGTATGAGGGCTTCATGCTTTACCTCATATTCTCCGATCATCTGGTTAATGACAAGTTTTGAATCGCCATATGCTTCGAGATGCCTCACCCCTGTTGCCAAGCTATCTGGAGGCCAGTGATAAGAGCGTTGTACTCTGCCACATTATTTGTACAGGGCTTGGTTAACGAGTATCCTTGAGGCACTATGTGTTTGTGGGGAGAAACCAGTACGACCCCCACGCCGGCAGTATCTCTTCTTGCTGCCCCATCAAAGAACAGTTGCCACATCTGTTCTTCTGAGACCGCATTAACTTCCGCAGTTTCATCTGGGATGTCAGCTTGGAGTTTGGAGTTCTCTGGAACTAGGTGCTCGGCGAGAAAGTCTGCTATGGCTTGGCCTTTCGTCACCTTCTTAGGCGAAATGCATGTCGTAGGGAGACAATAACAATGCCCAATTGGTGAGCTGGCCGTTTAATGATCCCGGCTTTTTCATGAGCAATTTCAGCGGGTTTACCCGAGAAATGACATGTATCGTCTGACCAACTAAGTAGTGTGGCATTTTCTGGACCGCGAACACTAGCGCTAGGCATTCCTTTTCGATTGGGCTATACCAATACTCCGCACCAATCATTGTCCGGCTCAAGTAGTAGATTTCCTGCTCCTGGTCTTGATCATTATGTTGAGCTAATAGAGCTCCTAGGGCGTGGTCCATCGCTCGCACATAGATCAGAAAAGGCTTCCCTGAGACAAGTGCCATTAACACAAGCAGCTTTGTGAGGTAATTTTTAATGTCCTCAAAAGCTCATTGACAATTTTCATCCCAAACGAAAGAGACTCCCTTCTTCATTAATTTTGAGAATGGCTGGCACCTTCCTGACAGATTCGCTATGAACCGCCGGATATATGCCAGCTTGCCTTGCAACCCCCTGAGTTCCCTCAAATTCCGTTATGGTTGCATTTCTTTTATCGCTTTGACCTTATCAGGGTCAAGGTGGATTCCCTTCGAGGTGACAACAAATCCTAAGAACTTCCCGCTCGATACTCCAAGAAATGACTTGGTAGGATTCATCTTTAGTTAATACTTCCTCATGATATCAAACATCACCCTCAAGTCTTGTAGGTGATCTTCTTTCTTCTTACTTTTAACGGCGAGGTCATCCACATAGCACTCAACGGTTTTACGTAAGTCTTCTTGAAAGATGACGCTCATAGCCCATTGGTAAGTAGCACCGGCATTCTTTAATCCGAAGGGCATCACTGTGTAGCAGTATATTCCGAGCGGTGTTCTGAATGCTGTGTGTTTCTCATCTTCTGGATACATTTTAATTTGGTTGTATCCTGAAAAACCATCCATGAAGGACATCCGCTCAAACCCACACGTGTTATCAATCATGACATCCGTAATGGGGAGTGGGAATTCATCTTTTTGGCAAGCAGCGTTGAGATATTGGAAGTCTATGCATATCCGTATCTCGCCGTTTTTCTTGAGTACCGGCACGATATTTGCTACCCAGTTAGGATGTTGCTCTTCGCGGATAAAGCCTGAGTCTATCAGCTTCTTAACTTCAGACTCTATAGCTTCCATCAACTCGGGCTTGAAACGCCTTTGTTGTTATTTTACCGGTTTAGCATCTGGCTTAATATTAAGACGGTGCATGGCAACCTGTGGATCCAAACCAGGCATGTCTTCGTAGCTCCATGCGAAGACATCAATGTACTCTCTTATGAGGGACACGAGATTCTCTTTCTCTTGAGAAGTGAGACTCTCGCTTATAAAGATAGGTTTCGGGTCTTCTTCAGTTCTCATATTGACTTGAACCACTTGGTCTTCAGTTGGCGGTTCTCGGTGCTAAAATCTGATATCCCATTGGATATCCATGTGCTGTGCCCAGGCATCATCTGGTTCTTCAAGGCTTACTGAAACCAAGTTCACAACAAGGGCCTTGAATATTACACTTGTACCAATATCAGAATCCCATTCTATTATTTCTTTAGGATTTTTCTGATTCAGCTGAGTCTATGTACTCTCTTCCCGAGGATTCGGAAGTAGTAACATATCCCAACCCCCTGCGGGTTTTATGATAGTAATCGGAATTCTTTCCTCGTGGGACAAACGAACGCAAAAGATTTCGTCGTCCTCTTTCGAAATTTAATCCCTGTTTTCGGTTGAAATCGTAGCTCATGCTTTTCATCATTTGATGGGAGACTGATTCGTACTGGCCAAATTGAGGTGCCGTTTGGTCATCACTTTCACTACTTATGGTATGCTCAGGCCGCGACTCAACTCGCCTGAATATTTTCGGCTGTTAGTCTGGCTATCGAGAGGGCACCTCAAAAGTAGCCCCGTCCACTTTGTGAATTTTGGTCTGCCCAGCAAACGACAATCATATTGGCAGATGGAATGCCACTAGAGCCTGCCACTAGGATATGTTATCCACTTCTGTGCTTGTACAAGACAGAGTAGAATCCGAAGCAGCAGCAGGAACATAAGCAAAACCTATGTTTTCATTAATAATCCACTCGTCCGCCTCATTGGCAGCGCTAGTTACGTCAAAATCATTAATATTGATTACAAAAGGATTTATCTCGAACTCGCAGTCTTCTTCATCTGTTGGCTCGGGTTCAGTGTCTGCTTCGTTGCCGTTGTCATAGTCCCATTTGACATTCTTTGTTGACTCCGCGGATGGCTCTGCTATATCTCTATATAGCATGGCATCCGTGAAGTAGTTTTCCACCCCCTTAAAGGGCTGCTTGTCGGCGATCAACATGTGGACTGGCCCCTGATCATCGCAATATTTCATATATTGGTGGAGAGTAGAGGGCACCACCATGTTGGAGTGAATCCAAGGATGTCCCAAAAGCAAGTTGAAAGAAGTGTCGGCGTCGATGACATAACACATCGCCTCTGATTTCAGGCTTCCAATCTGGCAGCGAAGTCGGATCTTCCCCAAGGGATGACTCCCATTAGATTTAAAGCTAAATATGGAGGTGTTGGTGGGCGTCAATCAGTTGACTTAGATCCCAAGTATTTGCATCAATCTCCTTGGGATGATACTCAAGGCAGACCCTTGGTCTATGAGAATTCGGTCAACATTAAGAGAGCCCATGTATCATGTATAATACAAGGGTCTATTATGTTTAAAGTTTTTGACCGGCATATCATCCGGCGAGAAGGTGATGCATGGAACCTGCCTCGTCATTTGGTTGCAGTGCAGGTAAGGTTCTTCAGCGTTCACAGACGGCTCTTCGATTTGGGCCAAAAAGGTTCGAAGTCAGCCAGAGCTCCCCTCAACGCGTCTCTGGTTATTTTGGATAATCGCAACAACTCGTAGAGAGTTATGCGAGCCGGGATGTTGGCTAGCTGGGCAAGCACATCAAACTTAAATGGCGCACCAGCTACCTCACTATCCTTCTTTGTCCCCTTCTGAAAGCAGAGCTCCTTTTGTGTAGAGGGTGGCTCTTCATTCGTTGCGGTGGGTTCATTGGGCCGTACTTTGAAGAAATCTTTGAGATAGCTCCTCTCCGAGCGAGTTCCTTATGGGCCTGCCTCATCTTGATGAGTGGCCAAAGCCGATGCTTCCATTTCGGAGTCGGTTAACATACTTGCCTCATCGTGGTCATCACCGATGATTGCAGAAATCGCATAGCAAGTTTTTCCTTTGCTCAGCTTCTGCTTATTGGATGAAGACCATTGCTCATCGTTCAAAAGATCCGGATGTACCCACATAACCTCACCTTTCTTCGTGGTGACTGGAGAGAGACCTTTTTCCTTCATATTATGTGGGTCGTGATTAACCAGCACCATCTTTCCAGCAGGCACTGGGGACACTCCTGCGGGAAACTCATTAGTTCCAACCGTTAGAGTGACCGTGTTAGTCGTCACCCTTTTCTGCTTCAACTTTAGTGTAATTACTTTGGCTTCGATTAGTGTCTGGATCTTTCTTTTTAATTTATAGCAATCCTTCGTAGCATGACCCACGTTCTGATGATAGAGACAGTACTTGGGGTCGTTGGTCTTCCCCGCTTCCTTCGGCCTCGGATTGGAGGGAAACTGGACCATCCCTTTCTGTTGAGCAAATTGAAGAGCGTTGAAGAGCGTTACTGTTTGCTCGTCTTTAAAGTCGTAGACAGGTGCGGGGTACTGCTTGGGCGCGCCTTTTTTTTTTTGATCTTTGGCTTTCTGTTGCGGAGGCGTTCCTGCTGCCGTAGTTTCTTTTCCTTTCGATCAAAAGTTTTGAGGATATCGTCGTCCTTCCAGAGCGTTTCTTGTAGGGCGTTGTTCTCCCAGGAAGCAGATGAGATTTTCAGTTAGTTCGCCTTACTTAACTAGCTCTTTCCAGCTTTTTGATTCCACCACTCCCATTTTGACCAATATCTCGGTTTGCAGGTTGTGTTTGCATGTCTCCACCAATATCTCCTGCGACATGCCATGCGGGCATCGCATTGACATCTCGTGGAAACGCTCGATGAAACTTTTAATCGTCTCATCCTCTTTTTGCTTATTTGCTAGAAGAGAGTGAATAGATACTTCGGTGTCATCTTCGAAGAAGCGATTAGGAACTCCCTTATCATATCAGACCAGGCATTAATGGTTCCCGGGGGCAACTGCATAAACCAAGTAAATGCAAGCCCTCGCAGGGTACTTGCAAAAATTTTTGTCATCACTTGGTCATTGCCCATGAGATGGCCGGTCTGTGAAAGGAAGTAGTACATATGTTGGTTCGGAGATCCTTTCCCATCATATAACTCTAACTTGAGAGGTTTATACTTTGCTGGAAACGGGGCGGACTCCCACTCTATCAGGTAGGGTCTCGTGATCCCTGTTTCTTTCAATCCTTTGTGGTGCATTAAGGTGTCTATCTGGTTTTGAAGCTTCTTTATTTTTTCGGCGTGAGGATCAACGTAATATTCGTCCTCACTGCCTTTTCCCCCGGTGTCTCAGTTAGATTCAGCTTCATCCTTCTTGGTTTTATCACGGTTGGATTCACTTTCATCCTTCTCTCTATTAGTTTTATCAAAAGAGGAAGAACCCCCTGCACCGTCTTCTGTGTTCTTTTGATTGTTTTTCAGGACCTTCGCAAGCATCGCTTTTGAGGTCTTCGATGCTTTTTTGTTGCTCCTGGATGAGGCGTTCTTGCGCCTCAATCCTCTGTCTCATCTCGGCCGATGGTTCGGCCATATGAACTGTCCCCCTGCCAGACCGAGAGGAAGCATACGATCGTGGCGTTGCTATGGCCGAGTGATCGCTAAATTCTTCATATTCTTCATCAAGACCCCTTGCCAATTTTTTGTAATTGCGGGGAGCTGCCACACCTGTTCTAAGGCGTGTGTGATGATAAGTCTTTTCTGCCTCAATGTCAAAGACATACCCTCCTGCGACTGGCTTCTTGCTTTTACTCATCATATTTGATAAGAAAATGGGCAATTCTTGGTTCGAGTCTAAGTCCCGCCTCTGCAGTCGTCTTTTCTTTGGAATGTAAGATTCTGGTGCTGACAGTCGGCTGAACACCGACGTTCTCGTGGATTCACAGCAACAGTGAGTCAAAACTGTGATAATTAAGCAGCATGACTGATGGGACTGTGCGGCTTCCGTTTTGTTCATCAGATAACTCCGTAAATCCAAAGTTTCTTCTCGTGGTGCAGATATGACCATCTTTTGGGAACATGACCTACCTCTTGGGTTATGTCTACTCGTCCAGACAGATGGCTCCGAGAAATCATAGAAGTTATGTTTCTTAACTCCAAGTCCAGTTCGACGTTCACAATTAATTTTGATATGTCTTGCATGACCCTGCTGGGTAGCTTTGCATCCTTCTGTTCTTGTGTGAAGCTAAGGCTTGACTCTTGCCCCGTGCGCTGGCTTAGACTTAGTTTGGTTTTGAAATTTATTTATGCCATGCTGGCATCTGGTCTTATTCATGCCAAGCTGATGAGTGCAAGGCTGAGTTTTGCTTGGCTGAGAGGTGCTAGGCTGACATTTGCCAGGATGAGAGGTGCTAGGCTGACCTTTATCAAGATGGGAGGTGCAACGCTGCCCTTTGCCACGATGAGAGATGCAAGGTTGCCCTTTGCCACGATAAGAGGTGCAAGGCTGATCTCCGTCAAGTTGATGGGTGCAAGGCTGGCTTTTGCTAGGATGAGAGGTGCAAGGCTGCCCTTTGCCAAGCTGATGGATGCAAGGCTGACCTTCGCCAAGTTGATGGGTGCAAGGCTGACCTTTACCAGGATGAGAGGTGCAAGGCTGCCTTTGGCCAAGCTGATGGGTGTAACGCTGACCTCTGCCAGAATGAGAGGTGCAAGGCTGCCCTTTGCTAAACTGATGGGTGCAAGGCTGACCTTCGCCAAGATGATGGGTACAATACTGACCTCTGCCAGGATGAGAGTTGCAAGGCTGCCTTTGGCCAAGCTGATGGGTGCAATGCTGACCTCTGCCAGGATGAGAGGTGCAAGGCTGAATTTTGCCAAGCTGATGGGTGCAAGGCTCTCCTTCGCCAAGCTGATGGGTGCAAGCTCCTCTTCGCCAAGCTGATGGGTGCAAGGCTAGTCTTCGCCAAGTTGATGGGTGCAAGGCTATTTTTTAGCCTGATATCCTCCTTGTTTCATGCTAGACTGATTTTGAGTCTGGCATCCATCTTGCTTCATGCTAGGCTAATTTTGAGCCTGACATGCAAAATGAGCTTTGAGTGCTCTGCGGCGTGCCCTTCGATTCCGGTTGCGGGTCCGTTTTTGTGCTGCGATAGGTTCTCCTTTGGCATCATATGTAGCGAGCCGCTGAACATTAGAAGAAACACAGTGGGTTTTGACGAATCATAGTTCGGAGATCCAAGGGGCTATTGATGAATCAACGCCTCCTTGTCATCCAAGACCATGAAGTCCTCCTTTTGTTCAGAGTTAGTCTTTTTGTGCTTTCGCCGCGAAGATCTCTTATGGCGTGGACTCGATGAGTCCGAAGATACGTAATCTTCATATTTCTGCTGGTTGACTTTGATTACCAGCATCTCGACCATCTCTCCAATCTTGTGGACATCAGATTGGACCACCATCTCCTCTTTAGTATAGGAGATCTCTCCCACTGTGGTCGCCAGTCTGTTTTCGGTTTTTTTTGCATGGTCTGAGGATGCGAGCCTCGCATCCACGCGAGGCTCGCTTCGCTTTAATATTATTTTTTTAATATCGTTTCTTCGTAGGGACTCTGAGCCTCTCATTAGCTTCGCGTGGGTGCGAGGCTCACCTAAATATTTTTTTTTAATTTTTTGAAAATAATTTTGCATGGGAGCCTCGCGTGGGTGCGAGGCTCCCTACGTGTAAATTTTTTTTTTTGTTCGGTTTCTTCTTTTAGCCTCGCTTCCACGCGAGGCTCCAGACTCGTGTGGGTCCGAGGCTGAAATTTTTTTAATTAATTAATTATTTATTTATTTATTATTATTTAATTATTTTTATTATTATTACTATTATTATTATTTGAATTAGGATTCGTATTTGGACTCGGATTTTAGATCTGAACTCAGATTTGGACTCAGATTTTGGATCCGGAGTCGGACTCGAATTTTAAATCCGGACTCGGACTTTGGATTCGAACTCGGATTTTGGATCTGGACTCAGACTCGAACTCGAATTTTAGATCCAGATTATTTTTATTGTTCTACAATTTGGTGGCACAGAAGTACATCATGGAACGATAGATGTCGATGATATTCATTTCCAATTCTTATATGCGCGGTAGCATCACCCTCAACTGCAGATGCTGCCCCTTAGTCAGGTAATTCAACTATACGGGCTTGCCGCTATGGCACAAAGGCGACTTTTCGAGGCACAGCCACCTTAGGTTACTGTGGTCGGAGCAATGGCATTGGTACCCATGTGTTTCAATTGTTTAAGAAATTGATCACAGAGACGAAGCAGTTGTTTAAGCTGCTGAGTGGAACTCTACGCTGCAAGTAGCTTCCTTGTGGCCGGCTTGTATGTCATTGGTCTCGCCACTTAAGCTGGAGATAAATAAGAAGTTCACTCATCAAAGTTAACCATTGATACATGATTTTCATTGAAGAACATAATAGTCTAGTACTCCCAACTTGATGGTTGCAATACTCTAACGCCAGTTTCATGATTCAGCAGAAGTTCTGATGTAACATCCTGTTTTCTATACAATATGTGTTTATTTTTTTAAAATGTATTATCATAAATATTAAAGTGATTATTTATTGTAACATCCCGTTTTCCTATACAATAATTTTTGTGTTTATTTTTTTTAAATGCATTATCATAAATATTAAAGTGATTATTTATAATTACTAATTAATCAATATTTTCTTTTATCTATCATATGATTTGAGTTTATCCAAAATACTGGTTAGTTTGATCATAAAAGATTTGGCTGAATCTAGATTAGATTAGGAAGATCTATTTTATATCTAAACTTATCTTAAACAAACCAAAATTTGTAAACATTCATAAAAAATAAAAAAATAAAAACAAGATACGGGAACTAAAATAAAAAAAAAGATGTCCTTTTCTCTTCCACCACCGAGTACAGAAGAGAACAAAAGAAAAATAGCAAAAAAAAAAAAAACAAAGAAGAAAAGAGAGAGAGAGAGAGAGAGAGAGAGAGAGAGGGGGGGGGGGGGGGGGGGGGGAGAAAAGGGAAAGAAAAAAAAGGGAAAAATAACTTAACCTGATCCAAATCATTAGCAGCCGATTTTCAAGTGGCGCTTTTATTTTTGAGATAAGTGCTTTCTTATCATTTTATAGTTCTCCTATATTCTTTTTTTTTTAATCAAGAACTTAATATTTTTTTTTTCCTGAATATATATGTGGGTGCAAGTGCTAACTCTATATCAAAAGTTATATGATTTTAACATACAAATGGAGTGTTCTTTTATTCACAATATTTTATTCCTTTCCTCTGTTCTATATTGTAGTTAATTTAAATCAAGATAAGTGTATTATTGTCACTTTTTTCTCTATTGCTTTATTTGACTTAGATATTTTTAAAAGAAAAAAAAACAAAAAAGAAGAGAGAATCTGAGCCCTCTCTTCACATAACAGATAGGGGAACTCAAAATAAAATAAAATTAAGATTTTGGGAAAACCAAAAAAAATGATGTTCAGTTCAAACGAACAGAACATGTTCTGTTCATCTAAACAGATATTGGAAATGGAAAAGAAAAAGAAAAAGAAAAAAAATCATTGAAGAAAAAAATATTAATTAATTTATTTATCTAAGTATTTGTTTTAATGTTTTTCCTCATAGTGTCAAGGTTCAATGTGTACAATTTTATTATTTGTTAATAGGTTTGCCATTCATTATTTTTATGCCCCAATATAATTTTTTCTTATTCTTTGAGATGCCACCGACATGCTTATTGGTAGATTTTATAATAGATTATTACCTTGTGTAATCGTAAAAAAAAAAAAGAGATTTAATGATTTTATTTTGTATATATATTGTTTGCGGATTATCTTAACTATTTAAGAGTTCTATTACTAATCATTAATTGTATCTAAGCTAATTTAATAACATTTTCTCTACAGTATTATGATGTATTGTGATAATAATTATGTTATTTTCAAATATGCAAACACTTTTTTTTAATCTATTTTTTTATATACTTTCATTGACCTATTAGGCATATGCTTTTCTTATATGTATATATAGTTTTTGGATATTTGCTCTGTTATCCCATTTATTTACGAAAAGAAATTATAGAAAAAAAATATGAATGTATTTTTTTTAAAATAGACATGTATGCCTCTTCCTAAAAAAAAGACACAAACACAGACCTTATATATGTGTGCACTTGTATGTGTGTACAAAATTTATAAATATTATATTTCCATTGTACTAGATTTGAATTTTCAAATATGATGGATTAAATTGATCATTTTCATCTTTGTAACAAGTTCATCGTGTGACATTTTCACCATAAGTGAAACCAATATATATATACGTGTGCATATTTATTTTACATTGTTATTTACATGCTTGTTTATAGAATTGTGGAATATAATAATGGGGTATGGGGGAACTAAACGGAGGAACTTGAACATATTTTTTGAGAGGTATACGTTTTTAGGTTGTGCAGCCGAACTTAGGAACCTACCATGGAGGTTCCGAGTTATTACTGGATCACCGTCATGTAATGATTATAGGGCTTCAGCGTGGAGCATATGCTCGTCTATCATTATTGAGTATCTAGCAGTACGTCCTTGGGCTGTACCAGGAGTCATGGGGTCGTGGTCCCGGACATGTACGGGACCCTCTTTAAATATGTAGTCTTTCCTCCTAATAGTTTCAAACTAATTCATATTAAACATCAATAAGACATAAGAAGTTTTATATGCATGTTTATCTCATCTTTTCTATATTTGCTATCATATCATTCAGAACATGCAGATGCTACATGTTGACCACTATTATATTCAAAACAAGTATATTAAATTCATAAATCAATCTATTAGACATTTTTTTTATTATCATGTCATATATTTTCTATATCACTTATTTCATGCATATGTGTACATATGTAGACCACACATAGCGTGTTTGTGTGTTATTATCCATTTTTTGTAGCACTTGCAAGGTCGTTCTAACGACCCCAATTTGGCATGCCCAGATACTAATTTGCAGATTAACGAAGAGGAAGACCCACCATAGTTGGAATCATATTTTAAAGAGTTAGCAGATTTTCAATAAGTATATTTGCTGTAGGAGAGATACAATAGAGACTCTTCTAATTTGTTTTCTATTTTTTTAAGAAACTTTATTATTCATTTTTCTTTCGTTTACTTAAATTTTTCGACGATATAATAAAAATTGTTTGGCCCTCCTATAAACTCGTATTGATCATTATTTATGGAATAAACTTATTGTTTTTTTAATCCATGTTGTTATCTTATGGTATATGTGTATGTATTTGTTGCAGTTGTACATATGTATTTATGTGTTTTAGGCTTGGCATATTTATTTATGATACGTCGCCGAACGCTACCCGTATCTTGAGATGCGGGGCGTTACAATTAGTATCAGAGCCTAGGTTCGATATTAGCTTCTGGTTAGAAATCTCAAACTAGAATTACTGCCACATATGCATATGCATAAATTGCAATTACCTTTGATTCTTGTACTTGTCCTATTTCTTTGATTCCTTATATCCTATCATTCCTTTTATCCTTTGTTTTCCGATCTAATCAAAATCCTTCATCTTTCAGAGAAATGACTAGTCGTCGCATCACTTCCTCAAGTACCACTCTCTAAGCAGAAGATCCCAACATGTTGGAATTGCTTAGAGGCCTTATTGAGAACCAAGTCGTTGGAAAACAGAAGACGTGCAGTGTTTCGGACTTTAGAAATTTGAACCCGTCACTGTTTTATAGAACTAAGGAACCTATAAAGGCAGAACATTGGTTGGTGGATACTGATAACCTGTTGGGTGCAGCACGAGTAGTGGATGAAGATTGTGTAGAGGTGATCAAAATACAATTCATGGATATTGCTCGCACATGGTGGTTGGCTAAGGAGAATCGGTTGGCAAAACCGATAACATGGAAAGCCTTTAAGGAGCACTTTTATATAAGGTTCTTCCCGCCGACGGCACAATGGGAACTAGAGCAGAAGTTCATCCACTTGAGGCAAGAAAATCGGGCAGTAGATGATTATGTAGCAGAATTTGTTCCATGAGCAGATTTGCCCCATTGTTGGTAGTTCAAGAAGTAGATAGGGCACGAAGATTCCAGAATGGACTGGATTTTGAGATTCAGAAGCGATAGCTACCCCACAGTTCAAAACATATGCTCAGATTTTAAATGCTGCCAGAGTTCAAGAGCAAATAGCAACCAGGAGGAAAAAGGCTCAACTTGGATCCCAGAAGAGGAATATTACACATGTAGCAGAAGATTTGGCTAAGAATGTTGCCCCACTACCAGAGAAATGCTCGTTCACTCAACAAAATCGACTAGTGGTGTGTGGTTATTATTCAAAACCAGGACATATTCAGAAGGAGAGTAGGCGAGCACAAAATCTATGTTTGATTTGTGGATCAGCAGAACATCAGATTGGATCATGTCCTTTCCGAAGTGAGGCAAGAGACATGTCTCGGTAGCCAGTATCACAATCCCAATGGGCAAGACTTTCAGCACCTCCACAACAATGCAGACTCTTGGCGCCACCACAACAGAGACCTTTGGAGCCTACTCATATGGGTCCTCCACTTGCAACTCAACGGTAGGCTTTCCAGAGGGCACATGCAGGAGAGAACTAGAGACATGAACATGTACTCACACTGACAGCAAAGCAAGCCAGTGCGAACAGTAATGCAATAAAAGGTACTATTTAGTTTGAATTATACTAGATTATATTCAATCTGATTTCGTACTCTCTTATTTGTTTTATTCAATTGTCTATTTAACTTTTCACTAAATATAGATACCTTGTGTTTTGTGAAAGTTGACTAACCTTCTCAGCATTTTTCATTTTAAATTAGAGTGCACAACTAAACTTGGGTACTCTTTTCCATTTCATATCATTTCTTATTAATAACAATATATATATTCTACCTTAAATTAAATTTCGAGGACGAAATTTTCTTTTAAGGTGGGTAGATTGTAACATCTCGTTTTCCTATACAATATTTTTTGTGTTTATTTTTTTAAAATGCATTATCATAAATATTAAAACGATTATTTATTGTAACATCCCATTTTCCTATACAATATTTTTTGTGTTTATTTTATTAAAAAAGCATTATAATAAATATTAAAGTGATTATATATAATTACTAATTAATCAATATTATCTTTTATCTATCATATGATTTGAGTTTATCCAAAATACTGATTAGTTTGATCATAACAGATTTGGCTGTATCTAGATTAAATTAGGAAGATCTATTTTATATCTAAACTTATCTTAAACAAACTAAAATTTGTAAACATTCGTAAAAAAAAAAAAAAAAACAAGATACGGGAACTAAAAAAAAAGACGTCTTTTTCTCTTCTGCCACCGAGCACAGAAGAGAACAAAAGAAAAATAGCAAAAAAAAACGGAGAAGAAAAGAGAAAGAGAGAGAGAGAGAGAGGGGGGGGGGGAAAGGGAAAGAAAAAAAAAGGAAAAATAACTTAACATGATCTAAATCATTAGCAGCCGATTTTCAAGTGGCGCTTTTATTTTTGAGATAAGTGCTTTCTTATCATTTTATAGTTCTCCTATATTCTTTTTTTTTTAATCAAGAACTTAATTTTTTTTTTCCTGAATATATATGTGGGTGCAAGTGCTAACTCTATATCAAAAGTTATATGATTTTAACATACAAATGGAGTGTTCTTTTATTCACAATATTTTATTCCTTTCCTTTGTTATATGTTATAGTTAATTTAAATCAAGATAAGTGTATTATTGTCACTTTTTTCTCCATTGCTTTATTTGACTTAGATATTTTTAAAAGAAAAAAATAGAGAGAGAGAATCTGAGCCCTCTCTTCACAGAAGAGAGGGGAACTCAAAATAAAATTAAATTAAGATTTTAGGCAAACCAAGAAAAAAAAACAATGTTCTGTTCAAATGAACAGAACATGTTCTGTTCATTTGAACAGAAATTGGAAACGGAAAAAAAAAAGAAAAAGAAAAAAATTATTGAAGAAAAAAATGTTAATTAATTTATTTATCTAAGTATTTGTTTTAATGTTTTTTCTCATAGTGTCAAGATTCAATGTGTACAATTTTATTATTTGTTAATAGGGTTGCCATTCATTATTTTTATGCCTCAATATAAATTTTTCTTATTCCTTGAAATGCTACCAGCGTGCTTATTAGTAGCTTTTATAATAGATTATTACCTTCTGTAATCGTAAAAAGAAAAAAAAAAAAGAGATTTAATGATTTTATTTTGTATATATATTGTTTGCGGATTATCTTAATTATTTAGGAGTTCTATTACTGATCATTAATTGTATCTAAGCTAATTCAATAATATTTTCTCTACAGTACCATGATGTATTGTGATAATAATTCTGTAATTTTTAAATATGCAAACACTTTTTTTTTAATCTATTTTTTTTATATACTTTCATTGACCTATTAGGCATAGGCTTTTCCTATATGTATATATATTTTTTGGATATTTGCTCTGTCATCCCTTTTATTTACGAAAAGAAATTCTAGAAAAAATATATGAATGTATTTCTTTAAAATAGACATGTATGCTTCTTCCTAAAATAAGACACAAACACAGACCATATATGTGTGCACTTGTACATGTGTACAAAATTGATAAATATTATATGTCCATTGTACTAGATTTGAATTTTCAAATATGATGGATTAAATTGATCATTTTCATCTTTGTAACAAGTTCATCATGTGACATTTTAACCATAAGTGAAACCAATATATATATATATATACATATATATATATATATATATATATATATATATATATATATATATATATATATATATATATATATATATATATATATATATATATATATATATATATATATATATATTACATTGTTATTTACATGCTTGTTTATAGAATTGTTATTCTTAGAATATGGAATATAATAACGGGGTATGGGGGAACTAAACGGAGGAACTTGAACATGTATTTTGAGAGGTATACATTTTTAGGTTGCGCAGCCGAACTTAGGAACCTACCATGGATGTTCCAGGTGATTACTGGATCACCGTAATGTCATGATTATAGGGCTTCGACCCAGAGCATATGCTTGTCTATCATTCTTGAGTATCTAGCGGTACGTCCTGGAGCAGTACCTGGTGTCATGGGGTCGTGGTCCCGGACATGTATAGGACCCTCTTAAAATATGCAGTCTTTCCTCCTAATAATTCCAAACTAATTCGTATTAGGCATCAATAAGACATAAGAAGTTTTATATGCATGTTTATCTCATCTTTTCTATATTTACTATCATATCATTCAGAACATGCAGATACTACATGTTGACCACTATTATATTCAAAACAAGTATATTAAATTTATAAATCAGTCTATTAGATATTTTTTTATTATCATGTCATATATTTTCTATATCACTTATTTTATGTATATGTGTACATATATCAACCACACATAGCGTGTCTGTGTGTTATTATCCATTTTTTTTTGTAGCACTTACAAGGTCGTTCTAACGACCCTTGTTTGGCACGCCTAGATATTAATTTGCAGGTTAACAGAGAGGAAGACCCACCACAGTTGGAATCATATTTTAATAAGTTAGCAGATTCTCAATAAGTGCATTTGCTGTAGGAGGGACTCGATAGAGACTCTTCTAGTTTGTTTTCTTTTTTTTTTAAAAACTTTATTATTCATTTTTCTTTCGTTTACTTAAACTTTTCGATGATGTAATAAAGATTGTTTGGCCCTCCTATAAACTCGTATTGATCCTTATTTATGAAAGAAACTTATTGTTTTTTTAATCCATGTTGTGGCAGTTGTACATATGTATTTATGTATTTTAGACTTGGCGTATTCATTTATGATACGTCACCGAACGCTACCCGTATCTTAGGATGCGGGGCGTTACAGTTGGTATCAGAGCATATGATCTCGTTCAATTTTCTACTATCTAGAGCTCTGTAAAATAGTTATAAAACCCTAGAAAAATATTAAAGTGGAGAGTTTGAATAATTAAAATAATATTTTTTAATTTCTGATATTAATCAACAAAATTGGATCTGAATGCATATAATAAATTTATTAAACTAAATAAGATAAAAAATATCGTAAAATTAAAATTTAAAAAAAATAAAATCCGAACACACTTTAGTAGGAATCACGATTTCACTTAGTACGGTAACAAGCCTTTGAATTTCTAGGTTAGCTTAGTGGATGAGTACTGTCTCATGTCGGTTTCCAGTGTTATTACTCACAAATATCCAGAAATGTAAGCATAAGAAAAAAAAATAAAAAATATGGATAAGTGTAAAGTAAGAAAATTAAAAACTAAGAATTCGTTTGTTTTCCATATCTTTTCCATAGCAAGCATAATTAAGAACATGCACATGCATACTTATAAAGCTATAAATCTTGAAACTTCCCTCTTAATCTAGTACTCTTAGCATCCGATCATGATCACTTAAATCTTATCAGTGATATACTTAGCTCTCAATTATCCACTCCTATGTACTCTTGTAATCATGTACATAAATCAATCAAACTTCAAACTCTAATCAAACTCATAGGAACCCTTTTCATCTTTATTTATTACTATTTTACTGACAAATATTTGTTGTTCATATGAAAACTTATACTTCCTGAGGCATAAATCCCTAGTTACTTAGCTTATATTTGAAATAAAAATTTATAAGGTTGTTCAGGTGAATTACACACCTACCGAGACTAATCCAACTACTTACATGTATATATATATATATATATATATATATATATATATATATATATATATATACATATCTACATCTATATATATACATGTACATATAAATATATATATATATATATATATATATATATATATATACGTATATATATATATATATATACGTATATATATATATATATATATATATATATATATATATATATATATACGTATAATATATATATATATATATATATATATATATATATATATATATATATATATATATATATATATATATATATATGTATATATATATATATATATATATATATATATATATATATATATATATATATATAGATATGTATATATATATATATAGATATGTATATATATATATATATATATATACATATCTATATATATATACACATATCTATCTATATATATATATATATATATATATATATATATATATATATATATATATATATATATATATACATATATATATATATATATATATATATATATATATATATATATATATATATATATATATATACATATATATATATATATATATATATATATATATATATATATATATATATATATATATATATATATATATATACATACATACATACATATATATATGTATATATGTATGTATATATATATGTATATATATATATATATATATATATACATACATATACATATATATATATATATATATATATATATATATATATATATATATATATATATATATATATATATATATATATATATTCCAGCCCTAATACTAGGCTCACTTCATTTTTTATCATCATTTTTAAGGTGATTGGATTTCCTTTTGAATTCCCTTTATATTTTCAACTTTTCATGACTCATCATGTAAGTGTATAGAGTGTATACACGTTTCTAGCTTAAGTATCAGCATATCTTATTATTGGATTTAAGATTTTAATAAAAAAATAACTAAGAAATACTATCATATGAGTATTAATTTTAAGACATCAAATTATAAGCATTCAATGTGAAATGCTTTAAATTTCACTCTTGACATCAAGAAACAAATTATCTTTTAAAAAATTCTTAAATTTTATGAAATTTTGGTTAAGTTCTTGCCCATATGATACAATGAAATTCAATGTAGTTGATGTGATAAATTTACTACAAGTATACAGTGTCGGTTGTAGCGTCTTATAGATCGTTCCCATAGAGATCTAGAGTGTTTTGCTATCTTGCTAATTATATTATTCTAACGAGCTAAATAAGGGTTCTAAGTTGTTGTTTTTGCAATTCTAATTAGTCTTGGATATAGAATCTGCTAATTCATAACCAAATATTATCTATCTTATCTTCTTCCTTCCATAAAATTTTGATCTTTTAGTTTAATTTTTACTTAAAGCATTCTAAGTATGGACTATCAAGTTATGTGCAAGTATAATTTATCAAATAAATTACTTTTCATAGAAATAAATCAAATCATTAGATAAATTCAACAAAACAAATAAAAACCAACAACTCCAAACCCTAACTAAGTATAGGTTATCAAAATACTTAAATTAAGTATAACCTATCGAAGTCTTAATTTACGAGCTCTTATATTTTTATTATTTTATAGAAAAATCATATCTTCTTTTATTTTTATTTTAGAATGAACACAAATAAATTAATATAAGATTCATCCCTAGTTTCATCTACATCGTAGAACTAAGCTAATTAGTTATTCATACTCCTAATTAACAGAATCCTATTTTTATTTATGAAAACCATAAAAAAAAAATTCTATTTTTCTAGAAAGCAAGAGAAATCTATACTACAAAACAAATAAATCTATACTAGAAAGCAATGGAATTACCTTTGGAGCTCCGTATGGCAGCCGTTATCTTTTCGGCAAAACCCTAATTTTTATTAATAATTAAGAGTACAAAATTGTATCTAAAAAGCTCTCCATTTATAAGGAATCGTGGGGTATTTATAACCCAAACACAATCCTACACCTACTCAAACTCAATACAAAAGATATCGTTCTAATTCAACACAAATTAATATTAAGATATATAATTCTAATTCAATCTATAAGTATTAGAAGCCAATGGTTGAGATTAAATGATACAAAATGCTAATTTTTAGATCAAAAATCCGAAATTAAGTTCAGCTGACCTGTAGCCAGCTGGATCGGATTTTCCATTCTGCAGTGTTTCAGTAAAACGACCATAATTTTTGCATAAGAACTCGGATTGATATGTTCTTAGACTCGTTACGAAGATAATTCTGAGAACTACAAATTTATCTACATAAATATTTCAAGTTTAAGCTTTATCTTGGTCGAAAATACTCTGTAAGTTACTGCTGCTGCACTTGAGTTTCTGTCTTCACAAAAATTGACTTTCTTTACTCATATTCTTGATAATTTACATCTTCTTCTTCTTTTCATTGCAAATCCTTTGTTACCTATAAAACCATACTAAATATACTTGAATAGAAATTATTTATATTCAAAAATAGATAAAATATGCCAGAAAAAATACAAAATATGATACTAATCACACCCCCACACCTATATTTTGCTAGTTCTGGAGTAAAACCTAGACCTAAAAAGCAAAAGAAAAATCCTAACTCACTTTCGCAGGAATGATGGTTATACTTAGCATGTGCAACAAACCGTTAAACCCCTACATTACCCTAATGGACGAGTTGTGTCTCGTGAGAGGTTGCAGTGAATATACCCACAAAATTTATGAAGATGGTAGATTAAGGAATAAAGAAAAAAAATAATGATAACCAAAAATCAAGAAAAACAAAAATTTTATACAAAAGAAAGGAAACTTTTTTTGATATTTTATACAATTAATCTCACTAATATACAAATTCAAGAATGCATTTAGATTATCAGTTTTCAAGTCAAGTATCATATCAAATACACCTATCATTTTAATCAAAAATTCAAATCCTATCTTTCAATACCTACTAATAGATAATTCATTAGTTTCTATACATCTATGTGCATGTGTGATAGTCTACTTCGGTTTTGGACTCAAACACTAACTCATTATAAATCTCTTCTCTCTAAACAATTTTTTTCTTTTTTCTCTTTTTTCTTTTTTTGTGAATATTTCACCTTTCATGCGAAAATTCACGTTTGTTTAGGTGCAAATACCCAATTACTCGGTTCATACTCTTATTTTTTTTATTTATAAAGAATTATTGCCTTAAATACCAGGCTCACCTTCATTTTACTTTAAGGATTATTATCTTAAATGCCAGGCTTATCCCTTTTTTCATTTTCTTTTAAAGGATCATTGTCTTAAATACCAGACTCACCTTTTTTATTTTTATTTTTTTAGAGAGAGAAGACTACTCAATCGTTATCATTTTTGTCCTTAACCAAATAAACTGTTGTGAAATAAAAAAATAGATGTATAATTACCTCAAAATTACTATTAGTGGTATTTATTTTTTGGATTTTTATTTTTTTATAAAATTCTAAGTGTATCATCCAATCTACTCTCCTATCAAACTTCAAATTGAAATTTATTCATTTATTTATAATTGGTTGATTTATTAAAAAAATATTTTTTTTCTTTTTTAACTTTTTTCCTTTTTTTTTTTTTTAGTTAACCTAAAAACTAGCCAAAGTGTAGAATAAAGAAATCCAAAAATCTAAAAATAAAATAAAAATCCTAGAAAAAGAAAAAAACTAAAGATCCTAATAAAACACAAAAATCTTCTTACCCACTCCCCCATACCTAAACTTGTGTATGCTCTCAAACACAAACCAAGGGTAGTAAAATAAATATGAAAACTATTGTACAAATATGATACAAATAATGAGAGTCGTGAAAAGTCACGATCTCAATATCACCACTCTATTAATCATGGAAAGCAGTTATGACCTCTCGATCGCTTCTCACTTTCATAGTGTGTGTATTTTAAACGTGAAGTGGGTACATTGTTGTGTCTCATCATCCTCCTATAAGTAACGAATTTACCTTTTTGCTTCTTATGTCATCCTCGCATTTTCTTTGTCCACATGTAAGTACTAATAATTGGGTTAAAGAATTCTTCATTATAAACCTTCCAATCATCGTTAGTAACAAGCACATATATAGGAATATCGTGAGGTGTGAAGAGTGCAATATGATCAAGTGAACCAACTATGAAGTGTGATGGCTCTTCTAACTCATAAAGTAATACAACCTCCTCTGCAAACAAATTCTCAAAGATTTGCTCATAAATAAATGACACACTTGCACAAGTATCATCACACATAAAGTTAGTATATGCTAATTCATCTAATAGCATTAACTTATTTTTGAAAATTTGCTCAAATGAGGGTTCATCATTAGCGCAAGAGATAAAATGAGAGTGCAAATTATGAACCATGTTTACCACAATGAGGGAGCTCGTTGTGTGCTCGTCCATATTGAATATGTTCAATGCCACAGTCATATTCCCAAATGATAGCTTCATGAGGCCACTCTTATAATCAATTAATGCATTTGAAGTTGCAAGGACTGGTCTGTCCAAGATAACAAAAATTTGATTCTGTGGATTAGAAATCGGTTCAAGTTCTAGGACAATGAAATTTACAGGAAAAATGAACTTGCCGACCTTAATGAGCACATCTTCAACCATATTAAGTGGTTTCTTAATCGAACGATTAGCTAGCTATAATGTGACCATGGTAGGTTAAAATTATCCTAACCTCAGTTGCTGATAAACAGTGTAAGAAAGCAAGTTGACACTTGCCCCTGGATCAAGCAATGCCCTGTCAAATGCAGTGTTCCCAATGGTGCATGAGATTGTAGGAGAATCTGGATGTTTGTATTTGATAGGTAAGAAGTTAGAGAAGATATGTGATATATTTGCAGCAAAAAAAACTTTCTTAAGAACGTTTCTTACTCATTTCTTAGTACATAGATTTTTAAGGAACTTAGCATAAGTAGGAATATGTTATATAATATCAAAGAGTAGAATATTAATGTTCACCTGCTGACATATTTTAAAAATCTTCTCTACTTGTGGTGAAGATTTTCTAAGCCGATTGAGATATGGTGCTTTTGGCTTAGGAATAGGTTCTTCCAAATAAGCATGTGATGGTAATGGAGGTGATGGAGATGGATGTGGAGAAAGTGATGGAAAAAATGGTGTAGACTTTGGAATAGTAGGAGTGAGATCAGGGGCATGGCTGCATTATTGTCCACTTGATTGCTAGATCTGAGCATGTGAATGGCAATGCATTGGTGAACATAGGATGAAACAGATTGAGATGAGTTAGAGTTGGGGTTCATTATTGGTTGGCTCGGAAAGGTATCTGGCCCCCCGCTCACTCAGCTGTGTGGCTAACTATCCAACCGACTGCTCCATATTCTTGATCGACTGAGAACTTGCAAGAAGTTGTTGGTCGGTCCGTTGTATAAAATCAGTAGACACTTTCATTGAATTTTGCATTTGTGTGCCTAAATTTGACGTTGTCTTGAAAAGGTTCTCCACATTCCTTTCAAGTGTTATTAGCCATCTATCATAATCATTATTAGACTCCTGCTGTGGATATAACTGATTATACGTAGGTTGTGTATTATGGTTGTTCCCTTGATTCATAGCATTTGGGTGTTGATATACACCCACGTTAAGTCTCGGGATTTGACCATTAGGTGGAGGCTGCATATTAGGGTTGGGGGTCCCTGATATTGCCCTTGATCTCATGAGAGATTTGGGTGATTCCTCTAAACCGGATTATATGTAGGAGTATAAGGATTGTTAATATGTCTTGATATAAGGCATCATCCTACTCAAGTATTGGACCCATGAGATTCATTAATAATGAACACTTCTCCACAACATGATTCGGAGTTCCGCAGTTAAAACATGTGGGAACTTGAATTTGAATGATTTGACCCACCAACGGAGTGCTAGGAGTCTCCAATGTCTCAATTCTCCTTATAAGGGCTACAATATTTGTTTCGGCAGCTGTAGAGCTGTCGACACTATGCATCCCACCCTTATATTTAGAAGTTGATGCATTGGGTTTATCAGTGGGACTCTCCCACTGCATAGTTTTCCACGACAGGTCCCCAAGGAAATCCCATGCTTCATCCTCATTCTTTCTCATAAACTCTCCCTGACATATGGACTCAAGAAGAGTTTTGGATGTGTAATCGAGTCTTTCGTACACGATTTGACACAACTGTCGGTTTTCTATCACATGGTGGGGGCACTGAGCTAACAAATCCTTGAATCATTCTAAGTATTTCCAAAAGGGTTCTCCCGGCACATGACAATTTAGTTTCAAATTTTTGTCGTCTTATGCATGGGATAATACTTCTTGAGAAAAACTGTAATGAATTCATCCCAAGTAGTGATTGAATCAGTAGGCATACTGTACAACCAGTTCTTGGCATTATTTTTGAGAGCGAATGGAAAAAAGTGAAACTTAATTGCGTCCTCCGATAAGTGTTGAAGTTTAATCATCATGCACACTTCCTGAAATTCACTGATAAAGTGATATGCATTCTCAGAATCAGAACCTGTGAATTTAGGAAGCATGCTGATATATCGTTATTTTAATTCAAAGTGATTATCCGCTGCGTGTGGAAGTTTGATACATGACGGTAATGATGTGCGCAATGAGTAGCATCGATCCTGAAGGATGAGGATCGGTTGGTCCATCTTGTCTCAAGTCGACCAAATTGATCACGGGTCCAATATGGCATGAACCAATGACCGTGAGTGGATGCATGAATTTCCTAAACTAATGCAGGAAGTGAGATATGGTGAGATGAAACGGTAGAAGAAATATAATAAAAAAAATTTTGATGTCCTACAATTTCTAATTTTTTTATTCTGTTGATTATTTTACAGAATCAAAGACCCAAAATACACAATCAGAGAGAAAACGGGGGAGAGACTCACTAAAAGTGCTGCTAAATGGTGTAATTGCCACTAAATAGCAGTAAAACAAGGAAGTTTGGCTCTCTAGTTTTTACAGTGTATTTCTTAGTCTTTTTTCGTTCCTTTTTACTTTCTGTATCTGAACTTTCAGTTCTCTGCATACTCAAAACACACTATTAACCCGTAAAACATAAAAAAGGAAGAAAACACCATTGATCCTCGACAATGGTGCCAAAAACATGGTGTTATAAATTTACTACAAGCGTATAGTTTCGGTTGTAACGCTTTACAGGTCATTCTCATAGGGATCTAGATGGTTTTTCTATTTTGCTAATCATATTATTCTAACGAGCTAACTTAGGGTTCTAAGGTATTTTTGTAATTCTAATTAGCCTAGAATATAGAATCCACTAGTTCACAACCAAATATTATCTATTTTATCTTTTTTTCATAAAAATTTAATCTTTGAGTTTAATTTCTACTTAAAGCATCCTAAGTATGGACTATCAAGTTATGTGTAAGTATAATCCATCAAAGAAATTAATTTTCATAGAAATAAACTAAATCATTAGACAAATTCAACAAAATAAATAAAAACCAACAACTCCAAACCCTAACTAAGTATAGGCTATCAAAATACTTAAATTAAGTATAAACAATTAAAGTCTTAATTTACAAGTTTTTGTATTTTTATTATTTTATAGAAAAATCATATCTTATATTATGTTTATCTTAGAAAGAACACAAATAAATTAATATAAGGTTGATCCCTAATTTCATTTACTTCCTAAGACTAAACTAATTTGTTACTCAAACTCCTAATTAACCATATCCTATTTTTATTTATTAAAGCCATAAAGAATTCTATTTCCTTATAAAGTAAGAGAAATCTATACGACAAAATAAATCTATACTAGAAAGTAATGAAATTACCTCTAGAGCTCGGTATGGCGGTCGTTACCCCTTTACCCTAATTTTTATTAATAATTAAGAGTACAAAATTGCATCTAAAATGCTCTCCATTTATAAGGATTCGTGGGGTATTTATAACCTAAACACAATCCTACTCGCACTCAAACTCAATACAAAAGATATCATACTAATCCAATACAAACTAATCTCAAGATATATAATTCTAATTCAATCCATAGGAATTAGAAACCAATGGTTGAGATTAAATGACATAAAATACTAATTTTTAGGTCCAAATCCCAAAATTAAGTTCAGCTGATCCGTAGCCCGATGGATTGGATTCTCTATTCTGCAGCGTTTTAGTAAAACGGCCATAACTTTTGCATACTAACTCGGATTGATCTGTTCTTGAACTCATTTCGAAGATAATTCTGAGCTTTACAAATATTTTCACATAATTTTTCCAGTTAAAGCTTTATCTTGGCTGAAATGCTTTTGAAGTTGTTGCTGCCAAACTTGAGTTTTTGTCTTCACCAAAATTAACTTTCTTTACTCATATTCTTAACAAATTTGCATCTTTTTCTTCTTCTCTTCCTTACAAATATCTATAAAACCATACGAAATATACCTGAGTATCAATTGTTTATATATAAAAATAGATAAAATACGGGAGGGAAAATACAAAATATGATACTAATCAACAGTATTTCTATCTACTCTCAACTTAAATTATGTAGTTCTCTAAGTGCGTCTATAATATGAGCATAATAATATTACGCTAAGACATAAATAAAAAGGTTATAGTTAGAAAGCTCCTTGCTTTACCATCCACTTATAACACTCAATAGATAGTAGATAGTATTGATGTTGCAGTGTTTCTCCATCATGCTTGGTTGCCACATCTTTGACACTGGTGGAGAGTCATGCTCCATTGCAGGGCCTCCTCTCTTTCTCCTTATCTGTGATTAGCATCTTCATTAGTTATATATTGGTACATCCTAGTTAGGAACTAGAGGTTGCATTCTTGATGTTGTTGGAGGTGCCTCTGCCATGTATCAGTTGTGGCCAACCTTGTACTGAAGGCTTACGACATAATTGTAATTGACTCTTATAAGATTGTGAGTGTTATTTCGAATGGTTAGGCTGCCTGAGCTGTCATTCCTCATTGCTCTTGATCATGCTCACCGTGCTAGATTCGATCTATCACCGCCATTGCTCCTATTGCTTGGGTAGCAAATTGTTCTTGGGAGTCTCCTAGTTGCAGATGTTCCAATTGGACACTCATGCTCCTCCTCAATGTTGTATCGTTGAAGGACTCGGTGTTAGTTGACGATAAATCAATGCTATGGTTTAGGCAGATCTTCACAACCGAAGATGGCAAGATCAAAATTAATTTTATTACTCTTGGATATTGAATGCACTCTCTGCCTTGTCCCATGCAATGCAGAGTAGAGCTGTACATGATTGAGACGACATCAAATGGTTTCCTCTACAAGATTATATTCATCAACACCACATCCCATGAATATAATTCAACTGTTGTGGAGGATGGTGAAATTTAAATTTATTGAAAAGAAACACTAGCACGAACTCCCTCATTAATAGCCCAGTTCTCATAAAGCTGGTGTCGAAGACATGATCACTGAGGTTCACTCTATTAGATAAAGATGGTTCCTCTTCGGGGATGTCCAAAACTGGAATTGCAGGCAATATCTCCTACCTCATGAATGGAAACACTTTCCCAATAACTATTAATACGTGATGATTGCCCATTGTCGGTTCTAGGTGTGCATAGAATTCTTGGATTATTTCATTATATGCCAGTGGGTGCTCGTGTCCTGTATAGTTTTCCAAACCCACATATTGCATAAAATAACAAAAAGAAATATTTTCATAAATTTTAGAATAATTCACCTCTCTTTCGTGCCAAAACTTGAACTGCTCAAACTTTGCATAGATCTTCTAATTCCCTAACCTAGGAATTTGTTGTTTCCCCTATATATGGGAAGAGCCAGATGTTTCTCCTCTCGTTCTCTTCACCGTCAACTTGCATGGACCCATCCTTAAAATAATATCAAATATATTTTTTACCAAGTAATTTTATCATAATTATGAATTTCATTCTTCAAAATTATTTTTCAATTATTTTAGGTTGAATTTCAATTGTTAATTATTTATTAATATAAATTAACCATACGAGTTAATCCAACATATCAAGTCATTATTTTGGTCTACTTTTAGAGCATAAATTTGTCGTATAGTACATAATTCAGCAACCCATGAATTTTTGAACTTGAAAGTTCCGATTTCTTTTACATTTTCATCCACAAATTAGCAAGTTTCTGAAATAATTAGTGAAAATTCATTCAAAATTTGTAAAAGCTCACCAAACTAACCCTAATTTACTAAGAAGTTAATTTCCAAGCTCAATCTACTTTAATTACTTTACATAAATGTAGATCTAAGTTTTTGATACAAAAATATAAAAATAACTCAAAGAAATAGAAGAGAAGAGGATTTACTTAATGAGTGATAGAAAATTTGAAAAGAGGGGTTGGCTGTAGAAAGGGGATGAATCTCCTTTAGGTTGTTGCTAAAAAAAGAGGCTAAGGTTTTGTTTAGGAAATATTGGTTTTTTAACCCTTTTATACTTGAGAGCCACATCGACAACCGACCACTATCAACAGCAGCTTCGACAGTGGCTTCGTCAGCCACTTTCGGGTAAGGGTTATCCTTGCCCTACAGTGTTAGGCTGTCAATAGCGATTTCGACAGCCCTCCTCTGTTTGAGAGGACTTTTAAGCCATTGTTTCTTTATTAGATTAATTCCTAAAATAAATGGTCATTCTAAGTTAGTAACTAAACTAAAACCTATTAGTTAGTCCTTAATTTTATTTGTGATATGCCAAATCACACACTGGTGGGCTTAAGTGTGTATCCCAGTAATTGGTAGGGTATCATCGGTAAGCACTCTCATAATGCCGAAGTACACGAGGTCATTATACTATACAATCACAGCTAAGAGACATGAAAGCATGCATATATGATACATATACCCCTGGTCTGAAACTATCTAGCACAATATTACTAGAAAGAATATAGTAATATTCAAAGATATGCATATGGAAATGATAAGAAATATATGCACAAAAGTATTGCTCATGTAGAATCAAGTACAGAGTCAGAACCGAGCAATATAAGTATTCAACTTATATAAAAGGTCCTTATACCAAGACAGAATTAGGAACTAGGATACATATGCACATACAAAAATAATATATACACAAAAGGGTTGAAGATCTGACGAGAAATTGGCTATTGGCGCTCAGTCTGTTGCTGGATATATAGTTCTTGTGGGTGGGTCCTCCTCCTCAGGCATTGAGGTATGATAATTCTAATGGTCAGAATCCAAATAAGAATATAAATCCAAGCATGCTATAAAAACTATGTAAAAGTGTGTGTGTGGTATGCTATTGAGATACAAGGTAAAAGATGTATACATATGAATCATGAAGTACATCATATGAATAATAAAACATGAACTAGGAAGTACATCGTATGCTTAATAAAACATGAACCATAAAGTACATAACATGTATAATATAACATAAATTATGAAGCACATGATATGCATAATATAATATGAATCATAAAGTACATGGTATATATAATATAACATAATCGTGCATATGGATGCATATACTATCTCATTACATTGGAACGGAAAGGTTGGAGTTCACGTGCTCCAGGAGTATACCATGCAAATCCAGACCACAACCTTAGGTACCGGTCTCCACACGAATTGGATGGTGTGCCTCTAAGCATACTAAAAACTAATAGTGCTAGTATACAGTAGATAGTCTTATAAATAAACGCAAAGAATAAATGCAAAGAAATAAACTTCAAATACTAATCTAAGCATAGGCTATCAAAAAACCAAATATAAGTATAACCTATCAAAGAAATTACATTTACAAGTTTATTCTCTTCAATTTATTTATAAAAAAATCTTGTTAATAGTTCTACAAATAAAAACAAAGAATATGAATTCCAAATCTCATCTAAGTATAGATTATCAAAATATGAATTAAATATAATCTATCAAAGAATTATGATTTAGAAATATATCTTTATTTTATTTATAGAAAAATTATGATTTTAATTAATTTTAGGAAGAAGATGAGATAAATCCATGTTAAATCTATTAAACTAATTTAATCTACATCCTAGGGCTAATGCAAAATAGTTACGTATACTACTAATTATCAAAAACATATATATATGAAAGCCATGAAAATTCTAATTATCTTGAAAGCAAGATAAATCTAAACTACAAAGTAAGTAAAAAAATTACCTTAGAAACAATGGTGAACAGTAAAGGGTCACCTCTGCAGTTCGGTATTGGAGTCGTTTTCCCCTTTAGCAAAATCCTAATATTTATTTTATCTAAAGTGCATCTAAAATTACATATAGAGCTAATTGAAGTAAAAAAATATGTCATGTTTAGATCAATTCAGAACACATATAGAGCTAATTGAAGTAAAAAATAAAGTTTACAACTTTATTTATTTATATGCTTCAATGATATATTTTTCAGTTATATGGGGTCGTGCTCTCTATGCAACTGAGATAATCAAGTATAAATATATCTAGAAAATAAATCTACAAGGATGTTAACCTATCTGACCAACAATCTTCTCTAGTTAATTAATTAATAATTAATTGATCTTAGTTAAATAAATTTTAAACTCAATATTTTATTTCGTAATCTACATTAATTAGTGTCATATATAATAAATTGAAAATCATCGAGAGAATAATCTTGGGTTTACTACCATTATACTACCTGCTGATCTCTTGCGCTTGAGTGTGTACGGTTTAGATCGCAGTCAAATTCCTAAGTATTCCCCAACTTAAAACATACATTGTCCCTAATCATTCAATGTATCCTTTAAACTTGTTAAGAACAAATAGAAATATGTAGGGAAGTTAACATATTACTTCATTCTCCCGCTCATGATATATCAAACTACAAAAGCGAAAATGTTCACACAATAATATACATAATATACATAGTGTCATCATTTTGCACTTTTTAAGAGGATGGTGGAGGATCCACCAAATCATGAGACTCCTCCATCCACCTTGGAAATTTAAAAAAAAAAATTATAGTGTTTTCTGTTTACTTTTATAACGGCCTGCCATCGAAATGCTAACAGCTGAGTTGCTTGGAAGAGTATTCATGAAATACGCTAAGTCTCAGTACAATATCAGTCATTGCAACAATTAAATACTCAATAATATTTTAATAAAAAATAGAATTTATATTCAATTAAAAGAATTGGATTACAATAGAAACTGATGGAAATAACGATAGAGAAATAACTAAGGACAAAGATATCATTTTAAGAGGGAAAGCAACCTAAGCTAATAAATACAAGGTTGAAAAGCAAACAGGGGTCTATCTACTAACTTTAGTTACTGCTTGTAATGCTTCAGATTTTAAATATACTTAATCTGATCTATATAAAAAATCTAGGCATGTATACACAGATTGTCAGATCACGACAAAATAAAATAATACTAATGTGAAATGTTAAAGAGTCAGAGTAACTGAAATAGATATGAAAATGCATATGGATGTAAAAAAATGGGACATGATTAATATTTTAACTAAGTTTTTTATAATGTTTATTCTAATTATAATTATCTTCTAGTTTATATATCAAGTGTTTTAATTTAAGATGTCATATATTATTAGAAATCTAACTGATGCTTTATCCATGTTTCGGCTGTCTCTTGTATAGGCTTGAAAAAATAGTCATATAGTTATTCGGAACTGAGTCGGACCTGCACAACCACAACAGTAATATTCTGATGTGATTTAGAAAATAACCAAGCTCTTATGGTGTGCTCAAAAATCAGTTGTACAATTTAACAGTATATCAAAATATAGTTTTCACATCAATAAGTATCTCCCCCAACCAATTACTGTTTACAGTTATCAAGATCGTGCCAAATCTAGTATAATACATTTCCAATCAATATGATACTATTCTATTCGAGTTCAAGTATAGTTCAAGTTCATTTATAGTTCAATGAATCTCAGAGAGATATTTTCAATTATAATATATTACTGAATGCAATCTAGATTGTACTCTCCAAAGTGCAAGCGATCGACAAGTTGTACAAGGATAGTAACCCAAGATCATTCTCTCGATAATTGATTTATTATAGTGTGACACTAAGAATAAATTACAGAATTAGAAAGGAACATAAAGATCGAATTTTTATTAACTTAAAACTAAAACTAATGATGTAAATTTGCTCTAATTAAAATTATTGGTCAAATGGATATAACTCCCTATAGGATAATTTACTTGGATATATTTATACTTTTTATATCTTACTTGTATAGATCACATGGTTTTTCTACAATCGGAAAATAAATCAATGAAACACAAAATATATAAAGTTGCAAACTTGATAATTTGAATAACTTTCCTAGTTAATGCTATATGAATCTTTAGCTTGTCTAAACATGCAATATGAATTAAAAAATAAACGTTCAAAGTCTAAGCATACACCGTACCTAAAGGGTTTACAGTATATCAAAAACTAAGTAACGAATACATCGTCGAACAATAAAGTATCAAAGACTCAAAATCATATCTAAATCAAATAAAAAATATCAATTTCACATAAAACAATTAAAATCAATAAGTATAGAAAAATACATACCAGTAAGTCACCTAGAGTTTGTTTTTCTATTTGATCCAACTTAAAAATTAAGCCACTCATACTCACCATAGCTATGAATAAAGAGAAAAAAAATTCTTTTATTAATTTCTAAGAACAAATATAAAAATTAAATCTTGAATCTAAAAACTATCTAATAATTAAAATATAATCATAAGCATTATAAAACTTGAGTTACATTGGCTATTTATAGCCTTACAAAACCTTAATATGAATTCTATTTACAAGGAAATTGTAAATTCTTTCAAAAATCTCAAGAAATCTAAACTACGGTCGCTCCCTTCGACAGGTTCTTCGACAACAACCCTCAAGTTCAACTTACAGTCGAACTTTGTCGATAGCTAACTGATGGCTGCTGATAGCCAGTTCTGTATTTTAACAAATCTGAATTGATATTTGAGATACGCTTCGATATTTTGATTTCCTTTTATATAAAACCGTGCAAACATACTAGAAAAATATCATAGTAAGGAATTTTATTAATAATGTTTTATATTAACTTCTTGTACTAATCAACAAAATTGGTTTACGCTTGCATAAAATACAATAAAACAATTACACTTTTCAAGCATAATCACATCCCCAACTTGAGTTTTGCTAGTCCCTAGCAAAATCATCAAATTAAGAAAAATAAGCTAAAGACTTAACCCAAAATAAAAATAAATCTTCTCACTTTTGTAGGAATCACGACTTCTCTTAACACATACAACAAACCATTAAACCCCTAGGTTACACTAATAGATAAGTGTTATCTCGTAAGGGTTCCGATGATATTATACACAAACATCAAGAAATGTTTGAGATCAAGAAATAAATAAAAGGAAAATTAAGTATAAATTTTAAATAAAAAATGAAAAATATTAATATACTATTAACTATCTATACTATTACTATATATAATATTTTTTGCTTCCACATATTGCATATTTATAGCCTTCATATTACTTATTTTTGTATATAAATAATGCTACTCGGGTATTTTTAGTGTCTTTTTCAAGTAATCTGATTCATACAAGGAGATGGCATGAAATCAGAGTTGGAGTAGGAAATCAAAGCCCGAAAAGTTTCTAAAGTGAGCAAAACTACGAGACTACGATGTTGCAAAGACGCAAAATCGAATACAATTAGGAATATAAACGTACAAGACAAGAGTTTCACGTGAAAAAAAATTCAAGATTTTCCCACAAAATATTACCCCCAATTGGCGGCCAAAACATGGCCGTTCCAGACGATATTTCTTCGAGGGCTTCGATGTAATTTTTTGGTTTTTTAATTCTGTTAGAATTAGGGTTTGATTTCAGAAGCCTATATATTGGCCGTATCATTGTATTCTAAAAAGAATCCTGAAGTTTTGTACTTGTTTCAAATTAATAAAATTAGGATTTTGCTAAAGGGGTGGCGGCGACAATACCGTGCTCCAGAGGTAAGCCATTGTTTTTTAATCTTAATTTGCTCTCTAGATAGAGTTAATTGCTTTCTAGTTTAGATTTATTTGCTTTCTAGATTAGATTTAATTGCTTTCATGAATATAAATTTAATTTTGCTTCCTAGAATCATGTGTAGCTAATTTAGTTTAGCCCTAGCATGTAGATGAAACTAGAATCCACCATGTAATTGCTCTCTAGTATTTTTCTTCCTAATTAAAATAAATAAAGATATGACTTTTCCATGAAAAGATTAAAATATAAGAACTTGTAGATTAATATTTTGACAAGTTATACTTTAGTTAAATTTCTTGATATCCTATGCTTAGTTAGGGTTTGGAGTTGTTGTTTTCATCTTTATCATAGATTTATCTAATGATTTAGTTTATTTTTATGAAAAGTAGTATTTTTGATAAGTTATACTTGCACACCACTAGATAGCTCATGCTTAGGGCATTTTAAATAAAGATTAAACTAAAAGATCATCTTTTTATGAAAGAAGAAGATAATAGAAGTAAATACATGGTTGGAAACTAGTGGATTCTAGATCCTAGAATAATTAGAACAACCAAACTTCAACCTAGAATCCTTTGTTAATCCGCTAGACTATAGAATTAGTAAGAATTGCAAAAACACTTTAGATCCCTGTAGGACAATCTGTACAGCGCTGCACCAATACTGTGCGCTTGCAGTAATTTATCATATCAAGTTTTTGGCACCGTTGCCGGGGATCGACGGTGTTTTTCTTGCTTTTTCTAACGTTTTACGGGATTAACAGTGTGCGTTGAGTGTGTAGAGAAAAGAAAGTGCAGATACAGGAAATGAAACAGAACTAGATAATAGTTTGAAGTTTACTAAAAAAAGTAGAGAATTTATTTCTCTGTTTGGACCGCCAAACAGCGGTATAAACAGCCATTTGGCGGCTCTTCTAGTTCTAAAATCCACAAAATTTTCCTACTTTCTCTATTTTATGTCTCTGATTCTGAAAAAAATTAAACATTAAAAATAAAAAATATTTGAAATAGTAGAAATCACATTTTTATTTGATCATACCTATTCCACCGTTTTATCTCTCCACCATACCCCACTTCTTGCATTAGTTTAGGAAATTTACGCAAACACTCAAGGTCGCTGGTTCATGCCACATTGGACCCGTGATCAATTTGGTCGACTAGTGAGATCAGATTTGCTCATGGATGCCAAGATAGACCAACCGATCCCGATCCTTCAGGATCGATGTTTCCCGTTGCGCACATCACTTCCATCATGCATTAAACTTCCACACGCAGCGGGTAATCACTATGAGTTGAAACCGCAGTACATTAGTATGCTTCCTAAATTCACTGGTTCTGATTCAGAAGATGCATTTCTCTTTATCAGTGAATGGCAGGAAGTATGCGTAATGATTAAACTGCAACACTTATCGGGGGACGCAATTAAGCTCTGCTTCATCCCCTTTGCACTTAAGGATAATGCTAAGAAGTGGTTATACAGTATGCCTGCTGATTCAATCATTACTTGAGATGAATTCGTTATGGTGTTTTTTAAGAAGTATTATCCCACGCATAAGACGGCAAGGATACGAAATCAAATTAATCAATTCCGTCAAGTGTCGGGAGAACCCTTCTGGAAATATTTGGAACGGTTCAAGGATCTTTTAGCTCAGTGCCCCCACCATGCGATAGAAAAGTGGTGGTTGTGTCAAATCGTGTACGAAGGACTCGATTACACATCCAAAACTCTTCTTGAGTCCATGTGTTAGGGGGAGTTCATAAGAAAGAATGAGGATGAAGCATGGGACTTTCTTGAGAACCTATCGTGGAAGACTATGCAGTGGGAGAGTCCCACAGAGAAGCCCAGTGCATCAACTTCTGCGCATAAGGGTGGTATCCATAGCATCGACAACTCTATAGCTGTCGAAACTAAGATTGGAGCCCTTATGAGGAGAATTGAGTCATTAGAGATTCCTAATGCTCCACCGGTGGGTCAGGTAAATCAAATTCAAGTTCCCACATGCTTTAATTGCAAAATTCTGAATCATGTTATGGAGGAGTGTCCATTATTAATGAATCTCATGGGTCCCACACTTGAACAGGCTAACGTCCTGTATCAACAACCCATGAACAATCTTTATACTCCTACATACAATCCTGACTGGAGGAATCATCCAAATCTATCATGGGGTCAAGGGAAATATCGGGGGGCTTCTAACCCTAACATGTCGCCTCCAGCCAATAATCAGTTCTCAAGACCAAATGTGGGTGCTTATCAACACCCAAATGTTTCAAATTATGGGAACAACCAGAATAGACCACCTGCACAAAACCATTCACATCCACAACAGGGGTCTAATAATGAAAAAGAAAAGCAACTTCGGTCACTTGAGAAGCACATTGAAAATCTTCTCAAGTCTCATTCCAAATTTGACACGCATATGTCCAACCTTGACACGTACATGCAAAATCTTATGAAAGTGTCAACTGACTTTATTTAAAGTACAGGTCAGCAATTGCACGTAAACTCTCAATCTATAAAGAATATAGAGCAGCAGGTTGGACAATTAGCGAGCCAGATGAGTGAACGTGGCCAGAGTATCTTTCCAAGTCAACCCATAACGAACCCTAATGCCAGTTCCTCAAACTCCAATCAGTCACATGTCCATCAATGCAATGCCATTCACACGCTTAGATCTGGCAAGCAAGTGGACAATAATGTAGCCATGCCCCCTGATCCTACTCCTATTATCTTGCAGGCTACATCATCTCTTCCACCTCTTACTCCATGATCATCTCCATCACCTCAATTACAGTCACATGATCATTTGGAAGAACCTATTCCTAAGCCGAAAGCACCATATCCCAATCGGCTTAGGAAGCCTTTACCGCAAGTAGAAAAGATTCTTGAAATATTTCAGTTGGTGAAGATTAATATTCCACTCCTTGATATTATACAACAGGTTCCTACTTATGCTAAGTTCCTCAAGGATTTGTGTACGAAGAAACGAGTAAGAAACGTTCCTGAAAAAGTTTTTCTTACTGTAAATATATCACATATCCTCTCTAACTCCTTGCCTATTAAGTACAAAGATCCAGGTTCCCCAACAATCTCATGCATTATTAGAAACACTACATTTGATAGGGCGTTGCTTGATTTAGGGGCAAGTGTCAACTTGCTTCCTGACACTATTTATCAGCAACTCGGGTTAGGAAAACTTCAACCTACCAAGGTCACATTACAGCTAGCTGATCGTTCGATCAAGAGACCACTTGGTATGGTTGAAGATGTGCTCATTAAGGTCGGTGAGTTTATCTTTCCTGTAGACTTTATTGTTTTAGAAACTGAGCCGATCTCCAATCCACAGAATCAAATTCTAGTTATCTTGGGTAGACCATTCCTTGTAACATCAAATGCATTAATTGATTGTAGGAGTGGCCTTATGAAGTTATCGTTTGGGAATATGACTGTGGTATTGAATATATTTAATATGGATGACCACGCAACGAGCTCCGTCATTGAGGTCAATATGATTCATAATTTGCACTCTCATTCGGCCTCTTGCACTGATGATGAACCCTCATTTGAGCAAATTTTCAAAGATGAGCTCATATTATTAGATGAATTAGCACATACTGATTCTATGTATAATGATACTTGTGCAAGTGTGCCATTGATTTATGAGCAAACTTTTGAAGATTTATTTGCAGAGGAGCTTGCATTACTTCGTGAGTTAGAAGAGCCACCACCACATTCACGTGATCCTGTAGCCTTCTTCTCACCTCACAATATTTCTTCATGTATGCTTGTTACTAATGATGATTGGCAGGTTTATAATAAAGAATTCTTTAACCCAATTGTTAATGCTTACATGTGGACAAAGAAAAAGCGAGGACGACATAAGCTACAGACAGGTAATTTCATGACTTGTAGGAAGTTGATGAGATATAATAATGCACCCACTTCACGTTTAAAATGCACACACTATGAAAGTGGGAAGCGATCGAGAGGTCGTAACCGCTTTCCATGCGTTAATAGGGTGAGGATATTAAGATCGTAACTTTTACAACTCTCATTATTTGTATAGTATTTATATAATAGTTTTCATATTTATTTTACCATACTTGGTGCGTGTATGAGGGCATACACAAGTTTAGGTGTGGGAGAGTGGATTAGAAGATTTTAATTTTTTTAGAATTTGTAGGATTTTTTTTATTTTTTAGGATTTTTTTTAGATTTTTGGATTTCTTTATTTCACTTTGGGTAGTTTTTAGGGTAACTAACGGAAAAAAAATTTACAAAAAAACTGAAAAAAACTGAAAAAAAATTAATAAAAAATAAAAAAAACTGAAAAAAATTAATAAAAAATAAATTTAACAACAAATTTATATATTTTATCAATAGATCAACCTAATTACAGATAAAGGAACAAATTTAGATTTGAAATTGGATAGGAGAGTAGATTGGATGATACACTTTGAATTTTATGAAAAAGATCAAAATTCGAAAAATAAATACTGCTTACAATAGTTTTGAGGCAAGTATACATCTATTTTTCACTTCACAATAGTTTATTAGGTTAAGGACAAAGATGATAACGATTGAGTAAGTCTTCCCTCTCTAAACAAAAAAAAGAAAAAAATGAGAATAAAATAATGGGGTGAGCCTAGTATTAAGGTAATAGCCTCGAGAGTGATAAAATAATGGGGTGCATCTAGTATTAAGGCAATAGCCTCAAAAGTGAAAAAAGAGTATGATCCAAATAATCGGGTACTTGGCCCTAAGTAAGCATAAATATTCGCATGAAAGGTGAAATATTCTAAAGAAAAAGAAAAAGAAAAGATTATGATCCAAGTAATCGGATACTTTGCGCCTAAGTAAGCGTGAATATTCTCATGAAAGGTTAAATATTCTTAAATAAAAGAAAAAAAGAAAAGAAAAAATTGTTATGAGAGAGGAGATGAATCATGAGTTAGAGTTGGAGTCCAAGGCCGAAATAAACTATCACATATGCACGTAGTTGTATAGGAGCCAATGAATTATCTGTTAGTGGGTATTGAAAGATAGGATTTAAATTTTTAATTAAAATGATAAGTGTATCTAATATGACGCTCGATTTGAAAATTGATAATCTAAATGCGTTCTTGAGTTTGTATATTAGTGTGATTAATTGATGAAAATATTATTAAAAAAAAATTCTTTCTTTTGTACAAAAATTTTTTTTCTTGATTTTTGGTTATCCTTATTTTTCTTTTCTTTATTTCTTAATTTATTTTCTTCATGAATTTTATGGGTATATTCACTGCAAACCCTCACGAGACACAACTCGTCCACTAGGGTAACCTAGGGGTTTAAAGGCTTGTTGGACGTGCTAAGTGCAATCGCGACTCCTGCGAAAGTGAGTTAGGATTTTTATTTTTCTTTTAGGATTAGGTTTTGCTCGAGGACTAGCAAAAGCTAGGTGTGGCGGTGTGATGAGTGTCATATATTGCACATTTATAGCCTTCATATTACTTATTTTTGTATATAAATAATACTACTCGAGTATTTTTAGTGTCTTTTTCAGGTAATCCGATTCATACAAGGAGATGACATTAAATCAGAGTTGGAGTAGGAAATCAAAGCCCGAAAAGTTTCTAAAGTGAGCAAAACTACAAGACTACGATGTTGCAAAGACACAAAATTGAATACAATCAGGAATACTAAACGTACAAGATAAGAGTTTCACGTGAAAAAAAATTCAAGATTTTCCCACAAAATATTATCGTCAATTGGCGGCCAAAACATGGCCGTTCCAGACGATATTTCTTCGAGGGCTTCGATATAATTTTTTTGGTTTTTCAGTTCTGTTAGAATTAGGGTTTGATTTCGGAAGCCTATATATTGGCCGTATCCTTGTATTCTAAAAAGAATCCTGAAGTTTTGTACTCGTTTTAAATTAATAAAATTAAGGTTTTGCTAAAGGAGTGGCGGCCACAATACCGTGCTCCAGAGGTAAGCCATTGTTTTTTTAATCTTTATTTGCTCTCTAGATAGAGTTAATTACTTTCTACATTAGATTTATTTGCTTTCGACATTAGATTTAATTGCTTTAATGAATAAAAATTTAATTTTGCTTTCTAGAATCATGTGTAGCTAATTTAGTTTAGTTCTAGGATGTAGATGAAACTAGAATCCACCATGTAATTGCTCTCTAGTATTTTTCTTCCTAATTAAAATAAATAAAGATATGATTTTTTCATGAAAAGATTAAAATACAAGAACTCGTAGATTAATACTTTGATATGTTATACTTGAGTTAAATTTCTTGATAGCCTATGCTTAGTTAGGGTTTGAAGTTGTTGGTTTTCATCTTTATCATAGATTTATCTAATGGTTTAGTTTATTTTTATGAAAAGTAGTATCTTTGATGAGTTATACTTACACACCACTTGATGGCTCATGCTTAGGGCACTTTAAATAAAGATTAAACTAAAAATTACCTTTTTATGAAAGAAGAAGATAATAGAAGTAAATACATGGTTGGAAACTAGTAGATTCTAGATCCTAGGCTAATTAGAACAACCAAACTTCAACCTAAAATCCTTTGTTAATCCGCTAGACTATAAAATTAGTAAGAATTGCAAAAATACCTTAGATCCCTGTGAGACGACCTGTACAGCGCTACACCGATACTGTGCGCTTGCAATAATTTATCACATCATATATATATATACATATATACATAGATATTTATAAAAATATAATTCTTAATTAATCACTTATAATCTAATATCCTTATGTATGTATCTTGATTATTTAAATCATATCATAGATATACTTTTACTTTCAATTATCCTCTCCTATGCACTTTTGTGAGCATGTATATAAGTATTGTCAAGTTTCAAACTCCAATCAAACTTACAGGAATCCTTTTCATATAATCATATATATATATATATATATATATATATATATATATATATATATATATATATATATATATATATACACTTTCTTTTTTCATAGACACTTGCCTTTCATATGAGCATTCATGCTTATCAAGGCACATGCCTAGATACTCATCTCTTGACTTATAATAAAAGTCCATAAGTATCGTTCATGTGAATACGTATGTTTACCAGGGGTAGGGACCCAACTATTTAACACTCACTTTCTCTTTTACTATATATTTATTTTATGTCCGAAGTATATTACTGTAAACACCAGGCTCACTTTTTATTTTCATACATCTATAATAGGTCGTCCTTTTAAGTTTTCTCTTTGTAATCAACTCATCATGACTCATCGTGTAAGTATTCAGAGTGCATACTCGATTCTAATCTTAAGTATCTATATCTTATTGTTGAATTTAAAATCTTAATTGAGACTATATAAGAACTACTATCATATAAGCATCAAAATTAAAATATCGATCTCATAAATATATAATGTAAAGTACTTCTAATTTTACATTTTTACTTCAAAGAAACGAAATTATTTTTAAACTATGTTAGTTAGTTATGGTAGTGTAAAATACAGTGTATCTAGTCCACGCCCAACTTAAATTATGCAATATCTTTAGTGCATCAAAAATATAATAATGAACGTAATACACTAAGAAATAATATATGAGGTTAAGGTTAGAATACACCTAGCTTTGTCCGTTCTCTAAAATAAACTCACTCCCTTTAGTAGTCGATATCAATGACGCCTTTGATGAAAACCTTTTTGTCACTTGCTCTTTTATACCGGCAGAACCCTGTGACTCACTAGCTCAGCACTTCGTCTTCATTAGGAGATATATGGCCATTCTCACTTGCCATTTGTCTGAATACTTTGGTCTGAAGCCGATAATGATGTTGTTGACGATGCTCGATTCAAGCTTGCCATTCTTTAATGACTTGTAATCTTACAGTGAATGCGTCTGTGAGCCTTATGATCGACTCACTTAGTGTATGGAGTTTACTTCTTCTAGTTGGACCATTGCATCTTCTTGTTCTTGCCTTCATTTGCCACGTTCTTGATTTTGTTCTCCGTGATCAGTAGGTAGGGTAGTAATATGTTGTTGCTCTTGTTGTACCTGTTGTTCCTGCTTGGCATTTTGAGCACTCATGCTTCTTCGCATGGTTACATCCATAAATGTTTGCATGGGAGGTTCAAATATGTCATTTTGTGATGGATGGACTCCATTGTTCAAGCAGATCTTTGTTATCAGATATGGCTGAACCAACTGTGGCTTTTCAATTCTCGGATAGTGGATACACTCATGGGCTTGACCCATGCATTGAACTATTGCGAAGTATGTGATGAATGCAACATCGAATGCGCACCTTTTCAAAATCATGTTTAATAACACCACATCCTTTGAATATAGTTCCATTATTGTGGAGAACGGTATGATGTTATATTTAATAAACATGTTTACCGAGACGTACTCCTTTCTAATATGTCCACTTTCAAAAGTTTTCATTCAATGCAACATCATTGAAGTTCTCGCACAGCTCTTTGAACCGGTGGTATCATTCACAATATCTACAGAAGATGAGTACTCCTCAGGCTCATCAAGTACATGAAATGCCCTCAAAATTTCTTGTCTTGTGAATGACACTTCCCTATATCCATGTTGATCACCAAGTGTTGGTTGTAGATTAGCATAGAACTCATGCACGATCTCATTACGTGTCAGCGTGTGTGTATACCTTGTGTATTCCTTTAACTTCACAGCCTGCATCTATGCTCTGCAAATCAAATTCTCATTATTCTTTGAGCAATTGACCACACGTTCGACCAAAGTTTAAAATCTTCATACTTCTACAAAATTTTCTTGTTCACTTTTGCAGCGCTTGTCCTCTGTGGAGAAAATGGGCCAGAGGATTCTACTCTTGGCCTGTTAGAAGCTGTTTGCTTCCTTGGTCCCATTCTGCAATAATTATCCACAAATATACCTTAACAAGATATCATTATTTCTTCAAAAATTATGCATGAATTTATCACATATAATTATTCTATTTTTAATTTAATTTCTATTTCCTTTCCCCACTTTTTCTTTTTTTTTAAATAAATTAATTTAATTACATAATTACATATTTTTCAAATTCCTCTTTAAAAAATTATGAAACTCTTCTTTAATTTCACTATTATTGCATAAATTTGATATATGACAATTATTCAAGAAGCCTATAAAACATGATGCTAAAAAGTTAAGGTTTTTATTTATTTTACCCTTAATTTTAGTATAAAATATCAATAATTTCATAAAATTCATCAAAAATCCTCATAGTTTTGCTAAACTATCCCAAATTTACCAAGAAGTAAGGTCCCAACTTCAATTTACTCAAATTCGTCCATATAAATTGTAGATCTAGGTTTCTGAGACAAAAATCTACTTTTTTTACAAAGAATAAATCAAAAAGAAATTCAAGAGGAACTTAGTTGCTTGAAGATTGATGAAAATTTGAAAGAAATTACGCGAAAATAGTTTTGGCTGTCGAAAGGAGAGATTTTGGGCATGCTATGATATAGAAAGATGACTAGAGTTTGGTTATGGAGAAAAAGAAACTCAAAGATCTATTTATAGGTAGGCTTCCTGTCAACAGTAACTTCGATAACGGCTTCGACAGCTGCTCTCGGGCAGCAAAAATTTTTTGCTTCTCAGTGATCCGCCATCGACAGCGACTTCGACAATGGTTCTCTATGAGAACTGTTGTCAAGCCAAAAATTTTCCCTCTCTTTTTTTAGTTATTATTAGTTCCTAAACTAATGTTATTCCTAATATCTAATTATTAACTCTTAGTTCTAAAATTAATTCTAAACTAAAACTTAGTTCCTAATTCTAAAGTTAATAATAATGAAAGATTTCTGTTTTGAAAATTTGAAAATTTTGAAAAAAAAATGAAAGAAAGAAAATTTTGAAAAATTTTATAACAAAATCGTTGAAATCATCTTAGGTATCAAAACTAAGATATCTTTATAAGCCATCCCCCCAACTTAAAATGCACATTATCCTTAATGAATCAATATATCTATTTAATTAATAAAGAATAAGTAAAAAATTTAGAGGGAGAGCTTGTAAATTATCTCAGTCCAGTACTCATAACATAACACCTACAAAACAAAATTCTTAGTACATAATATACAATAATATAAATCGTGTCTTCGTTTAACTTGTATCAATGAGATTTTGGAGGATCCATAAGATCGTGAGATTCTTCATGTGCTTTGAAAATTCTAAGTAGTACTTCTATTGTTTCCCATTTTACTTTGAACGTATGACCATTTTTTGAATTTTCGATATTGATTGCGCAATGTGGATACACAATTTTAACTATGAATGGTCATGTCCATCGTGAATGCAATTTTTCCATAAACAGATAGAGGCATGAATCATAGAACAGCACTTTGTCAGAAGAGTAAAAAATATGGCGTGTGATATAGTGATCATGCCATATTCTCATTCTTCTTTGAAGTACGTGAATTGTCATATGCATCACATTTTATCTTATCCAGCTAGTTTATTTGTAGCTTTTGTAATAGTCCAGCTGAATTGAGATTGAGATTTACTTATTTGATTGCACAATAGTTCTTATGCTCTATCTCTATAGGAAAATGACAAGCTTTTCATAGACTATTCTATATAGAGATATGCCTAAGGGTGTTCATATGTTGTACAATAAGCCCATAAAGCATTGGTTAGTCTAAACGATCAATCTTTCTGAGATGAGTAATCTTTTTCTCTAGTATTTACTTGATTTTCCTATTGGCTAGCTCAACTTGTCCATTTGAATATGGGTGATAAATTGTAGAAATCTTGTGCGTGATATGATACTTTTTCATTAAATTTTCAAAGGTTTTATTATAGAAATGAGAACCCCTATCGCATATTATGGGTTTAAAAACTCTAAATATGGGTAATATATGTTCCTTTAAAAATTTAATAATAGTCAGTTGATCATTATTTCTACATGTTGCAGCTTCTATCCATTTAGAGACATAATTGATCAATATGAGGATATAAACATATCTGTTAAAAATAAGAAGCGGTCCAATGAAGTTAATACCTCAACAATTGAATATCTCAATTATAAGTATGGGTGGTAGAGGTGTATCATTCTTCTTGGTTAGCACTCTTTGTTTTTGACATGACTCCATCTTTTACAAAATTCATATACATCTCTAAACATAGTAGGCCAATAAGAACTAATTGGAGTATTTTGGTTATCGTCTTTTTAAACAAAAAGTGGCCCCCACATGTTTTTGTATGATAGAAAGCAATTATGTTTTAAATCTTATCATTAGTCACACAATGCCTAATAATTTGATCTAAGCAATATTTAAATAAGTAAGGATCATCAAAAAAGAAATGACGTACCTCATATAAGAATCATCGTTTATCTTGCACAATCCAGTGATTTGGCATTTCACCTGTAACAAGAAAACTAATAGTGTTTGCATACCGGGGACTTTTGTAATTGAAAATAGCTACTCATCAGGGAATAAATCCCTAATTGGTAGCTTATCGTTTTCAAAAGTTAGTCTAAAGATGTGTTTTCGAAAGCTACTCATCCATAAACATCTCAAGATATTCTTCCACTATATCGCTGAAAATACTTATCATACATCTTTTAAATATTGCGGGTGCATTACATGATCCAAATGGTATTTTTCTAAAAGCAAAAATGTCAAAGTGAAAAGTAAAAGTTGTCTTTTCTTAGTCCTCTAAAATAATTTTTATTTGATAATAGCCAGAATAACCATCAAGAAAATAATAAAATTCATGTCAACAACACTTTTAAGTACTTGGTCAAGAAATGGTAATGGAAAGTGATATTTGCATGTTACTTGTTTTAACTTCCGATAATCGATGCATATACACCAACTCGTAGCATACGAGTTGGTATCATCTCACCATCCTCGTTTTAATTATTGTTACCTCACTCTTTTTTAGAACAATTTGGGTTGGACTTACCCACTTACTATCAACGATTGGATAGACGATGCCAGCATCGAGTAATTTCAACACTTCAGTTTTAACCATATCTTTCATGGTAGGGTTAAGTTTTCGTTGCATTTGCCTAATAGGCTTGGCTCCATCTTCCAAATTAATGTGGTGTGCGCAAATAAGGGGTTCCATGCCTTTGATATTAGCTATATTCTATCCAAGAGCTTCTTTATATTTTCACAATGTCGATTGTAGTCACTCTTCCTGATTCTCATCAAGATACACTGAGATGACCACCAAGAAAGTTTCCTTAGCTACCACAAATGCATACTTGAGATTTTTAGGTAACGGTTTTAGCTCAAGTATCGATGCTTATTGAACATCAGTTAGATATTTAATAATTTCATTGATATATTCAAATTTGAGATTTTCAAAGAAGTCATCATTCATTGTTAATGCCATCTTCAAAGGATCAAATATGCACAATGATACGATATTTTCTTCATCATAGATTTGTTCGATGTAATTAATGTTTTGCAACTTATCATTATCTATGTTTAGTTGTTTGCAAATATTAAAAATATTAAGTTTAAGAGTCATACTTCCGAATGAAAATTTCACCACACCATTCCTGCAATTTATAACTGCATTAGCCATAGCTAAAAATGGACGTCCAAAGATAACTAGAATATGAAGACGTGAATTCTTTACAGGTACAGTATAATAGAAGTTTTTGATTTGCACTAGAACATATTCACAATGCCCTTACGAAGCTTTTTTGACCTGTTAGTTAGTTGTAGTCTGACGGAAGTAGGTTTAAGTTGTCCTAGATCTAGGTGAACCGAAAATGGCAAAAGATTTACACTAGCCCCGAAATTTAGCAAAAGTTTTTCATATTATGTTGTCCTATCACACAAGAAATAGTGGGTAATCCAGGATTCCTACATTTGAGAGGCATTTCAGAACAAAATAATTCACTTACCTATTCTATGATAAATGTTTTCTTCTGGACGTTGTGACGTCTTTTTATGATGCAGAAGACCTTCAAAAATTTGCATATGATGGGACTTGCTTAATTATTTTCAGCAAAAGTATATTTATCTATACCTATTTGAAAATCTCCAAAATTTTAGCATAAGATGCTTTAATATTCTTAGATTTTAATCATTGAGGGAAGAATACAGGTGGTTAATAACTATTAAAAGTGAATTATTTAAAATTATCTTCCTTAAATTGTTGCACTGAATCATTGTCATATTTCTTCTTAGTATTTTTTTTTTTTTTTTGAAAAGAGCTCATCAAGCATGTTACCACTTTTCAAATTTATCACAGCAGTTATCTCAGATATATAATTATTAACGGAAGAAGTAATAGCATTCACCTAAAAATTTGGCATCCGGTTGAGATGGTAGCTTACCTTTTTTCCTTTGTTTGCAATGCAAAATTGAGGTGGCTTATTTGTGAACGAATATCATTAAAGGCCATTGCATTCTAACTATTAATCATTTTTTGCGACTGAATTAACTATTATTGTGCTTGGATCATCTAATCCATTCTTTGTTGTATCTGCAAGAAATTATCCTCAAAATTTCTCTTTGGTGGTGGTTGGTATATCGAAAGTTAATTATTGTTGAGATGGAATAGTGGGTGGTTTGTTTTGATTATTGAATTGTTGAGGATTTTGCTTCCATTGAAGATTTGGATGATTTATCCAACCAGGATTATATGTTTGTGAATATGGGTTATTTGTTGATTGAGGAGCAGTGTTAAAGGCATTGCCTATTCATTTAATGCATCTTTAAAAGCAGGAAGTGTTGGACATTCGTGAGTCATGTGTCCTTGCAATTCACAAATGTCACAAACTTCTGAAACTTCTTCTATTGCCTTAACCGTTTTTGTTTCTTTGTAAGGAAATCTTTAAATTTCTTAGTAATAGTAATCAATCGCATAGTTATATCTTCGGTTTTTCCAATTTAAGAAGTCCACCTCTATTTTGAGGTTTATCTTTTAATTGGTATATATCCAAAGTATTCTTAGTTTCCCAAGCTTCTGAATTTTTGAGAAGTGAATCAAGATAGTCCCATTCCTTCTCAGCATCCTTATTTAAGAATTCACCATTGCACATAGTCTATACAAATTACCTGATTATAGTGTTTAATCCCTAATAGAAGTTACTAACAATCCTCTATATTTCAAAACCGTCATGCAGACATGAGAGAAGCAAATCTTTAAATTTATCCCGACACTCGAACAATGGTTCATCTTCTTTCTATCGAAAGTTTAGCATTTTCTTTCGCATAAAATTTATTCGATGTGAAGAAAAAAAATTCTTTAAGAATTCTTTTTGCATCTCATCTCATCTTCCTATTGAATTAGGACGTAAAGAATATAGCCATATCTTTGCTTTATCCTATAGGGAGAATGGAAATAGCTTAAGTTTCTTTGCAGTAATGTTTTGAAGATTAATGGTAGAGCAATCTTCTTCGAATTCTCAAATGTGTAAATACAGACTCTCTAAATCAATCCCATGGAATTTAGACAAAACCTGGACTACTCTAGATTTAATTTCAAAGTGTCCCATATTCAATTAAAATGTAATGCATGAAAGTTAGGTTGTCCTATCAAGTTGTAAATAATCTTGTAAAGCTTTCCCGTTGCCTCCATGATGGCTATGATTATCATTTGTATCTCCAAATTCGTTATTATTGTTGTTGTTTTTATTAATGTTGTTGTTATTATTATTATTAGTACTCATGTCGTGAAGTATGTGATAAATTAGAAATGGTTATGGATCTGAGTATGATCGAATTAGCCTACAGCTTGAAATTCTCCAACTGGTCATACAAATTCAGAATCACAAAAATTAATTATATAGGAACCATAATCTATACTAAAGTGTAACATAATAGTATGATCCCTGGCAATAGCGCCAAAAACTTGACTGCGACATAAATTGTACACTCACAGGTATAAGATATCGATAAGTAGTATAAGGATAGTAACTCAAGATCGTTGTCTCGAGGATGGTTTGTTAATTGTGTGATAGTAGAATAAATTACAGAACTAAAAAGATTGAATTTTTATTAACTAAACTAAAGTTAAAAATGAAAATTTTATTTATATTAAAATTATTTATCATATGGATATTGCTCTCTATAGGATAATTTACTAGATATATTCCTTCTTTTTATTACAGTTGCATAAATCATGTAGTCTTCTTACAATCATAAAATAATTCAATTAAACACAAAATATATAAAGTTGTGAATTTGATAATTTGACTAATTTCTCCCTATTAATTTTATATGAATTTTGAGTTTATCTAAGCATGCAGTATAAATAATGATAATTAACATTCAAAATCTAAGCATATACCATGTCAAAGAGTTTATGCCATATCAAAAGCTAAGTAACGAATATATCATCAAATTATAAAGTATCAAAGACTCAAAATCATATATAAATGCTTTCAATGATAGCAGAGAATAAAAAATATAAATTCCATATAAAATAATTAAAATCCATAAGCATATAAGAATACATACTAGTAAATCACTTAGGCTTTGTTATTCCATCTGATCCAACTTAATTTAGCCACTCATACTCATCATAGCCATGAGTAAAGAGAAAAGAAATTCTTTTATTTATTTCTATGAACGAGTACAAAAACTTAATCTTAAATCTAAAACTATAGAACTCTATATTGTTCTCTCTCTCTCAAAACATTACAAACTTGAGAATCATTGGCTATTTATAGCCTTACAAATCCTAATAGAAATTTTATTTATATGGAAACTTTTAATTCTTCGCAAAAATCTCCAGAAAAAGGCTTTGCAACCACTCTCTTCGATAGGCCTATTAATAGCTACCGAATATGGTTTACAGTCGACGGTTGTCAACAGCAGGTAAATAACTGTCAGTCCTAAAAATGCACAAATCTGAGCTGATATTTGAGATAAACTTCGAAATTTTGATTTCCATGCATATAAAACCTTGCAAAAATTTTAGAAAATACTAAAAAAATATCATAGTGAGAAATTCAATTAATAATTTTTTTATTAATTTCTTGTATTAATTAATAAATTTGAATTACACTTGCATAAAATAAACTAAAAAATATTACACATTTCAAGCGTAATCAAGTCCTTAAAGAGTTTTGCATATGAGGACACTTGTTTAATCGCTTCCAACAGAGGTATATTGATCTGTACCTATTTGAAAATCTCTAAAATATCAGCATAAGATGCATTAATATTTTTAATTTTTAATCTCTGAGGAAACAGTATAGGTGATTTATAACATGTGAAAGTGGATTCTTTAGAATTATCATCTTTAAATTATTGCATTGAATTATTGCCCTGTTTCTCCTAGGTTTTTTTTTTTTGAAATGGGCTCATCAAGCACTTCACCACTTCTTAAATTTATTACAGCAGTTATCTCAAGTATATCATTATTAATAGGAGAAATTTAGCATTTATACCTTCGACTTTACCAGAAATACTGGCTCCCGGTTGAGAAGGTAGCTTACTATTTTCCTTTGTTTGCAATATGGAATTGAGATGGTTTATCTGTGAGCAGATATCGCTGAAAACTATTACATTCTAACTGTTGATCGTTTGCTATGTCTAAATAAATTGTTATTGTGTTTGGATCATCTGATCTATTCTCTACTATATCTAAAAAATTATCCTCAAAATTGCTCTTCGGTGGTGGTTGGTACATTGAAGGTTGATTAGTAGGTTGGATATATTGTTGAGGTGGATTAGTGGTTGGCTTGTTTTGATTATTAAATTATTATTAAGGATTCTACTTCCATTGAAAATTTGGATGATTCCCCAAACCAGGATTATATATTTGTAAATATAAGTTGTTTGCTGGTTGAGGAGTGGTGTTTAAGACATTAGGTTGTTCATTCAATACTTCTTTAAAGTAGGAAGTGTGAACATTCATGAGTTATGTGTCCTTATAATTCACAAATATCATAAACTTTCAGAATTTCATCTATTACCTTAACTGTTTCTATTTTCTTTGCAAGTAAAATTTTAAATTTCTTAGTAATGAAAATTAATTGTGCAGTTATTTCTTCGATATTCTCTAATTTAAGAAGTCTGCCTCTATTCTGAGATTTCTCTTTTAATTGGTGTCTATCTAAAGTATCCTCAGTTTCTCGGGCTTGTGAATTTTCACAAGTGAGTCAAAGTAGTCGCATGCGTTCTCAGTATATTTGTTTAAAAATTCACCATTGCATATAGTTTCTACAAACCCTTGGTAGAAGGTACTTACAGTCCTCCATATATCGAAATCGTGATGTGGGTATGAGAGTAGAAAATGTTTAAATCTATCCTAATATTTGAATAATGGTTCATCTTCTTTGTATCAAAAGTTGAGAATTTGCTTTTGCATATAATTTGTTCGATGCAAAGGAAAGAATTTCTTTAAAAATTCTCTTTGTATCTTATCCCATCTTCCTATTGAATTGGGACATAAAGAATGTAACCATATTTTTGCTTTATCCTTAAGTGAGAATGGAAAGAGGTTAAGCTTAAGTTATTCTGCAATAATATTTTGAAAATTAATGGTAGAGCAAAATTCTTCAAATTCTTGAATGTGCAAATATGGTTTTTTTGAATCCATTACATAAAATTTAGGCAAAAGTTAAACTACTAAAAATTTAATTTCGAAGTGTCCCATATTCAAAGGAAATGCAATGCATGAAAGATAGGTTGTCTAATTTGGTTATAGATAATCTTGTAAAGTCTTCCCTTTGCCTCCATGATGGTTATGGTTATCATTTGTATTATAACCTCCAAATCCATTATTATTATTACTATTCATATTTTTGTTATTATTATTATTAGTGCTCATGTCATTAAGTATTTGGTAGATTGGAATGTGTGTAGATCTGAGTACGATTGAATTAGTCTATTGTTTGAAGTTCTTCTCAAACTAGTCATGCAAATTCAGAATCGTAAAAATTTAAGGTGTAGGAACCGTAGTCTATACTAATGTGTAATATAATAGTATAATTCATGATAAAAACACCAAAATATTGATTGTGATCTAAATTGTACAATCTCAAATATAAGAGATTGATAAGTAGTATAAGTATAGTAACCTAAGATCATTCTTTCAATAATCATTTTGTTATTGTATGACACTAAGAATAAATTACAAAATTAAAAAGAAAAATAAGGATCTGATTTTTATTAACTAAAAATTAAAACTAAAGATGTAAATTTACTCTACAAAAATTGTCGGTAAGATGGATGCAACTCCTTATAGAATAATTTACTGGTTATATTTATACTTTTTTTTACCTCAGTTGCATGATCACGTGATCTTCCTACAACAAAAAAATAAATTAATGAAGCACAAAATATATAAAAATGATAACTTAATACTTTGAATAACTTCTCCCAGTTAATCCTATATGAATTTTGAATTTATCTAAATATGCAATATGAATAATAAAAATAAACGTTCAAAGTCTAAGTACACACCATATCTAAAGAGTATACAGTATATCAAAAACTAAGTAACGAATATATTGTCGAACCATAAAATATCAAAGACTTAAAATCATATCTAAATCCCTTTAAAGATAACAGTGAATCAAATATATTAACTTCACATAAAACAATTAAAATCAATAAGCATAGAAAAATACATATTAGTAAATCACCTAGGGTTCTTTATTCCATCTAATCCAACTCAAGAATTTAGCCACTCATACTTATTATGAATTCTTTTATTAATTTATAGAATGAGTAAAAAAACTAAATCCTGAATCTAAAAACTCTCTAATAATTTAAAAACATTCATAAGCGTTACAAAACTTGAGTTACATTGGTTATTTATAGCCTTACAAAATCATAATTAGAATTCTATTTTCAAGAAAACTCTAAATTTTCTTAAAAATATGAAAAAATCCAAATTGCAGCAGCTCCCTTTGAGAAGCCATTCGACAACCCTCGAGTTCAATTTATAGCCGACCGCTATCAACAGCTAACGGATGGCTATTGATAGTTAGTCCTGTATTTTCACATATCTAAAATGATATTTGAAGTACGCTTTGATCATACTTTGATTTCAATGCATATTAAACCCTGCAAAAATACTAAAAAATATTAGAAAACATCATAGTGAGGATTTTAATTAATAAAAATTATTTTTCATTAATTTTCTGCATTAATCAACAAAATTGGATTACACTTGCATAAAATAATCTAAAATAATTACACTTTTCAAGCATAATCAGTTACCACAATTTCAACCACTAATTTTAGAGATTTCTTATTATATATCATATTGACACACAGCTAAGCAAGACTAAGGAAGTGGGAGGTTTTTTATGCAAGCACATTTCTTAATTAAATAACTACTTTTCTTTAGAATTCTTTTCTAAACACCATTACCATGCAATATTATAATCATCATCACCATCAATTAGCATTTCAATTTACTGTTTTTTAGTCAATTTATAACATATGCTTTATTTGAATAAAGTTTGTAAAATAATCAAATTGAATATGAGACAATTCTTAAAAATAAGATATAAGTTATTTAAACAATTCATGTCGATGTAAACAATAATTTATATTATGACATAAATAAATGACTATACAAAACTAAAACATAATTCATTCCTATCTAATAGGAATGGTGTGTGGAAATGTGAGTTCGAGAAGGAATTCACCATGGCCTGAAATTGCATTCGCCAACTAACTCGATACTCAATTTTCCGATCAATATCAATATCTACATAACAAATTATTACATTAATATTAAACTAGGTAAATCTAGATTTTGGTGATTTTAGAGATTTTTGTTGAATATATGAAAATCTTTTTTTTAAATGTGAAATGCTAGTGTGATTGGAATAGATAAATGGAAAAGTATATTTTAGTTAGGTTCATGTTAATGGGATAGTTACCTAAATCCCATAAGATATAAATTCATTAAGAAGTGAGATGATTCTCTTGATAGATTCCAAGAGAGAAGAAGGGAAAGGAGTTGGTCTGGTGAGTGGTGTTCCAGTTAGGGGTGTTCCAACATGATGCTTTTCTGTGGGATGGTTTAGATAGTGTGATGCTTATCCGAATAGCAAATAGTGCTCAATAGATGGCTCCTATAGTAGTCGATAGCGATTTAGTGGTCGACAACACTCCGAAGTCGACAGTTCTTCGACGATCAGGAAATTATTGCTTGTGGTGATGGTGTCAGTGATCAGTTGTGCTCCAGTAGTCAGCGACATTTCTGAAGTCAATAGTACTCTAACTGTACGCGAACGTGAAGAGAAGGAGAAAGGAGAGAGTTTGGTTTACATGAGGATGACTAAGGTAAATGGAGGGGTTTAAATAAGAGTTAGAGGGTTTGACATAAAGGAGAGATTAATGGAATTTAATAGGATTTTTTTGAAAGAAAGTCTTAGTGAGTCAAATACTCATAAATAGGAATGATTTAAAAAGATTTTAAAGACATATTTTAATTTGGGATAAAAGACTCATAAATGGGGATAAATTTAGTAAAACTTTAAAGAGAGAATTGAAATTGGTTAAATGACTAATAAGTATATTTGGTTACGGGTGATATTTAATATAAGTTTTAAATTGAACTCATTGAAAGAATTGATTAATGATGGATTTAGAAATTGAATGATGGAGTTAATTTGAAGATTCAAAAATGGAAGTTCTTATTTTATTGTTAAAAAGTGACTTGGTAATTGATTGTAATTTGTTTTGGGTTCAAATAATTGCTTAGATTATTATTATTATTATTATTATTATTATTATTATTATTATTATTATTATTATTATTATTATTATTATTATTATTATTATTATTATTTTGAGTTTGGGCCAAGCGAATGGATTTGGGCTCTCCAAGCGAATGGATTTGGGCTCTCATTAACAAATTTGTGGTTTCTTATGAAAAATATCAGAAAATATTTATAGTTTTAAAATAATTTTATAATTTGGTGAATCTATTTTAAAATTATACACAACTATATTTTTTTATTAAAATATATTAAAATAATCATAAAACTTTTGTAAGTAAATAATTAATTAATAAATTTGTGTGTCAGTTTTGGATAGTTACATTCTATCCCCATCAGAGAAAAATTTCGTTCTCAAAAATTTCAATATGGGCAAACAAAAGTCTGCTTTATGAACAGTCCACATATACTTTGGGTAACTCTTTGTCATCTCGTTAATTGAGCTCGATCTTGATCCAACAAAAGTGTATAGGAAATGTTTTTTGAAAAATGTGAACATATATCAAAGAGTAAATATTTAATTCAATTTTTTGGATGAAAATTCTGCGAAAAGAAATATATCGTAGCAATGAAATAAGAGATAAAATGGAACAAAGGAATGGGACTCAAGAAATTCAATAAACATTATGTATATATGTGGCCAGATTTTTGGACAGGATCCAAATCAATTCGAATTACTTAGACGGATTTGAGAAATCTAGACACTAATATCATCTGTAACAGCCTGCCATCTGGAATGCTAGATAGCTGAGTCGCTCGGCAGCATATTCGTGAAGTATGCTAAGCCTCAGTAAAATATTAGTTATTGCCACAATTAAATATACAATAATATTTTAATGAATTATAGAACTTTATTCAATTAGCATAATTAGATTATAATGGATAATGATGAAAATAAGGATAGAGAAATAACTAAGGATAATGATAGCATTTTAAGAGCGGAAGCAATCTAAGATAATAAATACAAGGCTAAAAATCAAACAGGGGTTCGACCACTAGTCTCAGTTACTCCTTTTAGTACTTCAAATTTTCATTCTACTTAATCGTATATATCTCAAAATCTGGATATGCACATCCAGGTCATTAGATTACGACCAAATAAGCAAAATAATAATAATAATATGAAACGATAAAGAGTATGAGTAACTAAAATAAACATGAACACTACATATGGATGTAAGATATTGAACATAAATTAATTTGTTAACTAAATTAATCGTAATATTTATTCTTATTACAGTTATCTTATAGTTTATATGTCAAGTGTTTTAATTTAAAATATCATACATTATTGGAGAATCTAACTCTGATGTTATATATGTATTTCGGTTGCCTTATGTACCCAGAAAAATGGTCATATGGTTGTCCAAAACTGACCTGGACCTGCACAATGACAAACAATAATATTCAGATGTGAACTAGCAAATCACCATGTACTCATGGTGTGCACAAAAATCAGTTGTACAACTTAATAGTACAGCCAAAATATAGTTTTCACATAAATAAGTATCTCTCCAATTCAGTATTATTTACAGTTATCAAGATCGTATCAAGTCTAGTATAATATATTTTCAATTAATATGATCCTAATTCTGTTCGATTTCTAGTATAGTTCAAGTTCATTATAGTTCAGTGAATCTTAGAGAGATGTTTTTAATTGTAACATGTTATCAAAATTTCAATCACTAATTTTAGGAATTTCTAACTATATATCATATTGACACACGGTCAGGTAAGAGAAAGGAAGTAGAAGATTTTTTATAAGTACATCTCTTAATTAAATAACCACTTTCTTTTAGAACTCTTTTATAGACGCTGTTACCATACAATATAATCATCATTACCATCAATTAGTGTTTCAACATATAGCATATGCATCACTGAATAAAGTTTGTAAAATAAACAAATTTCATGTGAGACTATTCTTAAAAATAAGATATAGATTATTTAAACAATTCTTATCGTTGTAAATAATAACTTATATCATGATATAATTAAACTATTGTTTAAAATTAAAACATAATTCATTCTTATTTAATAGGACTGGTATGGTAAGTGAAAGTCCATTTTTTAAATGTGAGCTGCTGTGAGATTAAAATAGATAAATGGAAAAGTAAATTTTAGTCAGGTTCCTATTAGTGGTTATATACCTAAATTCAATAAGATATAAATTAATTAAGAGGTGAGATGATCCTACCTCTTGATATATTCCAAGGGAGAATAAGGAAAGGAGTTGCTCCAGTGAGTGGTGCTCTGGCGAGGAGTGTTCCAACATGATGGTTGCCGGTGGGATTGTTCAGATAGCATGGTGCTTGTTCGGATAGCAGATAATGCTCAATAGATGGCTTCTCTAGTGGTCAATGGTGATCTACTGGTCGGTGACTCTCTGGTAGTTGACGACACTTTGGCGATTGTCGAGTTGTTGCTGGCGGCAATGGTGTCAGCAATCTGTGGTGCTCTAGTAGTCGACAATGTATTTTTGTGGTCGACAGCACTCCAATGGTCAGCAAAGGTGGAGAGAATGAGAAAGAAGAGAATTGGTTTGCAGAAGGAATACTAAGATGAATCACGTGGTTTAAATAGGAGTTAGAGGGTTGCATTAAGGGAGAGATAAATAGAATTAAATAGAATTTTTTGAAAGAAAGTCTTTAAAATACTCATAAATGCGACAGATTTAGAAGTTTTGAAAGACAAATTTTAATTCGGGTCAAAAGACTCATAAATGGGGATAGATTTAGTAGAATTTTAAAGAGAGATTTGAAATTGGTTAAATGACTAATAATTATTGTTAACTATGGGAGACATTTAATACAAAATTTAAATTGCATTCAATTGAATCAAATGTGCTTATTAATAGAATTGACTCATGATTTATTTAGGATATTAATAATGGAGTTAATTTGAGGATTCAAAATAAAAGTTATTATTTCATCATTAAAAGTTGATTTAGTGATTGATTAAAATTTGTTTTGTATTCAAATAATGGCTTAGTTTTTTTTTATTATTTATTATTATTATTACTACCATCATTATTGTTGTTGTTGTTGTTTTGTTATTATTATTATTATTATTATTTTGAGTGTGGGCCAAGCGAGTGGGCTTGGGTTCGCATTAAATAATTTATTGGTTTTTTTTGTAAAAATATAAGAAAATATTTATAGCTTTAAAATATTTTTATAAATATAATTTGGTAAATCTATTTTGAAATTATATTATTTATTAAAATATATTAAAATAATCATGCAAAAAAAATTTGTAAGTAAATAATTATTTAATAAATTTGTGTGCTAGTTTTGGGTAGTTATAACTTCAAAACCATGGGTTTATTTTTTGTATTCTCGATTTCAATTGCACCATGAGGATATATGGTTCATACAATGATGGTCACGTCTATCTTGAATGCAATTTCTAGGAATATGTGGAGTCGTGTATCATAAAAAAGCACTTTACTGGATGGTTTAAATACACGATGTAAAATATGTCAATCGTGCCATGTTTTTATTTTCTCCTTAAAAGTGCATGAATTTTTGTACACGTCGAGTCTCAACTCATCTAATTCATTGAGTTGAAGTTTTCATAGAGGGCCAGCTGAATTTAAGTCAAAATTAATTGTTTTGAGGGCCCAATATATTTTGTGCTCAATCTTAACTTGGAGATGACACGTTTTTCTCTAAACTAATCTATATGGAGACATGCCTAAGGGTGTTTTACAAGTTGTACAGTAAGTCCACAATGCATTGACTAGTCAAAATGACCAATATTAAAGAGATGGATTCACCATTTTCTCTAAGATTTGATTGATTTCCCTATTGACAACCTCTACTCGTCTATTTAATTGTGAATGATATGGTGTAGTGATTTTATGTATGATATGGTACTTTGTTCATCAAGTTCTTAAAAGCACAAATACAGAACTGGAAACCATCATTGTTTATGATGGTTTTGGAACTACGAATCTAGATAATGTGTTCTCTTTCAGAAACTTGACCATAGTTTGATGATCGTTATTTATACATGCTGCAGCTTCCACACATGTAGAGACATAAACTCATACCAAATCATAATCAAGGATTATTTATCTCATCCAAAACCACTGAAATTTAACCGCTCATCTTCATTTCCATCAAATAATTGAAAGAAATTCTTTTATTAAATAACTATGAGAGAGTACAAAAAACTTTAAAATCTCATAACTCTCAAAATCTCTCCTTTAATTCTCAAAAATCACTAATTTGCCCCCATTTTTATTTCTAAAGTATGAAGGATATTTATAGACCCCATAGGGTTTAATCCACCTAAACAAAAGTTCTATCTAATAAAAATTTTGTTTTGTTCTAAAAAAAACCACGTGTCCATGTATCTAGCCAATTGGCTGTCAATAGCTGCCTCGACACCTTTTCAACAATAGCCTTTACAATGTTGAATATTGGCTAACTGTTGATAGCCTTGCCAGGTGTGTCGACGGTTAAGCTTGACAATTGTCTTTTGGGCCTCTTTTGTGTATATATACACTTCTCGTTTGATTTTATTTCATCTTAACCCTATAAAACGATCGTAAACTACTAAAAGAACATGAAAGTGAAGGACTAGAGTAATATAAATAATACATCATTAATTTTCCATATTAATCATTAAAATTGGATTAAGAATATAAAATAAATACAAAGTATAACACTTTTCACTTGTAATCACTTAGCCTCGCATTTTACTCAAGGTAAGCCTTGTGCTCTGGTTGAGGTATGTAAGTTTAGTCTCGCACTCTTGTCAAGGTATGTAGGCTTATCCTCGCGTTTTAAGCAAGCAAAGCCTAGTGCTCTGGTCAAGATACGCAGTCATAGCCTCGCATTATACACAACCTTAGTCTCACATTCTGGTACTCGTTTACAAGCTTTGCGTCTTCTTTAACCATCTTTGTCATCTTTTGGGCTTTTATTTGGCTTGAACTTGGCTTGTTCTCCACTAAAAGACAACAAAGCAATGTCTTGCACTGTGGGATGTGAGATACCTTGCTTGGACAATTGGTAGGTCATAAAGTCTCGAGACTCCTAATAAACAAGCATTTCTTCTTTTATAAAGGCTACAAGGTTCATATCATTGGTCATGTATTGATAAGTCCCATTTTTTTAGGGCTGGCTAATCCTGATGAAATAAACTCTTCAAATTTTCATTGATTAAAATTCAACAATCAAGATTCTACCATACTCCCATATTGTGTGCCAGATTGTATCACTGCCTTCTCTTTGGTGATGAAGAATAGCTCCTAGCGGAGTCACCATCCCTTGTTTGCTATAAAAATTGAATCTCTTAATTCCCGTGTTGTTGATTACAATGATTAAAAAAGGTAAATGAAAGAAAAAATTAGAAGAGAAAGAAACATTGACATGCGCCTCCTTTTGCTTAGTGTTGGATTCTTTACGTAGCTATCAAATATTGCCTTCGTGTCTCGTTGACGATTCGAGCATTTTGATCGTAGATAGGGGAGATGAAGATGGTCGCCAACCTTTTTAGGTGGAGATCGAAGAGACTTGCATGAGCAAGTAAAATAATGTGAGAGATTTCCTCTAAAGTTAGCCAAGTGATTATGTTTTCCCTCTTCTTTTTGCATGGAGTTTGATCACTTTCCTTCTAAAATAAGGTTTGAAACCGGTTTTATTTTTGGATGGGTTGGAAATCCTCTTTATTTTTGGTGATAGGATTGGAGATCGACTTCTCTTTTAGGATATGGTTGGGAATCCTCTTTCCTTTTAATGATATGAGTAGGAAGACACTTTCCTGATCCGGCATCAACTTTCCTTTTAGTGATAAATAAAAGTATCCACTTTCCTTATAGGATTGGATTAGAAACAACTCTTTAGTAAAAATTTTCCATCCTACACACTACAAGAATTCAGCAGGATGATTTAGGAATGGAGAGTTTTTGTTGTTTCATAAAATGACTAGTCGAGGTCTACAAGTGTGAGGTTTACCAGGGAAACCCATTATAGTTATAAGGCACACAAAACTTGATAATTCATAATTAAAATCAGAGTGGTTCAATCCGAACATAACTCGAAAGATGATATATTGTGTTTATTACATGACTACCTCTACTTATTGTTGAACTACTATGTAATTCTATAAAAAGATTGAGATCTTATAATTTGGAGGAGTGTGCGTGTGAGAGACAGAGAGAGAGAGCAATTTTGATATATTTGTAACCTCCATCATTAATATAATGAACCAGTTAATCTACAAACCATTTACTGAGAATGCAGATATTCTTCTATCCTAACTGAACCGTATTAAATTTTGTCTATAATTCTCTTTTCTACCTAACAGCCTCCCTACATGTTACTCACTTCAGTTTCCGCATCTTCATGCTTTGCTCTCAATTTCCAATGTCACGTTCAAGAAAGACTAGAGTCGAAACCATTGTTTGTTTCTCGAAATGTCTCAACCAATAAAGTCAGCACCTTTTGGCATCGATACTATGTGTTGGCCTCTGGTACTAGGTGCCAAAAATGAACACTGGACCCGCATTTTCCGAATGAACCTTGTCAACTGGAATATTATGCATGTATTAAACAAACTAGGTCAAACAACCAAGGAAATATTTTTTTCATATAAAATTTACAGTGAAGATGAACGAATGGCACTAGGCCATGTGGAATGGCTTTGGCTTAAAGATTGTGACTTTTACTATTTCAATGGCCTCGGTAAATTTATCAGTTGATACGGGCAGTTTAACTTAGGCAACGTAATGCAATTGCTAGGAAGTTTCTTTCGAAGACTAATGCAAAAAATAGCTATATATTAACGCCAAACATCAAGTATTTAAATCCCCCAGCAACTATATATTATATCCATCACATGCATTCTAGTTGTTCCCCGTTTACTTTTAGACAAGTCCACAATAATTTTTATTTCTAATTTTCATAGTTTATTTCGAATGACAACTAATTAGTTTGAATGGAAAAGATTAAACTTTAAAGTTTGAAGATCTATATAAATCGTAAGAACTTGGTATCATGATCTCCATCTTAAGCCAATGGATCCAACCAAAGGAGATCGATATGCACCGGCACCAGCCTTCGTACCTCCATCAGTCACAGGGATTCCGATGAATCCTGCATCCCAAATGACCCAATCTCAGGGTCCTGTACTTTGGTCTACAGGCCTCTGTGATTGCACAGAAGATGTTGGCAACTGTAAGCTGGTAATTCATATCGCAGTTGCTCGCCTGCCCGCCTGTTTCTGATTCTTATTTGTTGCAGGTTGTATGACTTGCTGGTGCCCATGTGTGACATTTGGTAGGATTGCTGATATTGTCGACAGAGGTTCAACCTGTAAGTTTCTGCTAATTTGTTTGGTATTGTTCCCCTTACTTCTTTTGCTTTTATTTAACTGGATGATGATCAAACTTTGCAGCTTGTGGGGCGAGTGGAGCACTGTACACTCTGATTGCAGTATTGACAGGTTGCCAGTGTATCTACTCATGCTTCTACCGATCCAAACTCAGAGCACTGTACAATCTGCCGGAGAGCCCATGTGCAGATTTTCTTGTACACTGCTGCTGTGAATCATGCGCTCTGTGTCAATCCTATAGAGAATTGAAGAATCGTGGCTTTGACATGGCCATAGGTGAGCTCATACCTAAATCACCCAACCTGTTTCGATTTTTCTTGATAAGACAGTGGTAATATGACAAGCGTATATCAGTACCGGAAAGAACCGCTACCACAAAATTTTCTATGTAAATTAGTTTGTTAAAATATTGACTATTTTGCAGGGTGGCAACTTAACATGGAAAGGAAGGGTCACCCCTTCGCGCAACCACCCCCCATACAAGGAGGCATGATGCGTTAGGGAGCATTTGATATTCCCTTACAAGGATTGCGAATCTTCATATTGTCATATTACTTTCCCTTGCATGATTGATTTGTTCTTTGTAGCTTGCCGAAAACTCTCGTCTAATTTGTGCTGCTTCAGTGATTTTCATTACATGTAACTGTTACAAAGAAGTGTGTTAATGAGTTTCTGTATGTCCGTGTTGCAATGTTGTGCAATTTCTCATTAGTTATACAACAAGGGTTGAAGCTGTTGCTGTGATTTATTTACATGCACATTTTGCTATAAAAAATAATGATTGTAAAGTAGTATTGTTGGGAATCCCAAAATTGGTATACACGAATCCTTTTTATCGTAGAACAATGCAATCAGAATGCACAAGCAGGAAGAATCCATCATAGTACAATATAAAAATTTACCTTGCATTATCAAATACAAATTTAGAAATGAATACATTATATACAATTACAAGATTGTGTTGCTCAACATAGATTATAATACAATAAGAGACCAATTCAATATACAAAAGATAACATGTTGAGGTCAGATATAGCGACAACAAGACAAGAAAAAATTACACCAAAACAAGAATTCTCCAACAGTCCATTGAGGTCTGCTTACTTCCATTGTATGGATTTTTGCTTGGCGGGTCCTTCTCAAAATCTTTAACACCTGGGTACAGGCACGTGGATGTAATTGATGTAAATCAAACTACTTCAATCGTACATTGTCAATTGTAGTCCAATGGGAATATAAGGTGTTTTTCAATCTTAGTATAATCATAATTCCAACGAGTGAACTAAGAAAACCATAATTCAGAAGATAATGGATTAACGATTCTAAAAAGCTAACTTAAGATGTTCAAAACCATTAAACAAATGATATAACAATGATTCATTTCTTCTTACCTTCTTTTAACATACATGGTCAAATAACACAATAAAAAGATAATCTTTTTAATTTGGTTCGTGTCCCTAAGCATGGTCAATCAAGTATCACACAAGCATAAATTATGATAGATGATATTTTTATTAAACCAAATCAAATCAAATATATAATCAAATAGATAAAACAGAGACTATCAATTCAATATCTGGTCTAATCGTAGGTTTCTAAAAGTAAATTAAGAACCTATCAAAATAAAAATTTACAAACTAATATCATTATGTTCATCTATTAGAAAACCATAACGTTAATTCATTAGAAAGAACATTAAAAGCCATGTTAATAACATTAAGCTGAATCTCATCTACATATTAGAGCTATGGAAAATTAATTAGACATGATATTCTTTATAAAAACCATATTTTTAATTTTGAAAACAGGAAGAAATTTAATTGTTTCTACAAAAGTGACAACTTTACCTAAGAAAGAAATAAAAATCTAACTAGAAAGTAAAAAATAAATAAATTATCTAAGCGCCAAGAAATGGAAGAACATAAAATTAAACTCTATAGAGGTGCGCTATAACCTAATCTCATTTATTTATTAATTATTTAAAAAGAGTATAAAAAGCATGATAATTTTACAAGGATTATGTAGACTTTAGATACAAAATCTTAATCTATATAGCTAACAGAGTTCTAAAATTGCTTAAACCCCATAAAAAATTCTCAGCAATTGACCCAAATAAGTTGCCGCCAAATAGCAACGTCGATCGCTATTCAGTGGTGGTCAGTGCATATGAAAAAACAACAAATGTTTGTACGATTTAGCACACAAAATCTGACATGGAAAATCACTAATTTTGTTGCCAAATAGCAGCCACTGTCACCATTCAGCAGCCAAAGTAGGTCATCTTGCCTCTTGTTAGCAAAAATATTAATATCAATGCAACAACCGGCGGAACATAATAGTTAACTGAAAGGAAAAAATATAGAGACACTGAACATACAGATTTACGTGGTTCGGCAATATGCCTACATTTACAAGGACATGATCGAAAACTTCACTATATTAAAAAAGATTACAATTCTCTTCCTCTCAGTCACAAGAGAGAAATCAATGAAATCATACAAAATACAAGATTAAACCCTCACCACAAAAGGAATACAATGATTTTGTATCTGTGCTACAGCCACCGCCCTTTTCCTTTGCTTCAGCCACAAAAATTCCAAAGGAAGCTGCCACCTTCTTGTTTTCTTTCTTTTGGCCAAACCCTTTATAGCCTAAAGAAATTAACAATAGCCGCCCACTAATTATTTTTTCCCTTTGGCCAAAAAAACCAATAGCAGTCGCACCTCTTCTTTCTTTCCTTTTGGCCGAAAATCAATAGCAGCCACAACCCTTCAATAAATAGAGATTAGTTTAAATCCAAACGGATTTTATTTTTTATTGTTGGGCTGGTTTTGGACCCATTTGGGTGGACTGAACCCACTGCAATAATAGGGCTCCAACAACAATAATCTCTCACTTGAAGCCCTATTGCAAAAATTGTAATCTCTATACATGATAATCCTAACGTCCTAAGTTTTTACCTCAATCGTTCAAAGTCCTAATTCCAACGTTTAACACAAATGCGTTAAAGTTGAGCAATAGCTAAACTTTTCCCATCAACAGCTTTCTTAACATATTTGCAGGATTCTTACTACCCTGAATTTTCTCCAACTTCAATTGGCCATCATCCAATAAGAATCTAATGAAGTAATATCTCAAGTGAATATGATTAGTCTATGATCGCTGCACCCAAATAAACTCCTTATTTGCTTCTGCAGCTGCCACATACACAGCTTTAGTCAAAGATGAAACAACAATTGGTTGTAATTTTAAAATACATCTTACCGTTGTCCCTCCTATAGTAAAAATATAACATGTGGTATTCCTACCATTATGTCTATCACCCGCATGGTCCGAATCCACAAAATCTTGCACATCAGTATTATTACCCCAAAACACAGACGATACATTGAAGTACCTTTCAAATACCTGAAATTTCACTTTACTGCTTGCCAATGTTTCTTCTTAGGGTTCTTCATGAATCTACTCACTACTCCCACTGCATATGCAATATCTGGTTTTATACTTACCATTGTATACATCAGACTCCTAACGATCGATGAATAAGGCACATTTTCAACGTGTCTTATCTCTTTATTTGTCTTAACACCTTACTCTTTTGACAGTTTAAACTGACTACCAAGAGTTGTAATTACCAATTTTGCATTCTCCATATTTAATCACTCAAATACTTCTTGAAGTACCCCTCCTAAGATAACCACAACTTCTTACTTTCATATCTCGGGTAATTTGCATCCCAAGAAGTTATCTCGCTTCACCCATGTCCTTCATAGAGAGTCTCTCTGCCAATTTCCTCTTCAGATCATTGATTTTCTTCATACATGAACCTGCTACAAACATATCATCTACATACAAAGTAAGTATTATAAAGTTACCATCATTAGACTTTTGTAAATATACACAATGATCTGAATTGCATCTAACAAAATTCGAATCCAACATAAACTTGTCAAACTTCAAGTACCATTGCCTCGACGCCTGTTTCAACCCATACAAGCTCCTTTTCAATCGACATACCTAGTTATCCTTTCCTTCAACTTCATATCTCTCTGGCTGTTTTATTTATATTTACTCCTCCAAATCACTATGAAGGAAAGAAGTATCACATCAAACTGCTCTAAATACAATCCTTTCACAGCCACAATACTCAATATTGTTCTGATAGGAGTCATCTTAACAACTGGTGCAAATTTCTCATTAAAGTCAATACATTTTTTCTGACCGAATCCCTTCACTACAATTCTAGTCTTGTATCTTTGTGTCCCTTCTACCTCATGTTTTACCATGTATAACCACTTGTTATGCAACAATTGGTTCACGCCGAGTTCTTAGCAAGATGAATTATATTCTGACTGTCACTGAACAATCTGCAATCCACTCCATCAAACTTTAATTCACTCATCAATCGCTGCACCCAAATAAACTCCTTATTTGCTTCTGCAGCTGCCACATACACAGCTTTAGTCAAAGATAAAATAACAATTGGTTGTAATTTTAAAATACATCTTACCGCTGTCCCTCCTATAGTAAAAATATAACATGTGGTACTCCTACCATTATCTCTATCACTCGCATGGTCCGAATCCACAAAATCTTGCACATCAGTATTATTACCCCAAAACACAGACGATACATTGAAGTACCTTTCAAATACCTGAAATTTCACTTTACTGCTTGCCAATATTTCTTCTCAGGGTTCTTCATGAATCTACTCACTACTCCCACTGCATATGCAATATCTGGTCTTATACTCACCATTGCATACATCAGATTCCTAACGACCGATGAATAAGGCACATTTTCAACGTGTCTTATCTCTTCATTTGTCTTAACACCTTACACTTTTGATAGTTTAAACTGACTACCAAGAGTTGTAATTACCGGTTTTGCATTCTCCATATTTAAGCTCTCAAATACTTCTTGAAGTACCCCTCCTAAGATAACCACAATTTCTTGCTTTCATATCTCGGGTAATTTGCATTCCAAGAAGTTATTTCGCTTCACCCATGTCCTTCATAGAGAGTCTCTCTGCCAATTTCCTCTTCAGATCATTGATTTTCTTCATACATAAACCTGCTACAAGCATATCATCTACATACAAAGTAAGTATTATAAAGTTACCATCATTAGACTTTTGTAAATATACACAATGATCTGAATTGCATCTAACAAAATTCGAATCCAACATAAACTTATCAAACTTCAAGTACCATTGCCTCGGCGCCTGTTTCAACCCATACAAGCTCCTTTTCAATCGACATACCTAGTTATCCTTTCCTTCAACTTCATATCTCTCTGGCTGTTTTATGTATATTTACTCCTCCAAATCACTATGAAGGAAAGAAGTATTCACATCAAACTGCTCTAAATACAATCATTTCACAGCCACAATACTCAATATTGTTCTAATAGGAGTCATCTTACCAACTGGTGCAAATATCTCATTAAAGTCAATACATTTTTTCTGACCGAATCCCTTCACTACAAGTCTAGTCTTGTATCTTTGTGTCCCTTCTGCCTCATGTTTTACCATGTATAACCACTTGTTATGCAACACTTTCATCTTTGTCGGTCACTCCACCAATTTTCATGTGTGATTCTCCTCCAAAGAAGACATCTCATCACTCATGGCTTGCTCCCACTTAAGATAAAACTTATTCTGCATAGCCTCTTAGTAAATCTCTGATTCACCTGCATCAGTATACAAAACTGATATAAAGGAAGACAATATTTTTGAGTTGGCTTCCTTATCCTAGTGCTCCTCCTCAAATTTGGAGCACTTTTTTCCTCTGATGAAGAACTGGAACCATCTATTTCAACCAGTGGCTCTCTCTCATATTCGGTCTCATCTGAAGCTTGTATACTCTCAGGTGTAGCAATTTCTTCTCTTCAGATGTAGGTATTTCTTTATTTCTTTTATCCATGGGACCTATCCCATCCTGTGGCTCATCCAGCTCTAGGTACTTTTTTTCAACTATTTTCTCACTATTCTTCTCCATTCGGTCTTTATACATACAACTCTCATTGAATACTACATCTTTGCTACGAATCACCTTGTTATGCTCATAATCCCACAAGCGATAACCACATTTATCGTCACCATATCCAATGAATACACACTTCTGAGATTTAGAATCAAGTTTTTTTTCTCATCTCATGATGCATATGTACATATGCTATATAAGCAAATACTTTTAAGAATGAATAATTCACAATGTTACTAGACCACGCCTCCTCTGGAATTCCTCCATTTAAAACACTAGCTGGACTTCTCTTGATCAGATAGACTGCCATATCTACAGCGGCTCCCCAAAGTTGCAAATAAAAACTTGCATATAGTCTCATACTTTGAGCTTTCTCCAAAATGGTTCTATTCATCCTCTCAGCAACACCATTCTACTGCGGTGTCCTTGGTACATTCTTCACTCCGCTAATCCCGTAGGTAGAGCAATAGTCATCGAACTCCTTATTGCAGAATTTCCCACCATTGTCTGACAACATACATTTCATGTTCAAGCCTGTTTTATTTTCTCCAAGAGTTTTGAAGATCTTGAAAACATCGGATTTCTGCTTACGTGTAAACGCCCATGTTTTCCTTCTTGCATCAACTATGAAAGTAACAAAATAAGAGTTATCTCCAAAAGACTTTACCGAAAAAGACCCCCATACATCTGTATGCACCAACTTCAATCTCTCAGTATTCTTCTCCTTGCCAACCTTTATAAAACTAACTCTTTTCTACTTCCCAAACACACAGTTCTCACAGAATTCAAAGTTACCATCTTTCATATATGTCAACATACCCCTAGATTGCAATACTCTCATGCCGCTCTCACTTAAGTGATTAAGCCTCTGATGCCATAAGGTAGCCTTCTCATTCTTCACGGTGGCCAAAAAAACAATATGATCCACTGAGTTTGAGAGTAGATATAGTGTTCCACTCTCTCACTCTTGATCACCACCATTACTCCTTTGCTAATCTTCCATTATTTCCTCTCAAATGAGATTTGATAACCCTCGCCATCTAACTTGCTAACAGATATCAAATTCTTCTTTAAATCTGGTATGTGCCCGACCTCTTGTAAAAGCAGTTTTTCATTATTATGCAACTTCAACTGAATTGTCCCCTTACCGACAATCTTACATTCCTGCCAATTACCAACAGTCACATGCCCAAATTCACCTTGAATATAATTATCAAACCATTCTTTGCTAGCAGTGCAATGGAACAAAACTCCTGAATCTACAAACCACAAATCTGACATTGATTCTGTATGAGCAGACAAATACAAGTCATCATATTGCTTACTTGGATTCACCACATTCGTTTCCTCCTTTGACTTTATTTGGACAATCCCTCTTCATATAACCCACTGCTCTACATTTTCAACATACTAATTTTTTTATTGAACTTCTCCCTAGATTTTGATCTCGATCTTTACTTCAACTCTCTGCTTCAAATTCTACCCATTTTCTTCCTTCTATCATTATCAACAAACAAAGCAGTACTTGTAGAAACTGTGCTCTCGCTCATACTCTTTTTCATCAATTCATCATTCATGATAGTACTCACAGCATTATCAAATTTAATAACCGCATTGGACGCATTGCTAATAGACATAACAACATTACTCCAACAATCCGGTAACGAACACATGAACATTAAAACTTTAATGTCATCAGCAAAGACAAATTCTAATGATTTAAGTTGTGCCCATAATCTGTTAAATTCGTTCAAATGATTAACAACTGAACTATCAGTAGGCATCCTCAAATTAAATAACTTTTTCATTAGAAACAGTCTATTTGAAGCAGACGGCTTCTCATAAAATTTAGCTAACGCTAACATCAAATCTGAAGTGGTCTTCTCCTTGAAGATGTTGAATATAATCTGCTTTGTCAGGCACAATCGAATCTGCGCTAAAGCCCTCCTGTTCAACAATTCTCACTCCTCATTAGTCATCAATTCTAGCTTTTCTCCAAACAGTGGTTGATGTAAATTATTTTGAAATAAATAATCTTTCATATGCAACTTCCACCATTGAAAGTCTATCCCATTAAATTTTTTAATTTTTTGTTTTCTATCTTCCGCCATAACTCCCACTCAAAATCAATACCGATCTGAGCGAAATATAATCCGAACCAGACTTTGATACCAATTGTTAGCAAAAATAATAATACCAATGCAACAATCGACGGAATATAATAGTTAACCAAAAGGGAAAAAATAGAGATAGTGAATATACAAATTTACGTGGCTCAACAATGTGCTTATATTCATGGGGACACGATTGAAAGCTTCCACTATATCAAAAAAGATTATAACTCTCTTCCTCTCCGCCACAAAAGAGAAATCAATGAAATCACACAAAATACAAGATCAAACCCTCACCTCAAAAGGAATACAATGATCTCGCACCTGTGCTACAGCCGCCACACTTTTCCTTTGCTTCAGCCACAAAAATTCCAAAGGAAGCCGACACCACCTTGTTTTCTTTCCTTTGGCCGTACCCTTCAGCCAAAAGAAATTAGAAGCAGCCGCCCACTAATTATTTTTTTTCCCTTCGACCGAAAAAAACCAGCCGCACCTCTTTTTTCTTTCCTTTTGGCCAAAAATCAATAGCAGCCGCAACCCTTCATTAAATAGAGATTAGGTTAAATCCAAATGGATTTTATTTTTTTATTGTTGGGCCGGTTTTGGATCTGTTTGGGCAGACTGAACCCGCTGACAATAGGGCTCCAGCAGCAACACCTCTAACTTTTTAGCATTTGATCTTTAAGCTCAGGACTTCTTTCCATGTTTGGGTTCTTGAGTCTCAACTCTGGACTTCCTAGCTCTTTAGATTTCTTCATTTAACTTCTTTTTGACTTGGTTTTTGCAGGTCTTCGGCTAAGTCCATGCAATCCTTACTATAATGGTACCTAACTTAAAAAGCAATTAAAAATACCCAAATAAAATAATTTATATATAAAAATAGACAAAATAGGGATATAAACATGCAAATATAATATCCATCACACCCCACACCTATCTTTTGTTAGTTCTCGAGTAAAATCTATACCTAAAAAAAAGAGTAAAAATCCTAACTTATTTTCATGGGAATTGCGATTGTTACTATGTTCAGCAAGCCGTTAAATCACTAGGTTATACTAGTGGCAATTGGTGTCTCGTGAGAGTTAACAGTGAATATAGCAACAAAAATAAAGAAATAAAGGGTTTAAGAAATAAAAAAAGAAAAATAAAAATAACCAAAAATCAATAAAATGAAAAATCAAAACTAAGAAAACCAAATTAAGTAATATGTACAAATAAAAGAAAAAGTCTTTTTGGAAGTCTCTACAATTAATCTTACTAATACACAAAATGAAGAGTGAATCGAGATTATCAATTTTTCAAAACAAGTTTCATATCAAATACACGTTTTATTTTAATTAAAATATAAATTCTATTTTTTAATACCCACTAATTAGTAATTTTTGACTCCTATACATTGACATGCACATGAGATGGTTTATTTCGTATTTGGACTCGAACTCTAACTCTTGATTTATCTTTTTCTCTAAAAAAATTATATTTTTTGATTTTTGGATGCATATTTCACCTTTCGGGCGAATATTTATATTTACTTACGTACAAATATCTAATTACTCAGTTCATACTCATTTTCTTAAAAATACGGTTCATGTGAATATATATGCTTCATGAGGCACATATACCCAATTGCTTAGAATTTTAGAATTTTTATTTATTCACAAAGAATAATTACTATAATACAAGGCTTACCTCTTTATTTATTTTTCTTTTTGGTCTTTTGTATTTTTCAGAGAACAAGATTACTCTAATATTATTATTTTTATCCTTAACTAACATGTAATAATTGGTTTGTATGCTCATGCTCGTTGTGCTTGTCGAACGAGCCTCTAAATTGTCATATTTGGACCTAACATTTTTGTAATGTGAGTCCTTGGTATGTTGTATACTGTATTGGCCCGTAGTCTTATTGCATGGAACTTTCACTAAGTAGTCTTTCATATTGATCTACTTAGTATTTTAAAGATTTTTATTTCTGTACAAAGAATCATTAATCTAATACAAAGATCACCTCTTTATTATTTTTTTCTTTTTCGTTGTTTCATGTTTTTTAGAGAGAAAACGTTACTCAATTATTATTATTTTTATTATAAACCTAATAAACTAGTGTGAAGTGAATAAAATAAATATATAATTACATAAAAAAATACAATTACAGATATCTATTTTTCTATAATACTTTAGCTCAATAGTTCCACATCAAATGTAAGACAAGAGTTTGAATAGTTTATAATGACTCCAATGAAGTCATTAAGTAATTGTGGTAAGCCTTTATGGGGGAGGAACCATGGCTAATTATAAACTATTTTAACTCTTATTATCCTACTAGAGCCTTTAGCATATTCAAACCAAATATCTTACCGATAATAGAACATGCTCTTTTATCATATAATGGGACGGGCATGACAGGTATTGAAGTGATATCAAAGTCTAGATTCTATAACCCTTCCTTGGCTCCAATTCCTTTTTCAGAAAATGGTTCATCTATTTCATGGATCGCGCTTGTGCTCAACTAATGAGATGGTGAAGAGCTATTAAATGAATAATCAGATTGATCGTAACTTATAGGTTTCCTTATTGAAATGTCTAGGACGAAAATTTTTCTCTAAAGTTGGCAGAATAAAAAAATACAAATTTATATATCATTTATTTATGAAAATTTTTATGATTATTTTAATATTTGAATAAATAAATGTAGTTGTATATAACTAAATTATTTTAAACCTATAAAATATTTTCTTATATTTCACATAAAGCCCATAAATTACTTCATGTGAGCCCAACCCCATTCCCTTAGCCCAAACTCTAAATAATAATAATATTATTAATAATAATTCGAACTAAATACAAATCACACTCAATCACCAAGTCAAATTTTATTTTATAATAATGAAATAATAATTTTCATTTTGAATCTTCAAAGTTACCTTTATCATTCAATTCCTAAAATTAATCCTTAAGCAATTATATTAATGAGCACTTTTGACCAATTTGAAACCAATTTGAAAACTGGCCATTAAAACATCTGTAATCAACTACAGTTATTAGCCCTTGACCAATTTCAAATATGACTAAATTTATCTAATATTATTTCAAATTTACCTTTAAAATCAATCAAAATCAATCCTAGTTATTAACTCTTTGGCCTTGTTCCAATATTTTTTGTTTGTAGCAAAATTCATGCTTCCTTCCATTGAATACAACTTATATTACAACGAAAGTGAACAAGAAAAGAATAAACGAGAGGATTTATAATTATCGCTCTCTTTTACAATATAGAGTGGGTTCTATATGGTGATGGGATCTATCAAGTAGCTCTTTTTAACGATCTTGATGTAAAAGTCTTCTTTCTTGATGAAGATGACGACCGACTTGATCTTTCTCTACTAATCTTAATTCGTTAAAGGATCTCACGCTTAACTTGAACTCCTTTTATGCTTGAAAAAGATCCTTAAAGGCTTCCTAAAGAGGGTATTTATAGCCTTGGGCCAATATAAGAGTTTCTATTTGAATAGAATTTGTATTCATCAAAGATTCTAATCAAATATTTTAGTCTTGATTTAAATCTCTTGATTTGGAATTCTGATTGGACTCAATTCGGGTATTTGATAATTCTAAATCTCAATCACAATCAATTTGGAATTCTAATGAAATCTGCTCATGCGAAGTTAACGCGGAGCTAAATTCATCAGAACACGGAGCTATGAATTAGCTCTGCGTTTTGCTCAAATGCGAGGTTAAAATAGCCAAACGCGAAGCTACAAAGTTAGCTCCGCGTTCTGTGTGGAAAATTCATTTTACTTAGAAATTTTCACTACCAACATTTTTAAAACTTTCTAAATCAATCTTATTTATTAGCCTTTTGCCTAATTTCAAACATTCCATCAAAACCCCTTTAATCCTATTAATCTCTCCCTAATTGAAACCTCCTCTAAATTTTATATAAACCCTCCATTCATCTTAGAAATCTTCCTACAAGCCAAACTCTCTTCACTCACCATTGTAAGTTTGCCGACCACTTGAGGCTTGCTACCTACTGGATGCCACTGATCACTGGAGGAGTCACCATGCAAGCCCATTTTGCTAGTTGGACATGCATCACTAAGCAAAGCAACCACAACAGCCGGCAGCCACCGTCAATAGTAATTGTCGCCGCCAACAACAGTTTTGATTGATCACCTAAAGCCTGATTGAGCCCGTCCATTCCTTGCACCGTGTTGATACCTCCATTCACTAAGGAGCCACCACCTCTCATCAGAATTCCTCCTCATTCGTCTCCCTTTGAATTCATGAAGAGGTTAATCTTCCTTTGTTATAAATGATTCTGGATTGCTAACTCCTACAACAACCCAATTAAAATCTATATTCTTCATCTTATAGACCTAATAAGATGACAATACTATTTGTCTATTTTAAACCTCTACAAAAGCAAAAATTTTATTCTTTTAGATTCATAAAGATTTTCCTAAAATCACAACAATCCAAATTTAGCTAGTTTAATATTTTTGTAATAACTTGTAGATCTTGAATTTTAGTTAAGTTGTTTGAAGAATGCATTGCCGAGCTAAGGTGAGTTATTTCTCTCACTTACTTTTTCATGTACCTTCCCGGTTAGATGAGAATGAATTATATTTTAATTTTATTAAATACAATTGTTTATGCATGTCTTGATATAAATTATTGTTTCCATTGATAATAAGAACCATTTAAATAACTTTATTTCATATTTTCAAAAGTTGTCAAATTCTCATTTTATTATTTTGAATTCCTCATTTAGATATGTCCATATCATTAAAGGCTATTTAAAAAAATAAAATTTAATAATCTTGCAAACTTTATTCTGATGAAAAGTAGGTTATAAATTAACTAATCAATAATCAAAAACAGTAAATCAAAATGCTAACTAATGATGATAATGATTGTAATACTGCATGTCAATGGAAAATTCCTTTTTACTTAGAAATTTTCACTACCAACAAAACCCCTCTAATGTTTTCAAAATGGCTTAGAATTTAGCAAATTTTAAAATACTTTGGATCTTCAAACTGGAACGCGGAGTTAAAATACCAAGTTATCTTCTCGCTTTTCATTATAACGCGAAGCTAATAGCCTCGCGTTTCAGTGAGCAACTTCTCCGATTCTCGCGCCGAATACCAAGGGGTGGTTTTTTCATTTAAATAGAGTCTCTTCTTCTTCTTCACTCATTTGAAGAATTTTCAAGAAATCTAGAGCTCCGGCGATCCAACCTCTTGCAACCCGAACGATTTTTTGCCCATTTTCATCGATTACTTCAAGTTTCCTTCAAGATCAATGGCACCCAAGAAGAGTACGGCGTTGCGTGCTTCTTCACCGTCGGCGGCCGGTGCAAGCAGCGGCGATCCAGTCCATGCAACACCCATCGGAGGTAAAAATCTCAACTTTTGGGGCTTTTAGAACTATTTTAAAGTAATTTGGTTTGGTTTTGACCGGCCAATCACTTCTTTCACCGGTGAAATCGCCGTACTCCGACCGAATGGCTTGGAGAAGAAGAGACCTCTGGTCTTCTTCTACGCAAAACTATCGCGTTATTTTCGCGTTTTAATACGCGAAGTTATTTTTGTTAACTGTCGCGTTTCTACGCGAGGTTACAGATTTAACTTCGCATTTTTAAACGCGGAGTTATTCCCTTAGCTTCATATTTTTCGTCCGAATGCAAAGTTATCTCATTATCTTCGCATTTTTATTTTGTTAACTCCGCATTTTATTAAAACGCGAGGCTATTTTCTTAGCTTCATGCGGAGTTATTTTTAGCTCCGCGCTTTTATACTTAGGAGATTTTCTGGCTTTTCAAAATTTTTCTAACTCTGATTTTTCTTTTTTGCCAGTTAACTATTCAGTGGACCCAACTCCCACAGGCATCACTTCGGATACGTTGGGGGTACAAACTTGGCGACCCAATTTTGTTTCACCACCGATCTCCCTGCATACAAGCCGGGTTTGAGGGAGCGCAGAGAGAAGTTGATCAGGTACAGCCCTGCTACTGGAAGGGAGATCATCACTGATGCTCCGTTCGAGGCAACTAGCCAGGAAGCATTGGAGAAGCCCGCATTCCTATTTGGAGACGTAATAGAGCACTCGGATGAGATCTTGCTTGAAGAAGAGAGCAAATGGCTCTATTAGACTGGCGATTAGCTGATGTTCCTGCCCGACATGGAGTGCAGCTACCCTCTGGTGTACCTTGAGAGGCTGTCCTCCCGTCGCGAGTTAGAATGGGAGCTAACTCGTGAGTATGATGGAGTCGCGACCGGCAAATTCGGCGCAAACGGGGCTTTCCAAGATGGTCCCCCTAGATGTATTACTGAGCTTCTTCCGGGCAGAGTCACCAAGGAGCACCCGGTTGGTAAAATCCCAACTCGTGCTAAGACCTTTCTTAGCGAATTCATGGCCAAGAGAGGACAGTACCCTGCCAAGGACTAAAGGATGCCTGGATGGATCCATTCCTCGGGCAACATGTGGTGGTTCAGGCTCGTCAAATACGTGCTGGATACCCATGAGCAAACTTTGAAGGAGATTGGCTTATACAAAGCCATCAGGAACGTCTAGTTTGGCTTGCCCCAAAGTTCATACCATCTATTCAGCTTTCTGGAAATGTATAACCATGAAACCGGCACTTTCTTTACACCAGTGGGCGAGCTGGGACTTGCTCTGCACGAAATGTATGAAGTGTCAGGGTTATCAAAGGGCGAGGTTCCCTATGAAGAATATATCCCTACCGTCGAAGAATTGAAGATTTTGAAGGCGAGGGATGAACACATCTACCAGACCTATTGGGAAATGATGTACCAGTACCACATATGTGCCGACCTGGCTGGGGTAAGGAACCAGAGAATCGGTCATAAGAAGTGGGCAGACTACCTCTTCATTAACTTGAAAGAGAGTCTTCCCATGGTTCGCGGACGCCCATCCGTTAGCATTTAAAAGATAAAGGAGCGCATCTCCAAGCTGGAAGCCATGACTTACACCACTGAGTCTAATGAAGGGGGATTCAGCCTGGACACAGTCTTCCAGAGCTTCCACTACCAAGCACAGTTTCCTATTTCAGATAGGGGTCTGCTTGCGGGCTTTTTGATGCTCTGGTTGAAGAGATGCATCGTTCCTTCATTGCCCAATGAGGCTATTGCCAAGAACGTCGTTTAGCCTGCCATTCTATTGGCCTATGGACGACCATTCGGGCTTCTTTCAGCAATGGTTAGTAACCTCCAGAGCGGACTTCGAGCCCTCCGCAACAGCTTTGTTCCGGCAGAAAAGAACAAGGGCAAAGCTACAAAGGGTAAAGCAGCGAAAGAAACTGCTACGGTGAAGACACCGAACACCAGGGTTGAAATACCCTACATATACTTAATGGCGTCGCTAGTCATGCACTGCCCATCGTTGATGAGTGCAGCGGATTACTGTCAATCGACAAGCCGTTCCTTATAGAGAAGTACGAACGCTCTACATTGAAGAGCAACTACATGTCGATAATTCGCAAAATGCTCTGCCACCACTAGAACTACGAGATCTTCTGCTGCTTCCCAGACTTCCCTGGAGGAGAGTATGGATCAAGATTTAAAGATATTTTGGGAGTAGATAACTTTACCAACTTATCTTCGGGGGCCTTCTGGTGGTTGTTGAATATTCGCCCCAGACACTTGGTATACAGGCAAGACACCATGTGCTATATAGAGCCGTATATCCCCAACTGATTTGCTCGTCAATTTGGATATACGCAGCTCTATATAGGAAATCTAAACAAGGGGCTGGCGTACGAAGGAAATCTGTATGCGGGAGCACGGGGCTGGTTCCATATTGTCGCCGGAGGAACCAGAGCCGAGTTTACGTTGCCCCAGAAGGTGCCGGACTTGAGCATGGCTTTGAGCTTCTGCGCATGGTACAACGTTCCTAACACAGATGTACCGCCATCAACTATAGTTGTTGTAAGGATATAGAAACCTCCTATTCTTGCTGAAAAGGGGCAAAGAGGGTCTGAGTGAAGCGAATGGCTGAATTCCTTGGTACGGCGGCTGATCCGTCAGATACAGGCAACTCTGACGGTGATGATGACGGCGGTGACGATGATACTGATATTGGCGGTGCTCCCCAACCTGTTCGTTATTCGTTCTCGGAGTCCGACCGTCAAACGCCGCAGGTCTACAGCCCGAAAGAAGAAGCAGCTGGCTGGGGACACGTTGGTAATCCCCCACAATGTGGCAGTCCAATTCGCTACAGATTTGCTTGCCTCAACTCTGCCATCAGCATCGGCAGAAGAGAGCAGACCCGTAGAAGACCCTAGAATTCGAGCATTTTGATCGTAGATAGGGGGAGATGAAGATGGTCGCCAACCTTTTTAGGTGGAGATCGAAGAGACTTGCGTGAGCAAGTAAAATAATGTGAGAAATTTCCTCTAAAGTTAGCCAAGAGATTATGTTTTCCCTCTTCTTTTTGCATGGAGTTTGATCACTTTCCTTCTAAAATAAGGTTTGAAACCGGTTTTATTTTTGGATGGGTTGGAAATCCTCTTTATTTTTGGTGATAGGATTGGAGATCGACTTCTCTTTTAGGATATGATTGGGAATCCTCTTTCCTTCTAATGATATGAGTAGGAAACCACTTTCCTGATCCGGCATCAACTTTCCTTTTAGTGATAAATAAAAGTATCCACTTTCCTTATAGGATTGGATTAGAAACAACTCTTTAGTAAAAATTTTCCATCCTACACACTACAAGAATTCAGCAGGATGATTTAGGAATGGAGAGTTTTTGTTGTTTCATAAAATGACTAGTCGAGGTCTACAAGTGTGAGGCTTACCAGGAACCCATTATAGTTATAAGGCACACAAAACTTGATAATTCATAATTAAAATCAGAGTGGTTCAATCCGAATATAACTCGAAAGATGATATATTGTGTTTATTACATGACTACCTCTACTTATTGTTGAACTACTATGTAATTCTATAAAAAGATTGAGATCTTATAATTTGGAGGAGTGTGCGTGTGAGAGACAGAGAGAGAGAGCAATTTTGATATATTTGTAACCTCCATCATTAATATAATGAACCAGTTAATCTACAAACCATTTACTGAGAATGCAGATATGCTTCTATCCTAACTGAACCGTATTAAATTTTGTCTATAATTCTCTTTTCTACCTAACAGCCTCCCTACATGTTACTCACTTCAGTTTCCGCATCTTCATGCTTTGCTCTCAATTTCCAATGTCACGTTCAAGAAAGACTAGAGTCGAAACCATTGTTTGTTTCTCGAAATGTCTCAACCAATAAAGTCAGCACCTTTTGGCATCGATACTATGTGTTGGCCTCTGGTACTAGGTGCCAAAAATGAACACTGGACCCGCATTTTCCGAATGAACCTTGTCAACTGGAATATTATGCATGTATTAAACAAACTAGGTCAAACAACCAAGGAAATATTTTTTTCATATAAAATTTACAGTGAAGATGAACGAATGGCACTAGGCCATGTGGAATGGCTTTGGCTTAAAGATTGTCACTTTTACTATTTCAATGGCCTCGGTAAATTTATCAGTTGATACGGGCAGTTTAACTTAGGCAACGTAATGCAATTGCTAGGAAGTTTCTTTCGAAGACTAATGCAAAAAATAGCTATATATTAACGCCAAACATCAAGTATTTAAATCCCCCAGCAACTATATATTATATCCATCACATGCATTCTAGTTGTTCCCCGTTTACTTTTAGACAAGTCCACAATAATTTTTATTTCTAATTTTCATAGTTTATTTCGAATGACAACTAATTAGTTTGAATGGAAAAGATTAAACTTTAAAGTTTGAAGATCTATATAAATCGTAAGAACTTGGTATCATGATCTCCATCTTAAGCCAATGGATCCAACCAAAGGAGATCGATATGCACCGGCACCAGCCTTCGTACCTCCATCAGTCACAGGGATTCCGATGAATCCTGCATCCCAAATGACCCAATCTCAGGGTCCTGTACTTTGGTCTACAGACCTCTGTGATTGCACAGAAGATGTTGGCAACTGTAAGCTCGTAATTCATATCGCAGTTGCTCGCCTGCCCGCCTGTTTCTGATTCTTATTTGTTGCAGGTTGTATGACTTGCTGGTGCCCATGTGTGACATTTGGTAGGATTGCTGATATTGTCGACAGAGGTTCAAGCTGTAAGTTTCTGCTAATTTGTTTGGTATTGTTCCCCTTACTTCTTTTGCTTTTATTTAACTGGATGATGATCAAACTTTGCAGCTTGTGGGGCGAGTGGAGCACTGTACACTCTGATTGCAGTATTGACAGGTTGCCAGTGTATCTACTCATGCTTCTACCGATCCAAACTCAGAGCACTGTACAATCTGCCGGAGAGCCCATGTGCAGATTTTCTTGTACACTGCTGCTGTGAATCATGCGCTCTGTGTCAATCCTATAGAGAATTGAAGAATCGTGGCTTTGACATGGCCATAGGTGAGCTCATACCTCAATTACCCAACCTGTTTCGATTTTTCTTGATAAGACAGTGGTAATATGACAAGCGTATATCAGTACCGGAAAGAACCGCTACCACAAAATTTTCTATGTAAATTAGTTTGTTAAAATATTGACTATTTTGCAGGGTGGCAACTTAACATGGAAAGGAAGGGTCACCCCTTCGCGCAACCACCCCCCATACAAGGAGGCATGATGCGTTAGGGAGCATTTGATATTCCCTTACAAGGATTGCGAATCTTCATATTGTCATATTACTTTCCCTTGCATGATTGATTTGTTCTTTGTAGCTTGCCGAAAACTCTCGTCTAATTTGTGCTGCTTCAGTGATTTTCATTACATGTAACTGTTACAAAGAAGTGTGTTAATGAGTTTCTGTATGTCCGTGTTGCAATGTTGTGCAATTTCTCATTAGTTATACAACAAGGGTTGAAGCTGTTGCTGTGATTTATTTACATGCACATTTTGCTATAAAAAATAATGATTGTAAAGTAGTATTGTTGGGAATCCCAAAATTGGTATACACGAATCCTTTTTATCGTAGAACAATGCAATCAGAATGCACAAGCAGGAAGAATCCATCATAGTACAATATAAAAATTTACCTTGCATTATCAAATACAAATTTAGAAATGAATACATTATATACAATTACAAGATTGTGTTGCTCAACATAGATTATAATACAATAAGAGACCAATTCAATATACAAAAGATAACATGTTGAGGTCAGATATAGCGACAACAAGACAAGAAAAAATTACACCAAAACAAGAATTCTCCAACAGTCCATTGAGGTCTGCTTACTTCCATTGTATGGATTTTTGCTTGGCGGGTCCTTCTCAAAATCTTTAACACCTTGGTACAGGCACGTGGATGTAATTGATGTAAATCAAACTACTTCAATCGTACATTGTCAATTGTAGTCCAATGGGAATATAAGGTGTTTTTCAATCTTAGTATAATCATAATTCCAACGAGTGAACTAAGAAAACCATAATTCAGAAGATAATGGATTAACGATTCTAAAAAGCTAACTTAAGATGTTCGAAACCATTAAACAAATGATATAACAATGATTCATTTCTTCTTACCTTCTTTTAACATACATGGTCAAATAACACAATAAAAAGATAATCTTTTTAATTTGGTTCGTGTCCCTAAGCATGGTCAATCAAGTATCACACAAGCATAAATTATGATAGATGATATTTTTATTAAACCAAATCAAATCAAATATATAATCAAATAGATAAAACAGAGACTATCAATTCAATATCTGGTCTAATCGTAGGTTTCTAAAAGTAAATTAAGAACCTATCAAAATAAAAATTTACAAACTAATATCATTATGTTCATCTATTAGAAAACCATAACGTTAATTCATTAGAAAGAACATTAAAAGCCATGTTAATAACATTAAGCTGAATCTCATCTACATATTAGAGCTATGGAAAATTAATTAGACATGATATTCTTTATAAAAACCATATTTTTAATTTTGAAAACAGGAAGAAATTTAATTGTTTCTACAAAAGTGATAACTTTACCTAAGAAAGAAATAAAAATCTAACTAGAAAGTAAAAAATAAATAAATTATCTAAGCGCCAAGAAATGGAAGAACATAAAATTAAACTCTATAGAGGTGCGCTATAACCTAATCTCATTTATTTATTAATTATTTAAAAAGAGTATAAAAAGCATGATAATTTTACAAGGATTATGTAGACTTTAGATACAAAATCTTAATCTATATAGCTAACAGAGTTCTAAAATTGCTTAAACCCCATCAAAAATTCTCAGCAATTGACCCAAATAAGTTGTCGCCAAATAGCAACGTCGATCGCTATTCAGTGGTGGTCAGTGCATATGAAAAAACAACAAATGTTTGTACGATTTAGCACACAAAATCTGACATGGAAAATCACTAATTTTGTTGCCAAATGGCAGCCACTGTCACCATTCAGCAGCCAAAGTAGGTCATCTTGCCTCTTGTTAGCAAAAATATTAATACCAATGCAACAACCGGCGGAACATAATAATTAACTGAAAGGAAAAAAAATAGAGACACTGAACATACAGATTTACGTGGTTCGGCAATATGCCTACATTTACAAGGACACGATCGAAAACTTCACTATATTAAAAAAGATTACAACTCTCTTCCTCTCAGCCACAAGAGAGAAATCAATGAAATCATACAAAATACAAGATTAAATCCTCACCACAAAAGGAATACAATGATTTTGTATCTGTGCTACAGCCACCGCCCTTTTCCTTTGCTTCAGCCACAAAAATTCCAAAGGAAGCTGCCACCTTCTTGTTTTCTTTCCTTTAGCCAAACCCTTTATAGCCTGAAGAAATTAACAACAGCCGCCCACTAATTATTTTTTCCCTTTGGCCAAAAAAACCAATAGCAGTCGCACCTCTTCTTTCTTTCCTTTTGGCCGAAAATCAATAGCAGCCACAACCCTTCAATAAATAGAGATTAGTTTAAATCCAAACGGATTTTATTTTTTATTGTTGGGCTGGTTTTGGACCCATTTGGGTGGACTGAACCCAATGCAATAATAGGGCTCCAACAACAATAATCTCTCACTTGAAGCCCTATTGCAAAATTTGTAATCTCTATACATGATAATCCTAACGTCCTAAGTTTTTACCTCAATCGTTCAAAGTCCTAATTCCAACATTTAACACAAATGCGCTAAAGTTGAGCAATAGCTAAACTTCTCCCATCAACGGCTTTCTTAACATATCTGCAGGATTCTTACTACGCTGAATTTTCTCCAACTTTAATTGGCCATCATCCAATAAGAATCTAATGAAGTAATACCTCAAGTGAATATGATTAGTCTATGAATGATACGTCGAGTTCTTAGCAAGATGAATTATATTCTGACTGTCACTGAACAATCTGCAATCCACTCCATCAAACCTTAATTCACTCATCAATTGTTGCACCCAAATAAACTCCTTATTTGCTTCTGCAGCTGCCACATACACAGCTTTAGTCAAAGATAAAACAACAATTGGTTGTAATTTTAAAATACATCTTACCGCTATCCCTCCTATAGTAAAAATATTACATGTGGTACTCCTACCATTATCTCTATCACCTGCATGGTCCGAATCCACAAAATCTTGCACATCAGTATTATTACCCCAAAACACAGACGATACATTGAAGTACCTTTCAAATACCTGAAATTTCACTTTACTGCTTGCCAATGTTTCTTCTCAGGGTTCTTCATGAATCTACTCACTACTCCCACTGCATATGCAATATCTGGTCTTATACTCACCATTGCATACATCAGACTCCTAACGACCGATGAATAAGGCACATTTTCAATGTGTCTTATCTCTTCATTTGTCTTAACAACTTACTCTTTTGACAGTTTAAACTGACTACCAAGAGTTGTAATTACCGGTTTTGCATTCTCCATATTTAATCTCTCAAATACTTCTTGAAGTACCCCTCCTAAGATAACCACAATTTCTTGCTTTCATATCTCGAGTAATTTGCATCCCAAGAAGTTATTTCGCTTCACCCATGTCCTTCATAGAGAGTCTCTCTGCCAATTTCCTCTTCAGATCATTGATTTTCTTCATACATGAACCTGCCACAAGCATATTATCTACATACAAAGTAAGTATTATGAAGTTACCATCATTAGACTTTTGTAAATATACACAATGATTTGAATTGCATCTAACAAAATTCGAATCCAAAATAAGCTTGTCAAACTTCAAGTACCATTGCCTCGGCGCCTGTTTCAACCCATACAAGCTCCTTTTCAATCGACATACCCAGTTATCCTTTCCTTCAACTTCATATCTCTCTGGCTGTTTTATGTATATTTACTCCTCCAAATCACTATGAAGGAAAGAAGTATTCACATCAAACTGCTCTAAATACAATCCTTTCACAGCCACAATACTCAATATTGTTCTGATAAGAGTCATCTTAACAACTGGTGCAAATTTCTCATTAACGTCAATACATTTTTTCTGACCGAATCCCTTCACTACAAGTCTAGCCTTGTATCTTTGTATCCCTTCTGCCTAAAGTTTTACCATGTATAACCACTTGTTATGCAACACTTTCATCTTTATCGGTCGCTCCACCAATTTTCATGTGTGATTCTCCTCCAAAGAAGACATCTCATCACTCATGGCTTGCTCCCACTTAAGATGAAACTTATTCTGCATAGCCTCTTAGTAAATCTCTGATTCACCTGCATCAGTATACAAAACTGATATAAAGGAAGACAATATTTTTGAGTTAGCTTCCTTATCCTAGTGCTCCTCCTCAAATTGGGAACACTTTTTTCCTCTGATGAAGAACTGGAACCATCTATTTCAACCAGTGGCTGTCTCCCATATTCGGTCTCATCTGAAGCTTGTATACTCTCAGGTGTAGCAATTTCTTCTCTTCAGATGTAGATATTTCTTTATTTCTTTTATCTATGGGACATATCCCATCCTGTGGCTCATCCAGCTCTAGGTACTTTTTTTCAACTATTTTCTCACTCTTCTTCTCCATTCGGTCTTTATACATACAACTCTCGTTGAATACTACATCTTTGCTACGAATCACCTTGTTATGCTCATAATCCCACAAGCGATAACCACATTTATCGTCACCATATCCAATAAATACACACTTCTGAGATTTGGAATCAAGTTTTTTTCTCATCTCATGATGCATATGTGCATATACTATATAAGCAAATACTTTTAAGAATGAATAATTCACAATGTTACTAGACCACGCCTCCTCTGGAATTCCTCCATCTAAAACACTAGCTGGACTTCTCTTGATCAGATAGACTGCCATATCTACAGCAGCTCCCCAAAGTTGCAAAGAAAAACTTGCATATAGTCTCATACTTTGAGCTTTCTCCAAAATGGTTCTATTCATCCTCTCAGCAACACCATTCTACTGCGGTGTCCTTGGTACATTCTTCACTCCGCTAATCCCGTAGGTAGAGCAATAGTCATCGAACTCCTTATTGCAGAATTTCCCACCATTGTCTGACAACAGACATTTCATGTTCAAGCCTGTTTTATTTTCAACAAGAGCTTGCCATACTTTGAAGATCTTGAAAACATCGGATTTCTGCTTACGTGTAAACGCCCATGTTTTCCTGCTTGTATCATCTATGAAAGTAACAAAATAAGAGTTATCTCCAAAAGACTTTACCGAAAAAGGTCCCCATACATCTGTATGCACCAACTCCAATCTCTCAGTATTCTTCTCCTTGCCAACCTTTATAAAACTAACTCTTTTCTACTTCCCAAACACACAGTTCTCACAGAATTCAAAGTTACCATCTTTCATATATGTCAACATACCCCTAGATTGCAATACTCTCATGCCGCTCTCACTTAAGTGATCAAGCCTCTGATGCCATAAGGTAGCCTTCTCATTCTTCACGGTGGCCAAAAAAACAATATGATCCACTGAGTTTGAGAGTAGATATAGTGTTCCACTCTCTCACCCTTGATCACCACCATTACTCCTTTGCTAATCTTCCATTATTTCCTCTCAAATGAGATTTGATAACCCTCTCCATCTAACTTGCTAACAGATATCAAATTCTTCTTTAAATCTGGTATGTGCCCGACCTCTTGTAACAGCAGTTTTTCATTATTGTGCATTTTCAACTGAATTGTCCCCTTACCGACAATCTTACATTCCTGCCAATTACCAACAGTCACATGCCTAAATTCACCTTGAATATAATTATCAAACCATTCTTTGCTAGCAGTGCAATGGAACAAAACTCCTGAATCTACAAACCACAAATCTGACATTGATTCTGTATGAGCAGATAAATACAAGTCATCATATTGCTTACTTGGATTCACCACATTCGTTTCCTCCTTTGCCTTTATTTGGACAATCCCTCTTCATATAACCCACTGCCCTACATTTTCAACATACTAATTTTTTTATTGAACTTCTCCCTAGACTTTGATCTCGATCTTTACTTCAACTCTCTGCTTCAAATTCTACCCATTTTCTTCCTTCTATCATTATCAACAAACAGAGCAGTACTTGTAGAAACTGTGCTCTCACTCATACTCTTTTTCATCAATTCATCATTCATGATAGTACTCACAGCATTATCAAATTTAATAACCGCATTGGAAGCATTGCTAATAGACATAACAACATTACTCTAACAATCCGGTAACGAACACATGAACATTAAAACTTTAATGTCATCAGCAAAGACAAATTCTAATGATTTAAGTTGTGCCCATAATCTGTTAAATTCGTTCAAATGATTAACAACTGAACTATCAGTAGGCATCCTCAAATTAAATAACTTTTTCATTAGAAACAGTCTATTTGAAGCAGACGGCTTCTCATAAAATTTAGCTAACGCTAACATCAAATCTGAAGTGGTCTTCTCCTTGAAGATGTTGAACATAATCTGCTTTGTCAGGCACAATCGAATATGCGCTAAAGCCCTCCTGTTCAACAATTCTCACTCCTCATTAGTCATCTATTCTAGCTTTTCTCCAAACAGTGGTTGATATAAATTATTTTGAAATAAATAATCTTTCATCTGCAACTCCATTGAAAGTCTATCCCATTAAATTTTTTAATTTTTTGCTTCCTATCTTCCGCCATAACTCCCACTCAAAATCAATACCGATCTGAGCGAATTATAATCCGAACCAGACTTTGACACCAATTGTTAGCAAAAATAATAATACCAATGCAACAACCGACGGAATATAATAGTTAACCAAAAGGGAAAAAATAGAGATAGTGAATATACAAATTTACGTGGCTCAACAATGTGCTTATATTCATGGGGACACGATTGAAAGCTTCCACTATATCAAAAAAGATTATAACTCTCTTCCTCTCTGCCACATAAGAGAAATTAATGAAATCACACAAAATACAAGATCAAACCCTCACCTCAAAAGGAATACAATGATCTCGCACTTGTGCTACAGCTGCCACACTTTTCCTTTGCTTCAGCCACAAAAATTCCAAAGGAAGCCGCCACCACCTTATTTTCATTCCTTTGGCCGTACCCTTCAGCCAAAAGAAATTAGAAGCAGCCATCCACTAATTATTTTTTTTCCCTTCGACCGAAAAAAACCAATAGTAGCCGCACCTCTTTTTTCTTTCCTTTTCATTAAATAGAGATTAGGTTAAATCCAAATAGATTTTATTTTTTTATTGTTGGGCCGGTTTTGGATCCGTTTGGATGGACTGAACCCGCTGACAATAGGGCTCCAGCAGCAACACCTCTAACTTTTTAGCATTTGATCTTTAAGCTCAGGACTTCTTTCCATATTTGGGCTCTTGAGTCTCAACTCTGGACTTCCTAGCTCTTTAGATTTCTTCATTTAACTTCTTTTAGACTTGGTTTTTGCAGGTCTTCGGCTAAGTCCATGCAATCCTTACTATTATGGTACCTAACTTAAAAAGCAACTAAAAATACCCAAATAAAATTATTTATATATAAAAATAGATAAAATAGGGATATAAACATGCAAAATATAATATCCATCACACCCCACACCTATCTTTTGTTAGTTCTCGAGTAAAATCTATACCTTAAAAAAAGAGTAAAAATCCTAACTTATTTTCATGGGAATTGCGATTGCACTTACTATGTTCTGCAAGCCGTTAAATCACTAGGTTATACTAGTGGCAATTGGTGTCTCGTGAGAGTTAACAGTGAATATACCAACAAAAATCAAGAAATAAAGGGTTTAAGAAATAAAAAAAGAAAAATAAAAATAACCAAAAATCAATAAAATGAAAAATCAAAACTAAGAAAACCAAATTAAGTAATATGTACAAATAAAAGAAAAATTCTTTTTGGAAGTCTCTACAATTAATCTTACTAATACACAAAATGAAGAGTGAATCTAGATTATCAATTTTTCAAAACAAGTTTCATATCAAATACACTTTTTATTTTAATTAAAATATAAATTCTATTTTTTAATACCCACTAATTAGTAATTTTTGACTCCTATACATTGACATGCACATGAGATGGTTTATTTCGTATTTGGACTCGAACTCTAACTCTTGATTTATCTTTTTCTCTAAAAAAAATATATTTTTTGATTTTTGGATGCATATTTCACCTTTCGTGTGAATATTTATATTTACTTACGTACAAATATCTAATTACTCAGTTCATACTCATTTTCTTAAAAATACGGTTCATGTGAATATATATGCTTCGTGAGGCACATATACCCAATTGCTTAGAATTTTAGAATTTTTTATTTATTCACAAAGGATCATTACTATAATACAAGGCTTACCTCTTTATTTATTTTTCTTTTTGGTCTTTTATATTTTTCAGAGAACAAGATTACTCTAATATTATTATTTTTATCCTTAACTAACCTGTAATAATTGGTTTGTATGCTCATGCTCGTTGTGCTTGTCGAACGAGCCTCTAAATTGTCATATTTGGACCTAACGTTTTTGTAATGTGAGTCCTTGGTATGTTATATACTGTATTGGCCCGTAGTCTTATTGCATGGAACTTTCACTAAGTAGTCTTTCATATTGATCTACTTAGTATTTTAAAGATTTTTATTTCTGTACAAAGAATCATTAATCTAATACCAAGATCACCTCTTTATTATTTTTTCTTTTTCGTTGTTTCATGTTTTTTAGAGAGAAAACGTTACTCAATTATTATTATTTTTATTATAAACCTAATAAACTAGTGTAAAGTGAATAAAATAAATATATAATTACCTAAAAAAAATACAATTACAGATATCTATTTTTCTATAATACTTTAGCTCAATAGTTCCACATCAAATGTAAGACAAGAGTTTGAATAGTTTATAATGACTCCAATGAAGTCATTAAGTAATTGTGGTAAGCCTTTATGGGGGAGGAACCATGGCTAATTATAAACTATTTTAACTCTTATTATCCTACTAGAGCCTTTAGCATATTCAAACCAAATATCTTACCGATAATAGAACATGCTCTTTTATCATATAATGGGACGGGCATGACAGGTATTGAAGTGATATCAAAGTCTAGATTCTACAACCCTTCCTTGGCTTCAATTCCCTTTTCAGAAAATGGTTCATCTATTTCATGGATCGCGCTTGTGCTCAACTAATGAGATGGTGAAGAGCTATTAAATGAATAATCAGATTGATCGTAACTTATAGGTTTCCTTATTGAAATGTCTAGGACGAAAATTTTTCTCTAAAGTTGGCAGAATAAAAAATACATATTTATATATCATTTATTTATGAAAAATTTTATGATTATTTATATATTTGAATAAATAAATGTAGTTGTATATAACTAAATTATTTTAAACCTATAAAATATTTTCTTATATTTCACATAAAGCCCATAAATTACTTCATGTGAGCCCAACCCCATTCCCTTAGCCCAAACTCTAAATAATAATAATATTATTAATAATAATTCGAACTAAATACAAATCACACTCAATCACCAAGTCAAATTTTATTTTATAATAATGAAATAATAATTTTCATTTTGAATCTTCAAAGTTACCTTTATCATTCAATTCCTAAAATTAATCCTTAAGCAATTATATTAATGAGCACTTTTGACCAGTTTGAAACCAATTTGAATACTGGCCATTAAAACATCTGTAATCAACTACAGTTATAAGCCCTTGACCAATTTCAAATATGACTAAATTTATCTAATATTATTTCAAATTTACCTTTAAAATCAATCAAAATCAATCCTAGTTATTAACTCTTTGGCCTTGTTCCAATATTTTTTGTTCGTAGCAAAATTCATGCTTCCTTCCATTGAATACAACTTAGATTACAACGAAAGTGAACAAGAAAAGAACAAACGAGAGGATTTATAATTATCGCTCTCTTTTACAATATAGAGTGGGTTCTATATGGTGATGGGATCTATCAAGTAGCTCTGTTTGACGATCTTGACGTAAAAGTCTTCTTTCTTGTTGAAGATGACGGACGACTTGATCTTTCTCTACTAATCTTAATTCGTTAAAGGCTCTCACGCATAACTTGAACTCGTTTTATGCTTGAAAAAGATCCTTAAAGGCTTCCTAAAGAGGGTATTTATAGCCTTGGGCCAATATGAGAGTTTCTATTTGAATAGAATTTGTATTCATCAAAGATTCTAATCAAATATTTTAGTCTTGATTTAAATCTCTTGATTTGGAATTCTGATTGGACTCAATTCGGGTATTGGATAAGCCTAAATCTCAATCACAATCAATTTGGAATTCTAATGAAATCTGCTCATGCAAAGTTAACGCGGAGCTAAATTCATCAGAACGCGGAGCTATGAATTAGCTCTGCGTTTTGCTCAAATGCGAGGCTAAAATAGCCAAACGCGGAGCTACAGAGTTAGCTCCGCGTTCTGTGTGGAAAATTCATTTTACTTAGAAATTTTCACTACCAACATTTTTAAAACTTTCTAAATCAATCTTATTTATTAGCCTTTTGCCTAATTTCAAACATTCCATCAAAACCCCTTTAATCCTATTAATCTCTCCCTAAATGAAACCTCCTCTAAATTTTATATAAACCCTCCATTCATCTTAGAAATCTTCCTACAAGCCAAACTCTCTTCACTCACCATTGTAAGTTTGCCGACCACTTGAGGCTTGCTACCTATTGGATGCCACTGATCACTGGAGGAGTCATCATGCAAGCCCATTTTGCTAGTTGGACATGCATCACTAAGCAAAGAAACCACAATAGCCGGTAGCCACCGTCAATAGTAACTGTCGCCGCCGACAACAGTTTTGATTGATCACCTAAAGCCTGATTGAGCCCATCCATTCCTTGCACCGTGTTGATACCTCCATTCATTAAGGAGCCACCACCTCTCATCAGAATTCCTCCTCATTCGTCTCCCTTTGAATGTGTGAAGAGGTTAATCTTCCTTTGTTATAAATGATTCTGGATTGCTAACTCCTACAACAACCCAATTAAAATCTATATTCTTCATCTTATAGACCTAATAAGATGACAATACTATTTGTCTATTTTAAACCTCTACAAAAGCAAAAATTTTATTCTTTTAGATTCATAAAGATTTTCCTAAAATCACAACAATCCAAATTTAGCTAGTTTAATATTTTTGTAATAACTTGTAGATCTTGAATTTTAGTTAAGTTATTTGAAGAATGCATTGCCGAGCTAAGGTGAGTTATTTCTCTCACCTACTTTTTCATGTACCTTCCCGGTTAGATGAGAATGAATTATATTTTAATTTTATTAAATACAATTGTTTATGCATGTCTTGATATAAATTATTGTTTCCATTGATAATAAGAACCATTTAAATAACTTTATTTCATATTTTCAAAAGTTGTCAAATTCTCATTTTATTATTTTGAATTCCTCATTTAGATATGTCCATATCATTGAAGGCAATTTAAAAAAATAAAATTTAATAATCTTGCAAACTTTATTCTGATGAAAAGTAGGTTATAAATTAACTAACCAATAATCAAAAATAGTAAATCAAAATGCTAACTAATGATGATAATGATTGTAATACTGCATGTCAATGGAAAATTCCTTTTTACTTAGAAATTTTCACTACCAACAAAACCCCCTCCAATGTTTTCAAAATGGCTTAAAATTTAGCAAATTTTAAAATACTTTGGATCTTCAAACTGGAACGCGGAGTTAAAATACCAAGTTATCTTTGCGCTTTTCATTATAACGCGAAGCTAATAGCCTCGCGTTTCAGTGAGCAACTTCTCTGATTCTCGCGCCGAATACCAAGGGATGGTTTTTTCATTTAAATAGAGTCTCTTCTTCTTCTTCACTCATTCGAAGAATTTTCAAGAAATCTAGAGCTCCAGCGATCCCAACCTCCTGCAGCCCAAACGATTTTTTGCCCATTTTCGTCGATTTCTTCAAGTTCCCTTCAAGATCAATGGCACCCAAGAAGAGTACGGCGTTGCATGCTTCTTCACCGTCGGCGGCCGGTGCAAGCAGCGGCGGCAGCGGCTGTGGCCGCAGCGGCGATCCAGTCCATGCAGCACCCATCGAAGGTAAAAATCTCAACTTTTGGGGCTTTTAGAACTATTTTAAAGTAATTTGGTTTGGTTTTGACCGGCCAATCACTTCTTTCACCGGTGAAATCGCCATACTCCGACCGAATGGCTTGGAGAAGAAGAGACCTTTGGTCTTCTTCTAAGCAAAACTATCGCGTTATTTTCGCGTTTTAATACGCGAAGTTATTTTTGTTAACTGTCGCATTTCTACGCGAGGTTACAGATTTAACTTCGCATTTTTAAACGCGGAGTTATTCCCTTAGCTTCACATTTTTCGTCTGAACGCAAAGTTATCTCATTATCTTCGCATTTTTATTTTGTTAACTCCGCATTTTATTAAAACGCGAGGCTATTTTCTTAGCTTCATGCGGAGTTATTTTTAGCTCCGCGCTTTTATACTTAGGAGATTTTCTGGCTTTTCAAAATTTTTCTAACTCTGATTTTTCTTTTTTGTCAGTTAACTATTCAGTGGACCCAATCTCCCACAGGCATCAGTTCGGATACGGTGGGGGTACAGACTTGGCGACCCAATTTTGTTTCACCACCGATCTCCCTGCATACAAGCCAGGTTTGAGGGAGCGCAGAGAGAAGTTGATCAGGTACAGCCCTGCTACTGCAAGGAAGATCATCACTGATGCTCCGTTCGAGGCAACTAGCCAAGAAGCATTGGAGAAGCCCGCATTCCTATTTGGAGACGTAATGGAGCACTCGGACGAGATCTTGTTTGAAGAAGAGAGCAAATGGCTCTATTAGACTGGCGATTAGCGGATGTTCCTGCCCGACATGGAGTGCAGCTACCCTCTGGTGTACCTTGAGAGGCTGTCCTCTCGTCGCGAGTTAGAATGGGAGCTAACTCGTGAGTATGATGGGGTCGCGACCGGCAAATTCGGCGCAAACGGGGCTTTCCAAGATGGTCCCCCTAGATGTATTACTGAGCTTCTTCCGGGCAGAGTCACCAAGGAGCACCCGGTTGGTAAAATCCCAACTCGTGCTAAGACCTTTCTTAGCGAATTCATGGCCAAGGGAGGACAGTACCCTGCCAAGGACTAAAGGATGCCTGGATGGATCCATTCCTCGGGCAACATGTGGTGGTTCAGGCTCGTCAAATACGTGCTGGATACCCATGAGCAAACTTTGAAGGAGATCGGCTTATACAAAGCCATCAGGAACGTCTAGTTTGGCTTGCCCCAAAGTTCATACCATCTATTCAGCCTTCTTGAAATGTATAACTATGAAACTGGCACTTTCTTTACACCAGTGGGCGAGCTGGGACTTACTCTGCACGAAATGTATGAAGTGTCAGGGTTATCAATGGGCGAGGTTCCCTATGAAGAATATATCCCTACCGTCGAAGAATTGAAGATTTTGAATGCGAGGGATGAACACATCTACCAGACCTATTGGGAAATGATGTACCAGTACCACATCTGTGCCGACCTGGCTAGGGTAAGGAACCAGAGAATCGGTCATAAGAAGTGGGCAGACTACCTCTTCATTAACTTGAAAGAGAGTCTCCCTATGGTTCGCGGACGCCTATCCGTTAGCATTTAAAAGATAAAGGAGCGCATCTCCAAGCTGGAAGCCACGACTTACTTCACTGAGTCTAATGAAGGGGGATTCAGCCCGGACACAGTCTTCCAGAGCTTCCACTCAAGCACAGTTTCCTATTTCAGATAGGGGTCTGCTTGCGGGCTTTTTGATGCTCTGGTTGAAGAGATGCATCGTTCCTTCATTGCCCAATGAGGCTATTGCCAAGAACGTCGTTTACCCTGCCGTTCTATTGGCCTATGGACGACCATTCGGGCTTCTTCCAGCAATGGTTAGCAACCTACAGAGCGGACTTCGAGCCTCCGCAACAGCTTTGTTCCAGCAAAAAAGAACAAGGGCAAAGCTACAAAGGGTAAAGCAGCGAAAGAAACTGCTACGGTGAAGAACCGAACACCAGGGTGGAAATACCCTATACATACTTAATGGCGTCGCTAGTCATGCACTGCCCATCGTTGATGAGTGCAGCAGATTACTGTCAATCGACAAGCCGTTCCTTGTAGAGAAGTACGAACGCTCTACATTGAAGAGCAACTACATGTCGATAATTCGCAAAATGCTCCGCCACCACCAAAATTACGAGATCTTCCGCTGCTTTCCAGACTTCCCTGGAAGAGAGTATGGATCAAGATTAAAAGATATTTTGGGAGCAGATAACTTTACCAACTTATCTTCGGGGGCCTTCTGATGGTTGTTGAATATTCGCCCCAGACACTTGGTATACAGGCAAGACACCATGTGCTATATAGAGCCATATATCCCCAGCTGATTTGCTCGTCAATTTGGATATACGCAGCTCTATATAGGAAATCTAAACATGGGGCTGGCGTACGAAGGAAATCTGTATGCGGGAGCACGGGGCTGGGTCCATTTTGTCACCGGAGGAACCAGAGCCGAGTTTACGTTGCCCCAGAAGGTGCCGGACTTGAGCATGGCTTTGAGCTTCTGCGCATGGTACAACGTTCCTAACGCAGATGTACCGCCATCAACTATAGTTGTTGTAAGGATATAGAAACCTTCTATTCTTGCTGAAAAGGGGCAAAGAGGGTATGAGTCAAGGGAATGGCTGAATTCATTGGTACGGCGGCTGATCCATCAGATGCAGTCAACTCTGACGGTAATGATGACGGCGGTGACGATGATACTGATGTTGGCGGTGCTCCCCAACCTGTTCGTTATTCGTTCTCGGAGTCCGACCGTCAAACGCCGCAGGTCTACAGCCCGAAAGAAGAAGAAGCTGGCTGGGGACACGTTGGTAATCCCCCACAATGTGGCAGTCCAATTCGCTACAGATTTGCTTGCCTCAACTCTGCCATCAGCATCGACAGAAGAGAGCAGACCCGTAGAAGACCCTAGTTCCACCGAAGCTCCGATTCTGCCAGCCACAGAATCTGCTGAGCACACTACAATGCAACCTATAGGTAGTGAGACGGGTGTGCTCCTAGAGATGACCACAGCTCCTCCTTCAAGTCCAACCACAGAACTTGTATCCACTGGTATGGTTCTACTCTTTTAATTTTAATATTCTAACTTCTTATTCCTTTTCTTTATATATGTGACACTCCCTGTTTGCTTTCTGAGATCCAGGTAGTCAGCTTCACTCGCCTATGCACTCGACTACCAGGGTGGAGTCCAAGGAGCTAGTGGATTATTCCGGTACTACCGGTTCTGTGGGCGGATTGGGTAGTTCTCCAGACAAATTCGATGCAGACTACTTCACACCGGCCCCGCTTTCGGTTCCTTCACCAACTCCTCCCATTGATGAATTAGGGAGTGATGACAGGACCGATGTTGTTGCTACCGTGCCAAGAGATGCTCCTCTGTCTCCGAGCCTACCGTCTCAAACACTAGCAGTCTGCTCTGAGGAAATTTTCCCAGTTATCGTTGGTGTGCCCTCTACTCCTCAGCCAGCGATATTAAAGCCATCGACAATTGTGGCTGTTGAGACACCCGCGGCCCCTCCTGCTCCAACTCGCCTGCCAATAGGGGATGAAGACAATTTAAAGTTTTCGTTTGAGGCCACTTCTGCTACAGGAGGAGCTTCAGGTGGGGACACTCCATCATCTACCCCTGTTGGCGGAGCTGCTTGACTTACCAGTACCAACGATACTTCACCTCGGGTTCCCAGTTCTGCTAAGTCCTTATTGGCTTTACTCGATCCGCATGTCATGAGTCGGGTTCAAGGGCGAACTTCTTCTTCCTCGACTCCTACAGAAGTCACTCCTCCCCTGGTGACATCTTCTGTTGGTACTGCCTGCACTGAACTTAGACGCTACAGATCCTCTTGAAGAATTCTTCAATTACAGTGTTAATGATTTTATGCGGCTACTAAGGAGATGTATTGGGATGATCCTGGATGGAAGGGATTTCCTTGAGCTTGGATGCCCAATGTTGTCCAGTTATCTGGACAATATTGAAAGGATCGGAGGATGTGACCGAGCAACTCCTTACCGAGCCCACCTAGAAGCCTTGGAAGAGCAGGTGCAGATGCTAAACACAATTTGCCAGGTGGACATGGATGCGATTACCAAAATTGAACTAGTGCGGCTACGGGTAGAGATGACAGCCCGTCAAGAGGAGCTACGGTGCCAAGAAGAAGAGTGATCTCGGAAGTTGGCGGAGCTACGAGCCAGCCAGGAATCCGTCCTCAGAGGGCTAGAGATGGTGGACTTTGAAATTGAGGGGAGCCAAGCAGCCATCCTCAGAGCCAAGGAGACTATCGCCAAAGCTCAGGTTATTTTAGAAGCCAGCGAGTCTCGGCTAGGAGAATCCGTAAAGAAATGGAAAGAGCTGATCCTTCAACAGGGATAGCTCGAGTAGGAAGGCATGATGCGAAGTCGTTTTATCGAAGAATCTCGTCAGCAGTTGGCCCAGCAACTAGCAATAAACAATGATGATTTACGCAGGCAGGCTTAGCACTAAGTGGAAGAAACCCATTGTCGAGTTATCGATGAGATGACAAATAAGTTGAAGCTTTTGGGAGAGCCTTAACTCCCCTGCTTTCTTACACATATTTATTTATTCTTTGTAATGAAAAGGAACTCAACAATTCTTTGAATTCTTTTATTTTTGTAACTTTATTCTGAATAAAGATAATTCTTTTGATTCTTTTATATGTTGGCTACAAATTTTCTTTGCACGACAAATAATTATCATAAAATAGTTTATAGTTTTGGTAGAACAACCCAAGACTCATCTGCGTAACTTAGATTGCTGAAACCAGAATAACCGGATCAAAATTACTGAACACAGTAAAGCTCTCCAATAGAGCGAGCTGATAGCTTGGTGAAAGCATTTAATTGCATATACTAGAATGATCAGGTTAGGATCATTGACTTAGACAGAGGCACCTAATTGCACATACCTTAGTTTAATAAAGAAGTTCAAGTACTCATATACATAACTTGAACAAGTGGATGGTTATACTCTTAGGAATATGAACCAGATGTGACAGTAAATAACAATTAATCCCTTTCCTATGCATAATATTTTTTGAAAAAATTGCCGTTGGTTGGCATCATCATTCTGTCGCCATTCTGGTTCATTAGGCGATAAACTCTACTAGAGTATACCGTCTCCACGATGAATAGTCCTTCCCACTTGGGTTCAAATTTACCCTTAGTTTTGTGGGTCAGAATCATTGGTTTCTTAATAGCCAGAACCAAGTCTCCCTGCTTAAAGGTTCTTTGTTTAATGTTCTTATTGAACACTCTCAATCTGTTGCTGAGCCCGGAGACGCTGTTCATCGAGCGCTTCTAGTTCTCGTAATCTTTGTTGATGGTGTTCTTCTGTTGTCATCTTTGTGGCTAATGCCACTCTTAATGATGGTATCTGGACCTCCAAAGAGAAGACGGCCTCGCTTCCATATACCAAAGAAAAAGGGTTAGCTTTTGTCGGGGTGCGGACTGTGGTGCGATAAGCCCACAAATACTCCCCTAGCTTTCATCCCAGTCTCGTTTGTTAGAAGAGACAAATTTCCGAAGAAGTTTAATAATAGTCTTATTAAAGTCTTCAGCCAATCCATTCGCCGCTGTTGGTAGTGAAAATTTCTAACTAAAAAGGAATTTTCCACACAGAACGAGGAGCTAACTCTGTAGCTCCGCGTTTAGCTATTTTAGCCTCGCGTTTGAGCAAAACGCGGAGCTAATCCATAGCTCCGCGTTCTAATAAATTTAGCTCCGCGTTAACTCCACGTGAGCAGACTCCAATCAGAATCCTAAATTGATTGTGATTGAGATTTGGGCTTATCCAATACCCAAATTGAGTCCAATCAAAATTCCAAATCAAGAGATTTAAATGAATATTAAATATTTGATTAGAATCCTTGATGAATACAAAAACCTTCTTTTCCTATTTCTATGGAAATTTTTATTCCTATTCCTATGGAAACTCTCATAACCACTAAAGTCTATAAATAGCCTCTTTGAAGAGACTTTAGAGATCATCAATCAATAATAGATCGATCAATCCATGATCATCAATCTTTAAGAGATCTTTTTCAAGCATTAAAGAAGTTTAAGTTACACGTGAGAGTCTTGAACGAATTAAGATCTGCAGAAAAAGATCAAGTCGGTCGTCGTCTTCATCAAGTAAGAAGATTATCGACGTCAGATCATCCAAAAAAGCTATTCAATAAATCCCATCGCTGTGAGAACCCACTATATTTTATAAAAGAGAGTGATAAATATAAATCCTCTCGTTTGTTCTTTTCTTGTTCACTTTCGTTGTAATCTAAGTTTTATTCAATGGAAGGAGGCAACAATTTTGCTACGCACAAACTGGCGACCATAGTGGGAGAAGTCTCTTTTACCGAGAAAGAGATCGTGGCACAATCTGACGTCGAGAGGATCGGATCCGACGTTAACATGCTCATCGTGGAGATTGACCAGCAGAAGTACGAGGAGTATCTCTCCTCTTAGTCAGGTAATCTGACCGAAACGCGGCACCATCGTCGCACGTGCTTCAATACCCGTAAATCGGCTAATTGAAAATCCATCGTTAATCGGGGACCCTTGGAGACCAGAGCCATGAAGCCGTCATTTGGGCAGACAATCCTAACAGAGGATGACCTCTCTACTATCGAAGAAGGTTCGGGAACTGGATTGACCAGAACCCAACTTCGCAACTGAAATCGAAGAGCTAGGCGAAAGGCCCTCAAAGCCTGCGTTAAACACGAGGCTAAAGAAGCAGCAGAACGCAAGGCTACAGTACCTCACGAATTGGCTTGCGTTAATCGCAAGACCAGTCAATATCACGTTAAACGCGAAGCTACAACTTGCGTGAATTGCAAGGACAAGCCAGCGTGTGATTCTCCATGCGAGGCTGTTCTATCTAAACTTAAAACCAGAGAAGATCGCGTTAATCGCGAGGATAAAATGCTGACAGAGCCAGCGTGTGATGGTGATTCTCCACGCGAGACTAAGACTGAGCTTAGCGTAAAATGCGAAGCCAGTAAGACTTGTGTTAATCGCAAGATTTCTGACACTCGCGTAAATTGCGAGGATAAATTTTTCTTAAAGCCAGTGTGTGATGGTGATTCTTCACGCGAGACTAAAACTGAGTTTAGCATAAATCACAATGACGGTGAAACTTGCGTTAATCGCAAAGCTCCTTATTTTCGCGTGAATCGCGAAGATGATTTTCAGACTTGCGTTAATCGCAAGAATCGTGTTAAACGTGAAGTTATGACTTGCATAAATCGCAAGATTAAACCAGCATGCATGAATTGTCTTCCACGCGAGGCTAATATTCCAGAAGTTAAACTTCTGCAGAAACGTCAAGCCAGCGTGAAACGCGAGGCTAGCGTAACAAAACGCGAAGCTACTCCTCAGCTCCGCGTAAATCAACCTGAATATAAAATCAGGATTGATAATCGCACTACTGGACCAGAACTTTACACTAATGATTCCAAGAAACTCCAGTGGGCCCGTGGACCCTCTCAACAACTGAGTGGAGCCCACGATTCCATGATCAAGGCCATGACCTCAGAGAATACCTAACCAAGAAAAGGAACATAAATCAATTTCAGTCGGATCCTATTTGTCATTGCGAGCAGCTTATGACAGCAGTATCTGCTGTGATAAATAATTGTTGCTGCAACAAGAACAGGATATCGGTGTTCGACCGATTAACTGAGTCAGAAAAAAACCCTGCTAAGAAGACAAAAACTACTCCCCGAGAAAAAGAATGGAGAATTGTGACTTCCAATATGGTCGGAAAGGGGAAGAAAGTCGTAAATAGGGATGATGATTCGGAATCAAGTGATGAAAAACCTCATCATCTGAATCGACTTAAATCAGGCGTTGTCCTCAAAATTATAAGAAATTTGTAAAAGGTTCTTATGATGATGACAGCGACAACTCGGCCATAGCTTCACCTCGCTCTTCTGCGTCATCCCGACCACAAAAATCAACATCACATATGATGGATAAATCTGACGATATCGATCAAAGATTGGAGGCCCAAGAATAAATGATCCGAGATCAACAAAAAACAATCGAGGATCTAAAAATGATGCTCTTAAAGGTGGTCAAAAACACCTAAAAAATAGTCGAAGATAAAGCTAAAAGTTCTTCAGAGTCACCGCGAAAGAAAGAAAAAGAAACTCCATTTAAGGTGAACGAAGAAAATAAGGAAGAAAAAACTTACTCGGCACATAAGGACGAGGATAAATATTCTTTCCACGACCCTCATGAAGAGAAAATTGAGAAGTTGTAAAGCCAACTTGATGCCTTGATGCACAAGAAAGAATTGAAGGAATCGGGGGTTTCGAGACTGTACCCGCCTGAATGGGATTTGGCACCGTATCCTGAAAAGTATAAACCGCTCAAGTTGGAGCCATATGATGGGAAAAGATCTCCCAATCAGTATATCTACTACTTCTTGTCTCAAGCAGGGCATTTGATGGGCAATGACGCAGTAATGACCAAGGTATTTGCAAGTATCTTGCATGGGCCTGCCTTCACATAGTTTATGCAGTTGCCCTCAGGTACTATCAATACCTGGTATGACGTTGAGAAACACTTTCTCACACGTTTCTTCGAGAATGATACCGAAATAACGATTCATTTCCTCCTTGCGATGAAACAAGGGGAAGAAGAAACGGTAAAAAACTTCATTGAACGCTTCAGGGAAAAATCTGTGTATTGTCGACATGGTATGACCCAGGAAACCCTGGTAGAAACCTGCAAGTATAACTTTAGAACTGGCGTGCTGATAAGAATGGGAGCTGTAGAGTCCAAAACTTGGAAAGATTTGCTGAAGCAGGATAAATATACGGAAGATATAATTTGCCGGATTGAGGAATCTCGTGGCACGAGAAACTCTGCGAATAACATGCCATATCCACAGAATCCTAAAAATAAAGGAAAGGCTGCGATGGCGTTAGTTGCAGATCCAAAACCAAGACCTCAGAATCTGAGAGGTGCAGGTCAGAATAAGCCCCGACAAGATAAAACTTGTACATTCAAAACTGAGCAAACTGATACTCTATTCCATCTCCTCCTCAGAAAGGGCATGTTGAAACTTTCAGAGAATCGAAAATCAGAAGACGCTGGAAAAACCAACGATCCTAACTATTACCTGTACCATTAGAATATTGGGCATCCGACTAAGAATTACTATCCTCTTAAGAACCGAATCCAGGCATTGATAGAAGCCGGTGTCCTCCAGCTTAAAGAAGAATAGAAAGTTTCTGAAATATGGCAACTTTGATAGTTGGAACTAATAAGTTCCCTGCTAAAGCGACCCCTGTACCAGTAGGGAAGCCAATATCGATACCAAGTACGGGCAGCCCGCACTTGCAAGCTGGCCCCTTGGGTACGCTACGAACCACAGCTGTGACAAAGTCATTCTTATTGGCTAGTAGCTAGATTTGGCTGAGGGTGCCAAAAATATTGACGATGATAAATATCATGTTGCTTCCGCTACTTTTACTAGCCATTGGAATGGCTAATTGAGTACTATAGATAAAAAAAAAAAATTCCCAATGCTGTTAAAGCGGCGGGAAGAGGAGATCAAGTTTCTTGCCAATCCTATCATACTAGGGGTAAAAGTATGAAATTAACTACCCAATACTGTTAAAGGCAAATAGGAGAGGAAATCAATTTCTCGACAACTCACCAAGCTGAGGGGAATAGCATGGCTAGCCCAACGTAAACGGCGATTGGTAAAGACACACCAAATCCATTTTTAGCTGGGGGTCTGATAAAAATCCCATGGACCTGTCATGTTAAGCTCTTACCTCTGACAGTATAATTTGGATTATTCCCATCTCCGTTCAAGTTACGCGTGAAAGTATTTGGACTAGGCATGTGCAATTAGGCGCCTCTGTTGAAATCGATAATCCTGACTTGATCATCTTGGCGTGTGCAATTGAGCGCCTCCGCAAAAACTCTAGGCATGTGCAATTAGGTGTCTCTGTCGAAATCTGATGATCATGACCCGATCATCTTGGCGTGTGCAATTTAAATTGCGCATGAGAGCCTTGAACCGCCTCCATCAAAGTTTCAAGCATGTGCGATTAGGCACCACTACCGAATTTCTTGATCTTAACCTGATTACCAAATTGAAAATCCAAAACATTTCAAAATTTGCTAAGTTCTAAGCCATTTTGAAAACTTTGGAGGGGGTTCTGTTGGTAGTGAAAATTTCTAAGTAAAAGGAATTTTCCACACAGAACGCGGAGCTAACTCTGTAGCTCCGCGTTTGGCTATTTTAGCCTCGCATTTGAGCAAAACGCGGAGCTAATCCATAGCTCCGCGTTCTGATAAATTTAGCTCCGCGTTAACTTCACGTGAACAGAGTCCAATCAGAATCCTAAATTGATTGTGATTGAGATTTGAGCTTATCCAATACCCAAATTGAGTCCAATCAGAATTCCAAATCAAGAGATTTGAATTAATATTAAATATTTGATTAGAATTCTTGATGAATACAAAAACCTTCTTTTCTTTTTACTATGGAAATCTTTATTCCTATTCCTATAGAAACTCTCATAACCATTAAAGTCTATAAATAGCCTCTTTGAGGAGACTTTAGAGATCATCAATCAATAATAGATCGATCAATCCATGATCATCAATCTTTAAGAGATCTTTTTCGAGCATTAAAGAAGTTCAAGTTACGCGTGAGAGCCTTGAACGAATCAAGATCAGTAGAGAAAGATCAAGTCGGCCGTCGTCTTCGTCAAGCAAGAAGATCATCGACGTCAGATTGTCCAAAGGAGCTATTCAATAAATCCAATCACTGCGAGAACCCACTATATTTTGTAAAAGTGAGCGATAAATATAAATCCTCTCATTTGTTCTTTTCTTGTTCACTTTCGTTGTAATCTAAGTTGTATTCAATGGAAGGAGGCAACAATTTTGCTACGAACAGCCACGAGATTATATGGCGTTGAAGCAATATCCTTAATTCTGAACTTATTGCAGAATCGTGAGAACCCTTGGCTGATGAATTGCGGTCCATTATCATGAATGATTCTTAGAGGAATGCCAAAATGGTAAATGACATGATATTTAATGAATTTAATAACATCTGTTGTCTTTACCTCCCTCATGGGCACGACTTCAGCCCATTTTGAAAAATAATCGATTATTTCAAGTATAAATCAATGTCCTCTGGTTGACGGGGGAGTTATTGGCCCCATGATATCCATTCCCCATGCCTCAAATGGCCAACTAGTGACGGTATTGTGCAAGTATTCTGGGGGTTGGTGAATAAAATTTGCATGTACATGACATGCATGGCACCGTTTAGTATATGTCATTGCATCAGTAATCATCTTTGGCCAGTAGTATCCTGGCCTTCTTATGAGGTCCCTGAGTTTTGGGCCGAGCTGATGAGCTCCACACACTCCATCATGCGTTTTTTTCAGCACTTCATTGGCCTCTGCTCTTGATAAGCAGTGCAGTAGGAGACAGTCACTTGACTTTCTATATAAAGTCTACAGTGTAGGATCGTAATAAAATCTTTGAGCCTTTTTATTAAGGCAGCTTCCTTCGGATTCTCTGGCAGCATCCCGTATAAGGCGTAATCTACGAAAGAAAATTGCCAATCATGAGGTTCCAGAGTTAGGCCTACTTGGCACACTTCCATAGTTTGGAAAACCATATCCGGATGGAGAAGTTCTCGACTTCTAATAGTGATACTTTTAGCTGCGCCTGGTGGGATTGCCAATATTGCAGCTAACGCGGCAAGAGCGTTAGCATGGATGTTCTCATTTCAAGGTATATGATAAATGTAAAACTGTTCGAAATATCCTACCAACTCAACAGCTAGTTAATGATAAGGAATGAGAGCTTTATGTTTGACTTCATACTCGCCCGTCATCTGATTGACGATGAGCTTAGAGTCTCCATATGCCTCTAGATAGTTCACCCCCAGTTGCAGAGTCATTTTTAAACCAATAATGAGCGCGTTGAATTCCGCCACATTATTTGTACACGGCTCGGTTAACGAGTAACCATTAGGCAGTATGTGTTTATGTGGGGAGATCAGTAACACCCCCATTCCAGCAGCAGATCGTCTTGCAGGACCATCAAAGAACATCTGCCATGGTTGTTCTTTGCTAGTCGTGTTGACTTCTGACGTCTGTTTCGAGATATCCCCTGACGATTTAGAGTTGGACCAAATTGGATAGTCTGCGATGAAGTCGGCGATCACTTGTCCCTTCATAGCTTTTTGAGGAACAAAGTAGATATCATATGGCGATAGCAGTAATACCTATTTTGCTAATCAATCATTTAAAGACCCCAATTTTGTCATTAAGATTTTCAGGGGATTGACCCGTGATATGACATGAATTGTTTACCCTGAAAGATAGTGTCGCATTTTCTGGATGGCGAACACTAGGGCTAAACATTCTTTTTCAATCAGGGTGTACCGATGTTCGGCTCCGATCATTATCCAGCTTAAGTAATAAAGGCCATGTTCATGACCTTGCTCATTATATTGAGCGAGTAATGCTCTTAACGCGTTATCCATAGCCCTTATATATATAAGAAACGGTCTTCCAGGGACAGGCACCATGAGGATAGGAGGTTTCGTAAGGTATTCTTTAAGATCGTCAAACATCTGTTGACATGCTTCGTCCCATACGAAGGAAACCCTCTTTTTCATAAGTCTGGAGAATGGCTGGCATTGTCCCAATAGATTGGAGATAAAGCGCCAAATATAGGCCAGTTTTTCTTGTAACCCCCTCAATTCTTTAAGGTTATGGGGAGATGGCATCTCCTTAATCGCTTTTACCTTTTCGGGATCATGAAAAATTCCTTTCGAAGTAACTATGAATCCAAGAAATTTTCCACTGGACACCCCTATGAAAGACTTAGCGGGATTCATCTTCAAGTGATGTCTTCGCATAAGATTGAAATCTGTTCTCAGATCCTGAAGATGGTCTTCTTTGTTTTCGCTTTTGACCGCCAAGTCATCTACATAACACTCCACCGTTTTGCGCAAGTTATTCTTTAAATATAATGCTCATTGCACGTTGATAGGTGGCACCGGCGTTCTTCAACTCAAAGGGCATTACTGTATAACAGTACACCCCTAACGACGTTCTGAAAACCGTATGCTTTTCATCGTCTAGATGCATTTTAATTTGATTATATCCTGAGAAACCATCCATAAAAGACATTCTCTCATACCCGCAGGTGTTGTCGATCATTACATCGGTAATCGGGAGTGGAAACTCGTCCTTAGGGCATGCAGCGTTTAGATCCCTAGATCCCGAAAATTGATGCATATCCGGATCTTACCGTTCTTCTTACGAACTGGCACTATATTGGCTATCCAATCAGGATGTTGCTCTTCACGAATAAATCCTGATTTTATGAGCTTGTTAACCTCAACAATTATCGCCTCCATTAATTCCGGTCAGAAATACCTTTGTTTTTGTTTGGCTGGCTTGGCGTCTTCCTTAATATTTAAACGGTGCATGGCAATCTGAGTATCAAGCCCGGGCATATCTTCATAGCTCCATGTGAACACGTCTATATATTCCTTAATAAGAGATATAAGTTCTTCCTTTTCTAAGGGAGTTAATGTGTCGCTTATGAAAATGGGCTTCGGATTCTCTTCTGTTCCCATGTTAACTTATACTAGCTTATCTTCTGTGGACAGGTCACGCCGTTCAAAACGGACATTCCAGAGAATATCCATGTGTTTAGTCCAGGAATCATCTTGAATATCAATTGGTTCCTCGTCGCTTTCTGGTGCGGCTGAAACCATATTTGCTGTTAGAGATTGAAACCATGCGCCAGTACTTAGATCCGAGTCATGATCAAACAGATACGGATCCTCATCGACCGAAGAGCTCTCTTCGTATTTGTATGGCGGTGAGGGAGGAGTAGATACATAGCCTAACCCCCTTCGAGTTTTCTGTTAATAATATGGGCTCTTCCCTCTTGGTCTAAATGAAGGTATGAGATTTCGCCGTCTTTTTCCAAAGTTTAATCCCGACTTTTGGATAAAATTATAACCCATTTTTTCCATCATTCGTTGGGACTTCTGTTCATATAAGTGAAATTGGGGTGATATTTGTTCATCACTTTCACTACTTTGTCTTTGGTTAGGCGATGCGATCACCTTGCCGAAGACAATTGGCTTTTGAGATACCTGTCGTGGAGGTACCTCAAAGAAGTGATCTCGTCCCTTCGTTAGTTTAAACAGAGAGATGAGGGATGACTTGATTGGCAAATGATATGCCGCCAGAACTTCAAGTTCGGACAAGTCATCCGCCTAAGTGGAAGTACAAGACGGTTCAGACTCTGTAGTGATAGCGGGCTCGTAGACTAATTTTATATTTTCATTAATAACCCACTCATCCTCAGCTACACCAGTTACATTATTATCAAAACTCGAATTAAAATTTATACGAGGGTTTATCTCATAGTCACCCCCATTATCCCCTTCCGGAGATTCGTATTCAGTATTCACCTCATTACCGCTGTTGTTAGGTTCTTGAAGCTCTTCGTAGTTGTCATTGGGGACCTCATGGGCCTGCTTGTAAAGCATGGCATTAGTGAAATAACTTTCTAGCCCTTTAAATGGTTGCCTATCTGCAACTAGTGTCCGGACTTCTCCTTATTCATCGCAGTATTTTATGCATTGGTGGAGAGTCGACGGAACTATCATATAGGCGTGAATCCACGGTCGCCCCAGTAGAATTTGTAAGATGTGTCTGCGTCAATAACGTAGCACGTGACTTCCATCCTCAAATCTCCGATTTGGCATCAAAGTCGGATCTTCCCGAAGGGACAGTTATCATTGGCGTTAAATCCGTATATTGTAGTATTTGCTGGTGTCAGGTGATGGAGAGAAATTCCTAATAGCTGCATCAACCTTCTGGGAATGCTGCTTAATGCAGACCTCGAATCAATTTGAATGCGGTCCACCGCTGTGGATCCGAAATATCTGGTGAAATATAAAGGCCTATTATGCTTTGTATTCCTTACTTACATGTCCTCTGGGAAAAAAGTAATCTGTGGGACCTGCCTCCTTACTTGATGACAGCGGAGGTGGGAATCCTGCTCTTCATCAGCCGACTCAACAATCTGCGCTAAGAAAGATTTAGAATCTGCCAAGGCCTATCTTAATGCTTCACGAGTTGATTTTGATAATCGCTGCAACTCGTAAAGCATGACTCGAGCTGGGATATTTGCCAGCTGAGCTATTATGTCAAATTTAAAGGTAGCACCCTTGACCTCTTCCTTTTCCAGGATTCTTCTGGAAACGAAGCCCTTTTTGTTTTGTAGGTTTCGCGAGTTCCCTGTATATATTCTTCGGGTCTGCTCTGGTGTAGTATTTGAGGTAGGCTTTACCGGATCGAGTGCCGGAGAGACCTGCCTCATTTTGTTGAGTGGCCGTAGTTTCGGCCTCCTCTTCAGAGTCCGTGAATGCTCCGGTAACTATGTACTCTTCATTTATTTTCGCGAAAATAGTATTACTAGTCCGCTTTCTCCTCTGGCTCCCTGAGGTGGTCCATTGTTCATCATGTAATAGATCAGGGTGGACCCACATGACTTCCCCTCTTTGTGTTGTTACAGGGAAAAGTCCTTTCTGTGCACTTTCTTGTGGGTCATGATTCTTCATGACCAGTTTCCCTTCTGGTGCAGGAGTATCCCTGTAGGAAACTCATGGGTCCCTACCAGCAGGGTTGCCATATTAGCAGTAACTTTCTTCTGTTCCTATTTCAAAGTCAAGACTCCAGGCTCTATCAATGCTTGGATCCTTTTCTTCAGAGGGTAACAGTCCTTGGTAGGGTGTCCAACATTCCTGTGGTAGAGACAATAGTTGGGGTCATTGGTTTTACAGGCGTCCTCCAATTTTCTATTTTCTGGAAGTTTCAACATTCCCTTCCTAAGGAGCAGGTGGAAAAGTGTAGGCGTCTGTTCTGCCTTAAAAGTATAGGTCCTCTCTTGTTGGAGCCTATTCTGTCTCGTTCCCTTTTGATTATGGGGCTTCGGGTTTGAAGAATTTGTCTTTTGTAGAGCAGCATCTGATGTCATTGCCGCTTTTCCCTTATTCTTATTGTTGTTTTGCGTGTGCGGCCTATTATTTCCAAGACTCCTTGCTCCACGAAATTCTTCAACTCGGCGGATCAAGTCTTCGGCTTGCTCCCCCTGTTGAGGTAAATCCTTCCAAATTTTGGACTCTATGGCTCCCATTTTTAAGAGCACGTTAGTCTTGAGGTTATGTCTGCAAGTTTCCACCAGAGTTTTCTGGACCATTCCGTGTTTGCAGTGCACGGACTTCTCCCGGAACCTTTCTATAAAATCCTTCACCGTTTCTTGTTTCCCTTTCTTTGTTGCGAGGAGGGAATGAACCGATATTTCGGTATCATCCTCAAAGAAACGTGCAAGAAAGTACCTTTCCACATCATACCAGGTGTTGATAGTACCTGGGGGCAACTGCATAAACCATGTAAAGGCATGCCCTCGTAAGGTACTTGCAAATACCTTGGTCATCACTGGGTCATTGCCCATCAAATGCTCCGCTTGAGACGAAGTAATAGATATGCTGACTGGAGGATCCTTTCCCGTCATACGGCTCCAACTTGAGCGGTTTATACTTTTCAGGGTACGGTGCAAAATCCCATTCAGGCGGGCATGGTCTCAAAACCCTCGATTCCTTTAATTCCTTCTTGTGCATCAAGGCATCAAGTTGGCTTTGTAACTTCTCAATTTTCTCTTCATGAGGGTCATGGAAAGAATATTTATGCTCGTTCTCATGTGTCGAGTAAGCCTTTTCTTCTTTATCCTCTTCATTTATTTTGAACGGAATTTCTTTTTCTATTTTCTGCGGTGATTCTGTAGAAGTTTTGGTTTTATCTTCGACTATCTTTTGGGCATTTTCGACCACCTTTAAGAGCATCATTTTGAGATTCTCGATCGTTTTTTGTTGCTCTCGGATCATTTATTCTTGGACTTCCAATCTCTGATCGATGTCAACAGATTTATCCACCATATGTGAGGTCAATTTCTGCAGTCTGGATGATGCCGAAGAGTGAGGTGAAGCTATGGCCGAATTGTCACTGTCGTCGTCATAAGAACCTTTTACAAGTTTCTTATAATTTCGTGGTGGAACAGCGCCTGATTTAAGTCGAGTAAGATGATGAGGTTCTTCATCACTTGATTCCAAATCATCATTCCTATCTACGACTTTCTTCCCCCTTTCCGACCATATTTGAAGTTACAATCCTCCATTCTTTTTCTCGGGGAGCAGTTTTTATCTTATTAGTAGGGTTTTTGTCCGACTCAATTAATCAGTCGAAAACCCATACCCTGTTCTTACTGCTGCAACAATTATTCATTACAGCAGATACTGCTGTCATAGGCTGCTTGCAATGACAAATAGGATCAGACTGAACTTGATTTATGCTTTTTTTCTTGGTTAAGTATTCTCCAAGGTCTGTGACCTTGAATACGGAATTGTGGAGCCCACTCATCTGTTGAGAGGGTCCAGGGGCCCACTGGAGCTTCTTGGAATCAATAGTGTCAAGTTCTGGTCTAATCGTGTGATTATCAATTCTGATTTTATATTCAGGTTGATTTACGCAGAGCTGAGAACTAGCTTTGCATTCTAGTATGCGGAGCTGAGAAGTAGCTTCGCGTTTTGATACACGGGGCTGAATAATAGCTTCGCATTTTGATACGCGGGGCTGAATAATAGCTTCGCATTTTTGTATGCTAGCCTCGCGTTTCACGCTGGCTTGGCGTTTCTGCAGAAATTTAACTTCTGGAATATTAGCCTCATGTGGAAGAAAATCCTTGTATACTGGCTTATTCTTGCGATTTACGCAAGCCATAACTTCGCGTTTAACGCGATTCTTGCGATTAACGCAAGTCTAAAAATAATCTTCGCGATTTACGCGAAGGTAAGGAGTTTTACGATCAACGCAAGTTTCACCGTCTTTGCGATTTACGCTAAGTTTGGTTTTAGCCTCGTGTGCAGAATCACCATCACACGCTGGCTTTAAGGGAATTTTATCCTCGCGACTTACGCGACTGTTAAGTATCTTGCGATTGACGCAAGTCTTACTGCCTTCATGCTAAATGCTAAGCTCAGTTTTAGCCTCGCATGAAGAATCACACGCTGACTCTATCAGCATTTTATCCTCGCGATTAATGTGAGCTTCTTTGGTTTTAAGTCCAGATCCAATAGCCTCGCGTGGAGAATCACACGCTGGTTTGTCCTTGCGATTCACGCAAGTTGCAGCTTCACGTTTAACGCGATATTGACTGGTCTTGTGATTAACACAAGCCTGTTCGCGAGTACAGTAGCCTCGCGTTCTGCAACTTAATTAGCCTCACGTTTAACGCGGGCTTTGAGGGCCTTTCGCCTAGCTCTCCGATTTCGATTGCGGAGTTCGGTTCTGGTCAATCCAGTTCCCATGCCTTCTTTGACAGTAGAGAGGTCATACTCTGTTAGGGTTCTCTGCCCAAACAACGGCTCCATGACCACGGTCTCCAAGGGTCTCTGATTAACGGTAGATTTTTGATTACCCGATTTAAGGGTATTGGAGCTCACGCGGTGATAGCGCCGCGTTTCAGTCAGATTACCTGATTCAGAGGAGAGGTACTCCTCGTATTTCTACTGGTCGATCTCCACGACGAGCATGTTAACGTCAGATCCAATCCTCTCGACTTCAGATTGCGCGACGATCTCTTTTTCAGTAAAAGAGACTTCTCCCACTGTGGTCTCCAGTTTGTTCGTAGCAAAATTCATGCTTCCTTCCATTGAATACAACTTAGATTACAACGAAAGTGAACAAGAAATGAACAAACGAGATAATTTACAATTATCGCTCTCTTTTACAATATAGAGTGGTTCTATGTGGCGATGGGATCTATCAAGTAGCTTCTTTTGACGATCTTGACATAGAAGTCTTCTTTCTTGATGAAGATGATGGCCGACTTGATCTTTCTCTGCTGATCTTGATTCGTTCAAGGCTCTCACGCGTAACTTGAACTCTTGTTATGCTCGAAAAAAATCCCTAAAGGCTTCCTTAAGAGGGTATTTATAGCGTTGGGCCAATATGAGAGTTTCTATTTGAACAAAATTTGTATTCATCAAGAATTCTAATCAAATATCTTAGTCTTGATTTAAATCTCTTTATTTGAAATTCTGATTGGACTCAATTCGGATATTGGATAAGCCCAAATCTCAATCACAATCAATATGGAATTCTAATGAAATCTGCTCAAGCGGAGTTAATGCGGAGCTAAATTTATCAGAACGCGGAGCTATGGATTAACTTCGCGTTTTGCTCAAAAGCGAGGCTAAAATAGCCAAACGCGGAGCTACAGAGTTAGCTCTGCATTCTGTGTAGAAAATTCCTTTTTACTTAGAAATTTTCACTACCAACATTTTTAAAACTTTCTAAATCAATCTTATTTATTAGCCTTTTGTCTAATTTCAAACATTCCATCAAAACCCCTTTAATCTTATTAATCTCTCCCTAAATAAAACCTCCTCTAAATTTTATATAAACCCACCATTCATCTTAGTCATCTTCCTACAAGCCAAACTCTCTTCACTCACCATTGTCAGTTCGCCGACCACTTGAGACTTGCTGCCTACTGGATGCCACTGATCACTGGAGGAGTCACCATGCAAGCCCATTTTGCTAGTTGGGCATGCATCACTAAGCAAAGCAACCACAGCAGCCGGTAGCCACCATCAATAGTAACTGTCGCCGCCAACAACAGTTTTGATTGATCACCTAAAGCCTGATCGAGCCCGTCCATTCCTTGCACCGTGTTGATACCTCCATTCACTAAGGAGCCACCACCTCTCATCAGAATTCCTCCTCTTTCGTCTCCCTTTGAATTCATGAAGAGGTTAATCTTCCTTTGTTATAAATGATTCTGGATTGCTAACTCCTACAACAACCCAATTAAAATCTATATTCTTCATCTTATAGACCTAATAAGATGACAAACTATTTGTCTATTTTAAACCTCTACAAAAGCAAATATTTTATTCTTTTAGATTCATAAAGATTTTCCTAAAATCACAACAATCCAAATTTAGCTATTTTAATATTTTTGTAATAACTTGTAGAACTTGAATTTTAGTTAAGTTATTTGAAGAATGCATTGCCGAGCTAAGGTGAGTTATTTCTCTAACTTACTTTTTCATGTACCTTCCCGGCTAGATGAGAATGAATTATATTTTAATTTTATTAAATACAATTGTTTATGCATGTCTTGATATAAATTATTGTTTCCTTCGATAATAAGAACCATTTAAATAACTTTATTTCATATTTTCAAAAGTTGTCAAATTCTCATTTTATTATTTTGAATTCCTCATTTAGATATGTCCATATCATTAAAGGCTATTTAAAAAAATAAAATTTAATAATCTTGCAAACTTTATTCTGATGAAAAATATGTTATAAATTAACTAATCATTAATCAAAAATAGTAAATCAAAATGCTAACTAATGATGATAATGATTGTAATATTGTATGTCAATGATATCTAGAAATGAGTTCTAATAGAAGTGGTTATTTGATTAAGAAATATACTTGCACAAAAAAAACGTCCCACTTACTTACCTTTACCTGGTTGTTTGTTATTATGATATGTAGTCAGAAAATCCCTGATATATAGTCATAAAATTCCTAAATTAGTCATTGAAATTCCAATAACATGTTAGAATGAAAAGTTCTTCCTAAACATTATTTGATTATAATGAATTTGAAATATATCTGAACTCGAAGTGAATCAAGATAAGATATTGACTGGAAATATACTATACTAGAATTGACATGATCTTCATAACCGTAAACAATAATGAGTAGTAGGAGACACTAATTGATATGAATATTGTATTTTGGTTGTATTATAAAGTTATACAATTGATTTTTGCGCATACCATAGGTGTATGGTGATTCCCTGTATCACATCATAAAATTACCATTGATATTGTGCAGGTCTGTATCAACTCCGGACAATCACATGGTCAATTTTTCGAGTCCGTAAGGTTGACAACCAAAACATGGATATAGTATCAATTAGATTCTCCAATAATAAGTAAAATCTTAAACTAAAACACTTGACATGTAGGCTAAAGGACAATTATGATTTGAATAAGGACTTAGTTAATAAATTAATTCATAGTCTATATTTACATTCGTATGCACTATTCATATCCATTTTAGTAATTCTTAATCTTTAGCATTTCATAGTAGTATTATTTATTTTATTTAGTCGCGATCTAACAATCTGAGTGTGCATGTACAGAATTTGAGATAGATTCGATGGAACAAATTGAATATCTGAAGCACTGCATAGCATAGGTTAAGCTAGTAGGTGACTATTTTTTCCTTTCAATCTTGTACTTATTAATTTAGATTCCTTCCGCTCTTAAAATATTAATATCTATTCTCAGTTATTTCTCTTCTTCTGTACCTTTTGTAATCTAGTTTTATCCATTGAATAAAAATCTATTTTCTACTAAAATTTTATTGTGATATGTAGCAATAATTGATATTGTACTTAGGCTAACCATATTTTCACGAATACATTACCGAACGACTCGGCTATACTGCATTTCAGATGGCGGGGCATTACATTTTCAGATTTTAAATTTTTCATAAAACTTCTAATGTATTATCTATTCTACCTTCCTCGCATATCTCAAATCTAAATTTACTCTATAGTTTCTACTTGTTTGATTTCACGAAGATATTAAAATATTTTAAATTTTAAATATTTTTAAGAGCAAAGGGAAACAAAATTTTTTGTTTCTTAAGATAAAGAATAATATCCGCCAAAAGTTAAAATAAAGAAACTCAAAATGCTAAGTAAAATAAAATTCTAAAAAAAACTAAAATAAAAATCCTAAAAAAGAAAGTACTAAACTCCCTCCCAATACCCAAACTCATGTACGCCCTCATACATGAATTAGTTGTAACAATCCTGCTTCGCAGACCCACATTAGATTCCCCATGCCTTGTGCGTGAACTTGAGCTTTCACCTAGCTCATTTTTCTTGAGTCAGCAACAAACCTTATCCAAACTTTTCCAAATAAAATCTAAATATTCCTAGTATAAGAGGGAGGTCCTTGGTCAGAAAAATCATCATCATGTTCATCCTGTGTAGGATCAGAGGTGTATGTATCTTCGTCAGTGGTAGCCAAATTTTAGTCTTTAGCAATAGCCGCATTGTAGGTCATCATCTCCCTACTCACTTATACTCTTTGAATTTGTCTTTAGACATAAATATGCACAAATTTGTGCTACCAAGTGCGGTAAAGGCAAAGTGGTTATTGATTGCAATTTATTATCGATCAGCGTGTAGTTGTTTTCACATTAAGAGTTAGGATCTTGGGTCATGACACACTCAATGATACTTAATGATACGTAGAGTAGATGTGTAAAAAGAACACATTATATTTCAGTATATCCAACGACAAGCAACATAAATACTACGATAAATGATCCACGATCACATGTGATAGTACATTTGCGCTCACCTTAGTAATGCATTCCTCAATAGTTTGGGGAATCTGGCTCCTATTGCTAAGGATAATATCGATAGTGGAAGAGATGGTCCCCACGTGCACTATAATGGTGCATCCCCACCATTTAAGTTGAAACTTCTTGTCATCATCCAAAATGTCGAATTTGGAAAATACGTCATATAATTCCATGACTAGGGCGGGAATGTTGTATGAATCTGTAACACCCCGCATCAAAGATACGGATAGCGTTCGGCGACGTATCTTAAATACACCAAGTCTAAAATACTTTTAATAAATTGAAAGTTATTGTCTCAAAATTTTACACATATACATTGAGAGAATATTGAGACTATAAACAATCTTTTTATTTTGCTCCAATCAAATATTACTACATTAATGAAAGAATCCAAAAAGGAAAACACTTATGATAACTTTAAATTTTGTGCTTTGAAAATAGCAAACTAAAATTGAAAAGACAGTCTGAAAAAATGAAATAAATAATAAATCCCCTAAATGGTGCCTCACAATGAAAACACTACTAATTGTCTGCTGACCCCTCAAAACATTGCTTCAGGTGTGGTGGGTCCTCCTTCTCAGTATCCTGCAAATTATCTGAGCATGCCAAATCAGGATCGTTAGAATAATCTAGCAAATACTATAAAGAGAAAAATAATAATATACAGGCACACTATATATATATATATATATATATATATATATATATATATATATATAAAACTGAATAAAATCACGATAGTATCAAAATTTTAAACTAACTGTTGAAAAGAATGTGAAACACGGATTTAAATTATATTTGCCTAAAAATAATAATAAATCAACCAATAATAGTGAAAACATATCTTTAGTGGTGCTGGAATTTAACGTGATGGTAAAATTTATATGAAACTATAAAATTATGAATGCATACAAAATATAAATCTATAGGAAGAAGTGAACATTAGTTAATTGTAGTTGTCTTAGAGATGATAATGGTCAGGTTATATCTGTATACATACATCATGGATAACCTTGTAGCAGAGATATATATAACAAAATAAACATACATGTGAAATATGACATCATATTATATTATTTTTTTAGTTAATTTATTTGGAACTGTCAGAAGTAGTGCGCCACATGTTTTACGAGTATTCCTTGCATACCCGGGACCACGGCCATAATTCCTGGTACTACCCCAGGACGTACCGCTAAATACTAATGAACATAAACTCTGATGAGCTTAAGCTCCAGACACGCAGCCCTATATAATAATAATGATCTAATAATCACCCAGAACCTTCATGGTTAGATTCTTAAGTTTGGTTGTATAACTTCAAGAATATAAACCTTCTAAAACATGTGTATAGTTCCTTCTTCAGGTTTCCTCTTAATCCCATGAATTAATTATATATTTTAAGTATATAAACTTTAACAACCATGCAGGAAAAAAATTAAGATATAATGAATTGTGAAACTACAAGAGACTTAGAGAGGTAAGTACTGTTTTGTTAATATTTTGGACTAGAAGCAATAATAAGAAAAGCACAAAATAAATAAATAAATAAAATGACAATAATTTCCAAATGACTGAAATGCTCTAAAAAATAAATGATAACAACTATTCTGAAGCATCATTACAACATCTGGAAAAATTTAATCTAAAATAAAATAAATTCCTTCATAAGGTCCCCACGGAACTTGATACTTTGGGAACAATACTCTATATGTGCATATTTTTGTTCCACCCTCAGTCACCACTGATGCCAAACACAGTACTCAAAAGGTGAGTCTATATTAGCTTGTTTAATACCTCTTTGTTACATCCTTTTCTTGATCCATTGAAATCAAGTACTAAAAATTCAAATTACATGAACTCTCTTTAATTTCCAGTTTTAACTGAAATTTTAATTGATCCATAGTAGTTTAGAAATTGATGGTCATGTAGTTTGCGACACATGATATTTCATTACGTTGCCTCTGCTACCTTATTAGTATTGTTAAAAGATTTTGGGATCAAATTTTCTTAGTTGAATCATAAACTGTTTTTATATGTAGTGTTAATGTTCAAATTGGAATATCTAATATCATCTACTTCGTATAATCAACTGTCTGTTTTAAGACTATTTTATTTGCTATGTTGTAATCATCTCGACACTCCTAGCTACCTCTCACTAGATACTATTTAGATTTCTAATAAATAAATGTTAGAATGACGTAGCTTTTTACAAGGTCCTAAAAATTTAATTCAAGGACAAAATATTTATTTAAATATCTAGCTAAAACACAAAAGATAACATTCTACTGCCAGAATGAAAAAGAATATATATATATATATATATATATATATATATATATATATATATATAGACCTTACAAAAGATTATCACAACATCACTAAGCGCGAAATCAATATAATCAAGACCAAAACAAATCTAAAAACAAATTTATCATACACAAGAGAGGGAAGATCAAGGGTTTAAGAGAGGGAAGGTCAAGGGTTTTAGTACTTGCCTCGAAAAAACTCCACTTTGAAAATTGACCGATGGCAATTTGGATCAGATTTTTTTTCCCATCTTGTTTTCGTTCACCCATTCCGCAGTTTTCTTTTTCTTTTTCTTTTTTTCTGTTATGTTCAGCCTTGCGGCTGAACAGAGAGAATTTTCATTTTTTTTTTCTTCAGTTTAACGAGTGGTGGGAGGTTTGAGTTCTTTTTTTTTTATATATCATTTACATGTACTTTTACTAATATTAGAATAAGATTAAATATAGTTTAATCTTTCTAATCCTATCCGACTCTGTTAAGTTTGTTATTATTCAACAAAATAATATTTGAGATAAACTAATATAATAAGTTAAAGATAAGATTCGTTTAAAAATAATAATAATATTGTTATTATTACAATTTTTTGTTTAGGTAATATATTTAAAATAAATAAATACAAGAATTTTGTATGAGAAATTTGGGGTACTACAGAATCAGACTAACAGATATGACACTCGCAATCCACAGGCACAATCTCATAATAAAAATACACGCTGAAAGTGAAAATAATTTCCCTAAAACTATGCTCAGTGAAAAAGTTTGCCATCTATAAATAAATTAAGCATAACTTAAAACAAAGAGAATGGTTGGAAGAGAACTTACTGCCCTTCAAATAAGAGGGGAAAAACCTAACTTTTACCGCTAAACCACGGTCCTTGCCACTGAACTGCTGCAGCTGCTTTGGTCAGCACCAGCTAGCTGGAGGTGGTTTGTGGGGGTGTGGCAGTGCTTCCAGGATTCTTGGATAAGAGCAAGGCGATGGTGGCTGGGGAAGATTAGAGGATACAAGTTTGAGGAAGAAGTGGGTTGTGTGGTGGAATGGGGCTTTTATAATGAATTGAAAATTTCTTCCAGCCTTCCACTGAACTGTGATAGTTCATTTTGGACCCAGAAACTTACAACTAACCGTAATCTAACATAGAAACTTATTTATAATACAAAATAAAAAGAAAAATATTATACAAGGTTTGTACATGCCTTTCGCATAAAGCGGGTGTGATGGATCACGATCTCAGCGTTTTTGCTTGGTTGAGATACTAAAAATGATTTTAATCTTTGTACATTAAATTTGAATATGTTATCATTTTTTGAATTCTCAATATTTATTGCACTATCATGGTGTATCATCCATACAATATACAGTCTACTCTACAGTGATCTCAGCTTTTCTAAGAATAATTATAGCCTCGAGTTACATAAAAGGACTTTTTGGTCCCGTGTAAATGACTTGCGCATAATCGCTTAGTCGTGAAACACTTTTGTTTTCTCATTGTAAATCTTGACACTTTTATAAGCATCCCTCCGATCTCATCGAGTTCATTAACTTGCAGCATCTACCTCTCACATGTTTTGTCCAATTCGAAAATTAAGAATTTGATGGCCCACAAAGCCCTTTGCTCAAAGTACTCCACTAGCAAATGACATACTTTGGAGAAATGTCCAAATTGGTCTTGTAACGAGTGTTGTAAGCCCATAATGTGTCTATTAATCTATAAGGCCAGTCTTTTCAGTTATATTGCACTATTTCCTTCAAAATTTGACAATTGGAAAGCTCTGCTTACTCACTAGTTTGAGGATGATATGGTGTAGCTAGCTTGTGCAAGCAGGTACTTGTTGGACTGACATTGATTTTTACTTTGCTTGAACAATTCAAGGATGTACTCGACAAGAGAAGATTATTTTTAAAAGAATTGGGATAGACAGCCTTAGGCATGGATTCTGGCTAACACAAGGTCAGGTAATGAGGAGTCAAGCTCCTTAGAAATGCTAGATGGTGTAGTGTGGGACGAAGATGATGATGATAATGTCGTAATGTGAGATAGAGAAGTGTGTGAAGTGAATCAAGGAGTGTAGCCTGTGATAGATATGAGTGGAATTAGTTAGCATGCCTACACAACTATCAACCCATTTTTCAAATCGGAATGTGTGAATAGAATTGCACTAGTTGACATGCAGCTGGATAAAGTTAAAGGAACTGGCATTAGGGTTTATCATAGGTTGGCTTGGAAAGGTACCCTTGCCACATTCACTCATTTGGCATAGTAGCTTTCCAACTTGTTGATCTAGACTTTTAATCAATTAAGAATTCATAAGTAATTGTTGGTCGGTTCAGTGAATAAAATCAGTTGACCATTCACTAGATTTTGCATGTGAGTATCAACATTAGAGGAAGCCTTAAGAAGATTCCTGATGTTTTTCATAAGCGATGATAGTCGCCTATTGTGATCATTCTTAGGCCTCTGCTATATATGGGTAGGAAAGATTAGTTATAGGTAGTCTAATCTGGTTGTCCCAATATTCGCAACATTTGGGTGCTCATATTGGTCTTAAAAACTGATCAGCGATTTGAGTAGTCATGCTAGAATTGGAGACATCCTAATATTGCTCTTGACTCCATAAGAGATTTTGGTAATTCCTCTAGCTTGGATTGTATGTGTATGGATTGTTTTTGGGCTGTGGATATTGGGCGTTGACTTGTTCAGGTACTTGACTCATTGGATTCATCAAAAGTGGACACTCATCCATAATGATTTTGGAGTATGCAATCAAGCACATGGGAGTTTGCAATTGATTAACTTGACTTGCCTATGGAGTTACTAGGAGTTTCCATTATCTCGATTCTTCTTGTAAGAGTAGCATTCTTAGACTCAGCAATTATATTGAGTTGTCTATGCTATAGATTCCACTCGTATTTGTAGAAGGCAGGGTACTTGATTTCTTAGTGGGGTTGTTCCCTAAACATTTTCAGGCCTCTTTTTCATTTCTTCTTATAAACTCCCCTTGACATAGATATTCAAGAAGAGTTTTGAAAGTGTAATCGAGGCCTTTGTACAAATTTGAGACAACCTCTATGTTCTATCACATGGGGGACACTGTGTTAAGAGATCTTTGGCGTTCCAAGTATTTCTAGAAAAGTTCTCCATATGTTTGACGGAATTGATTTATGACATTTCTTATTTTTATCGTCTTATGCATGGGATAATTTTTCTTAAGAAACACTGCAATGAATTCATCATAAGAAGTGATGGAATTCATGGGCATACTATATACCCACTTCTAAGTATTAACTTAAGAGCGAATGGAATAAAGCAAAGCTTGACTACATTCTCTGGTAAGTGCTATAATTTAATCATCACATATACTTTATGAAATTCACTAATAAAAAAGCATCTTATTAGATCCAGTGACTTAAGGCAATATGCTGATATATTATGGCTTAAGCTTGTAATTGTTAGCCATACCTATTGGGAGCATGATACATGATGGCAACGAGGTGCACAGTAGGTAACAACGATCCTAAAGAATTGGGATTGATGGTTCTATCTTCTCAACCAAGATAGAATCTGATATAATTAGTCGATCAAATTGACCATAGGCCCGTGTTGACATAAACCAATGGTGATGACAATGAATGTGCAGATGTCTTAGACATGAAAACTAGTGGAAGAGTGGTCAAATGTAGATAAATGAGATAAAAAGTAGACGACGTGGACAATGAAAACTAACTCTATAAACTCAAAAATCACTTCTATTTAAGCACTAAACTAGTAAAGAACTTAGAGTCCATGCATGGAAAGTCCTTGAGCACTGTCAAATAATTTTTTTTTCTTAACGATAATGTATAATATGAAAGGTGGTTTTGAGCCATGAATGGATGATAAAATCCCTCCTTTTCTGATTAAGTTCTTGAGTTGTGCTCTTAAATAAATTATAATATTTATACAACCAAAAGTGCAACAGACATGTATACAATGCAGCACGTATCTTTCCTTTAGCAATCACCGACAAAATAAAATAAAAGATGATGCTCCTTATAAACTAGAAGACATTAATTTTATTTATAAAATACGGGAAACTAAATATTGAAATAAGGAAACAAATTGATAGTGCAAGCTTAATATTGCCACTGAATGGTGGCATTTATCACTATTTGGCGTCAAAACTAGGGATTTGGCTCCCTAGTTTTTATACCTTATTCCTATTGCTCTTTTGGTCCTTTTGAAATACAGTCCTATATTTCAGTTAATCTGCAACATTCACCATTAATTCGTAAAATACAAGAAAAAGTAAGAAAATACCATTGGTTCTGAGTAATGGCGCCAAAAACTTGATATGAATCAAACTATTACAAGCACATAGTATCAATTGTAGGTTAAAATAGGTTGTCACATAAGGATATAAGATGTTTTGCAATCTTACTATGACCTTACTTCTAACGAATTAACTACAATAACTATGATTTACAAGAGAATGGATTAATAATTCTAAATGCTAGCAAAAAATGTTTGAATCTATTAAAATAACGATATAACAATGAACCATTTCTTCTTTCCATCTTTTTAACATGCATGGTCAAGTAACATAATAAAAAGATAATCTTTTTAATTTGGTTTTAATATTGTATTTCTAAGCATGATCTATCTATCAAGTATCATACAAGAATAACCCATCTAAGGCAATATTTTTACTAAACCAAATCAGATCAAATAGATAAAAAAAAAAAAAGAAAAAAAAAAGAATACCAATTCCAAATCTGATGGAAGCATAGGTTATCAAAAATAAATTAAGAATAATCTATCAAAGATAAAAATTTACAAACTAAAATCTTTATATTCATCTATTAGAAAACTTTAACGTTAATTCAAAAAGGAGATTAAAACCGATGTTAATATCATTAAGTTTAACTTCATCTAAATCTTAAAGTTATGAAAAATTAATTATGCATTATGCTTTTTATAAAAAAAAACCGTATTTTAATTATTGTAATAAGAAAAAAATCTAATTATTTCAACAAAAGCAATAAGTATATTTAACAAACAATAAAAATCTATCTAGAAAGGAAAAAATAAATTACCTAAGCACCAAAAAGAGATGGAAGAAAATGAGAAAAAGCTATTTAGAGGACCAGTTGGAAGTCTCATCTGAACAAGACCTAATCTCGTTTATCTATTAATTATTTAAAACGAGTACCAAAAATATGATAGTACTACAAAGATTACATCATATAAATAGATTCCGATACAAAACCCTAATCCAGATAGCCTAACAGAGTTCTAAAATTATACAAAAATCTAACAAAAAATTTTAGCTGCTGACACAAGTAAGTTGTCATTAAATAGTGGCATTGACCACTATTCAATAGTGATCAACACACGTGAAAAACTCCAACTTCATGCATAATTTAGCCCACAGAATCTGACATGGAAAAGCATCGATTCTTAAGATATTAGAATCCTCTCTCTCTCCTTAACAAGACCTAATCCCGTTTTACTTTAATTATTTAAAGAGTACAAAAGGCATGGTAATTCTACATGGATTACATCATATAAATAGACTCTGGATGCAAATCCTAATCTAGATAGCCTAGAAGAGTTCCAACATCACACAAAGACCCAACAAAAAAATATCAGCTGCTGACTCAAATAAGTTCTTGCTAAATGGCGGTGTTGTCTACTATTCAGCAGTGGTCAATGCATATGAAAAGAATCCAAATCTGTGCAGGATTCAGCCCACAAAATCTAACTTGGAAACACTTATTTTTGCCATCCATTGCCTCCATTCAGCAACAAAAGTAGGTCATCTAGCCTTTCATGTTTTGATACTTGATTTTTAGGCTATGGACTTCTTCTTTCCATGAATGGGTTATTGATTCTTAGCTCCAAACTTCCAAGCTCTTTAGATTTCTCCTTTAGCTTCTTTTGGACTCGTTTTTTATTGGCTTTCGGCTAATTCAGTGCAAATTTTGTTGCAATAGTACTTAATCTGAAAATCAACGAAAAGCATTTGAGTAGCATTATTTTCATATTAAAAATAAAATAGAGGATATAAATATGCAAAATATAGTAATCATCAATAATATAGGAATCAGACCCGATGAAAAATGAATCGAGCACTGGTATAACTTAATAACAGTGGGAGAAATAGAAAAGAATATAATATATATGGTAAAACTAAAAATTTATAAATCAAAGAACATACAAATGCCAAACATGATAAGCGGAATCTATAATACCCATGAATAACAGTAAGAATTATGTACTGGTTATTATAGAAAATTTTACTTAGTGACGGTATGATCATAATACTAGAATACCTTTTATTAAGCATGAATAGAATTCTAATCAATTCTTTTTAAATTAACAACATATATCCTAAGTAAGACAGGGCTTCCACAAATACATGTCATCATCATCAGTTTCCCATGTTCTAGTTGTATATGTTCAATAATCAATTTATATTAGGTTGCAGGTCATGTCATGTAGGTTTAGTACCACGGCAAGTCAAGTTCATCTAAATAAGAATATTGCAAATAAATCAAAATTCAAGTTATGTCCAATCACGGCAGGCAAAAGATATGTAGACAATATAATGTTTATGCATAACACGAGTTGGAACAGTGGTTGTTAGGTAAGAATAGAGTTATCAAATCGTTTTAAGATCATTATGACCTATCGACCAAGCCAAGTTAAATTAAACAGGATGAGCATAATTAAGAAATTGATTACAGCATAAGTTAACTTCTTATATGAACGAATCAACTATTCATGAGTTCTCCTTAAAAAGAAAAAAAAATCTAACTCATGCAATTAACATTAGGATAGAGTTCATAAGAAGGCACTACTGTTAGGCGAAGTTTAGGAGAAAATTATGAGCCATGCTGAGTTTCAACAAATCTTGTCAGGATAGCTTTGTCATTATACAGTATCAGAGACTTCAAGTCCATATATGATGGAGTTACAGTTGGAATTAGAAAAGTAACTCAAAGGAAAAGTTTATAAATTTTAATTATTTTTCTAACAACTCTAATAGAGTCTTAAGTATAGTTTGATACATAAGTTATCACGGGTTTACTAAACCTCATGTATGAGCCTTAGTGTTGTATAACAACATTAAATTCAAGATCAATTTTGACATGGAAAAAGTAAGATTTAGAAAAAAAAAAAATATTATAAAACAAAGTTCTAAACTAATTATTGACGAGCTTAAGATTAGCTCAATTAGTAATCATGATAAAAATTATTAAGGATTTTCTAAAGCAACATGCCAGCCTGGCATTGGCCGTGTTTATGAGGCTAACCAACAAACCTAGGCTAGTTGTATGTGAGGCTAAGCCCCTAGCAACGTTCGCCCTCGATGCGGCTATTATAATAACCTAAATTTCCTATTATTTGAATATGTTGTTGTGCATCCATCAGCTTAGAAATCCTAATTTGCCTCTATAAATAACTAGTTCAACATTTAAAATGTTCTTCTCAAAATCCATAACTAAAATAAAGTTCCTATTGTAAGATCATTTCTATCTATTAATTTATTTTGTTTTTTTCTAAATTTTCTTAGAAAGTGCAAAATCCAAAAAATGCTCGGGCCTAAAATAATCAATTAGATTTCTAATAGATATATCTTAAATTATATAACTCCAAATAATTTTTCTCTTTTGACCTATTATTTTTCCAATATTTTGATTTTTGAGAATTTGTCCAAAATATTGGAGCAAGTTCCAGAATCGATAAAATATGTTATTTTTGCTGATTCAACCTTTCTAAAAATTTCTCTCTTGCAAATTATATGTCCAAAATTAATTTCAGAAATTACTTATATGTCCAAAATTTATTTCAGAAATTACTCCTTTATTGTCTCCTTTCATTCTATCCTTTATATTTCTCCGAAATTTTCCAGGCATACTACAAAATATGGACCCGAACTATTAAAATATTAATATTTCTTCAAGTGGGCCCTACCTACCCTTTTGCGTTTCTTCTTGGCCAGCTCGAGTGGATGGGGGACAATATCGGAACTCAGCCCCACGGAAACTCTCCCAAATTTGGGGATAGTAAATATATTCACTACACTAATTTCTTTTCTAAAATTACAAAAAGAATTTAAGAGAACAAAATCCACTCTTCTATTTCTCTCTTCATTTCTCACTCAAATTTCTCTCTCTCCCAAGTTCTTTCTAGAGGCGCAGTTGAATGGTGAAGAGTGCTAAAGGAGGCTTTGCAAGGGAAGTTAAGGATTAAGATAAAAATCATAATTTTTTTTTTTTCTCTTAGCCTTGTTGTTCTGTTAACCATCTATAGTTTGAAATAAATTAAAACTATCATTTTAAGTCAATTAATACCGAGCAAAACGATATAGATAGATAAATTCAATTTTCTACAATTTTTCTTTAAAACTTCTCTCATAATTATTTGGGAAAATATTAGCTTGGGCTTGATTTCTCTTTATTAAAAAACTAGTTGGATTCTGCAATTATAGCTTTTATTAAGAATTATGTTAAAAATAGAATACGAGCATAACAAATTCCTGAAAATTTGCAGTAGACGATAAACTCAGTCCTTACAATATATGTTTACAAATATTTTTGTAATTCATACTAAAAATGTAAGTTGTGACTTGATAACTATACTATTTCTGCTACAATAATTATGTTGTAGTGAAATTCTAAAATGTCCGGTCATGATCTAAATTAGATTATAAATAGTATTTTAATCTCAATAACTCTAAAGACATTTATGAAGTCGAATATTCTAATTATTTACAAATTTTGTATAGAAAACTTTTCATATTTCTTATGGGTGATATATATTTTAGCCTAATTAATACATTTTTATTGTCACCGGAAAACTTTAATTCAGCAAGGGAAACCCTATTATAAATAATACTAAATATATTATATAATATAAATAAATTCTAAAATATTTTCTATCACAATAAATCCGTTAATTAAAACTTTCTTTTGGATAAGTTTTCATAATTCTAATTGTGCCTACATGATTTGGGCCAACCATGCTAGCGGTTGCACTCGTCATGACTAACCAAAATCAAGGAGTGCTGTAGGATCAGGAATAATGAGTTCTCAGGATAGTGGAAAGTTTGTACACTACTTATTAGGGCTAAAAAAGGAGAGATCATTTGTAGGCACGATATTGTAGTTAGTTAGATTACGAAATCATGAGAACTTAATAGTATGCAGTACTCACATAATAAGAATGCCTACCCGGGATTATGATAGAAACTCCAAATGAAGTTGCATTGATAAGTATCATATACAAGGTAACAGAGAACAATAGTCACAAAATAAAAATTATTAATAAAATAACACATAAATCTGAGAAACAAAGCTTTGGATATAGGATCCATAGGATTTGGGTTATGCAGGATACTACTAGAGGATATGATATTCTAAAACGATTATTTATGATGTGTATAGGATATTAATACTCTAACATAGCCTTAGTGCAAGGGAATATACATAAGTCTGGCACAAGATACAAATGGCATTTCTTGACTTCAACATGATTTCATGGCATAATAAGCATGACTAGACTATACTAGTATAGTAATATGATATGTTTATTACAACCTTGATATGATAATTGTGACTATGACATAGTAAGTATAACTATTAGCACTGATATAATAACATGATATGTATAATATTATAGTGGCAGTATAAATTGGCATGAATATATCAATATATATGGTATTTGTTGGACATAGCATATGATTGGCAAGATACAGGGAAAATGGTGATATAATATAAATAAAGTTTTTAATTATACATATAGCGTATACGAGTTCTCGACATGGCACGGTTCTCGATTTATGATTTCTTAGTAATGGACACAATATTAAGCAATCCTTCAATAATTTTAATATATGCATATGGTTCGTATCTGACCCGTAAATTAATATATGATTTATGAACCCCAACCTCTAATATTTGACTCTGTTAATGGACATGCACACTATATTGATATCACAAGCAATGATATTCTCTGTAAATCTATAAATATTTTGATATAAATAGCATGGGGATATGGTGAAATTATTTTATAGATAAGAATCTTATCAGATGATGTTTTAGTTAATTGCAATTTGGGGACTGAGACTTTCACTATAGTGAAATTCATGTTGTGTTGGAGCATCATCTAATTCCTAGTTACAATTGGAGGATCCATCTAATATGAAATATGTTCTGCATATCTTATGGTGAATTATGGTTCAACATTAAGAATCTAAAACCAAGTCCCAGATATGTCTGAGTATTTATACGATATAGAGAAATGCATTATTTTATTCATCCTTTAGTTTTAACAATCTTTTGCAAACATCAGCAAGCTCCAAATATCTGGCTAGTCTAATAATTTATCTAGTTTCTGACATCGGCACGATCTATGATTTAGACCAGTTGCACATATCTAATCTGCATATATATGTACATCTGACTTAAATAAAATTACATGTTATTTATATTATCATGATTGATACTGATATAGTATGTTCAAGACCACCTTCCTAGATACTATGATAATACAATTGCTTTCTTTCACGTGTTACCTGTTGGTCTTAATTTCGTAGGTTTTAAATCCAGGTTTGGAATATTAGGAGGAGAGCCTATCCCATCCAAAAATTCATACTTCCTCAAGGAGTCGAAAAGAATATGAAGAGTGGGATCACTATCTGGATCTCTTTTATACTAGATCGTTTATATTTTTTTGTCTAGTTACTACTTTACTTCTTTTGCTTATTTGACTCTTTTATTGTACATATTCAGAGTACTATGTTGTGTCATGTAATCTTTTTTATGTTCACATAAATAAATTTTTCAGTTTCTAATATATTGTAAAACAATCTGGTGTAGAAGAACTTACAATTATTCCAAGATTCTATAACTATACGTATGAATTTTTAAACTTTCCATTTTTCGGAAACAATTGAAAACAGGATGTGACAGGGTTGTATAAGAGTCTAGCATTAATGGAAAACCATATTACTACAACCACATAAGAGTATGTATATAACAAATTATTGTTATCTATTGCTGATCTTAATCATCTTTCTATCAATATCATGCATGTTATTTTCATCTAAATTCTCTATTGCTTGGTCCCCTTATTGATTCCTATCTAATTCTTAGTTTTGAATTTTGAGGACTAAATTCTTCTATTAGATGGACATAATATAATAGCCCTAGATCATAGATTTTGGATGTCGATTTTATGCTAGCTTTTAACGATGAATATCTATGTCATGTTCAAGTCAATTTTGTTTAATTCTAGTATTATATATGGTCATGTATGAAGTTATGTTTGCCGGATAAATTCCAAGGATCTAAATTAGTGGAACTGCCATATAGCAATTATGGCTACCAACTAGTAGTCACACTAGCTCAGAAATCTCTTAGACTTGGGCTATGGTAGATTTTGAGATTCTTCTTATTCTTGTTTGAACTAAATCTATTGTCAATTAATTGTATACCATGAATTTTAAAGATTAGTTAATCGATGTCGGTTCGACAGGTTCTGTTTGCATTGTGATGTACTACCTTATTACTGTTGCTTTACATAATACTAGTACACTTGTTAACACACTAGCACATGATACATGACACTAATTACTTGGTACTCACGATACATGATTTATGTTATCCAATACTTGGTACACGATATTCCTATTATATGATTGGTAACATGCTTACTTGTCACCTAATAACATAGTACATGATATATAAGATTGAACAATAAATTGAACATGGAGTTAATGAGGGAACTGAACAGTGCATGTATCAATGTTTTTATGTGGATTAGGTGGCTGCGATCTAAATCGTACACTCTAAAGAGTAAGAGATCGACAAGTTGTACAAAGATAGTAATCTAAAATCGTTCTCTCGAGCAAAGTTTGTTAATTGTGTGACACAAGAATAAATTATGGTACTAAAATAAAAGTAAAGATTAGATTTTTATTAACTAAACTAAAATTAAATATGAAAAATTTACTTATACTAAAATTGTTAGTTACATGGATATAACTCTTCCATAGGATAATTTACTAGATATATTCATGTTTTTTTTATCTCAGTTCATGTTTTTTTTATCTCAGTTGCATAAATCACGTGGTCTTCTTACAACTCAAAAATAATTCAATTAAACACAAAATATATAAAGTTGTGAACTTTGATACTTTGACTAATTTCTCTCAGTTAATCATATATGAATTTTAAGTTTATCTATGCATGCGATATGAATAACAAAAATAAATGTTTAAATTCTAAGCATGCACCATGCCTAAAGAGTCTATAGTATATCAAAAACTAAACAACGAATATATCGTCAAACTATAAAATATCAAAAACTCAAAATCATAATGCATTAAAAATAATAGATAACCAAAAATATTAATTCTATATAAAACAGTTAAAACCAATAAGCATATATGAATAAATACCAGTAAATTACCTAAGGTTTGTTATTCTATCAAATCCAACTCAAGAATTTAGCCACTTATACTCATCATAGCCGTGAATAAAAAAAAAATAATTCTTTTATTATTTTTTATGAACGAGTACAAATATTAAATCTTAAATCTAAAATAATTTCTCTCTTTTCTTGTTATCTCCAAAAGAATTAAGTATTAACCATTACAAAACTTGAGATTTATTGGACTTTATAGTCTTACAAAATCCTAATAGAAATTTTATTTAAAAGGAAACTTTTAATTCCTCTCAAAATTCCGTAGAAAACAACTCTGCGGCCATGCCCTTTGATGGACCAATCAACGGCTACTCTCGGGTGTGATTCCCAGTTGACACCCATCGACGGTAGTACATATGGCCTTCGACGGCCATTCCTGAAATTCACAATTCTGAACTGATATTTGAAACACGTTTTGATATATCAATTTTCTTATATATAAAAACCTACAAAAACATAAGAAAATACTAGAAAAACAGCATAGTGAGAAATTTGATTAATAAAATTAATTTTTCATTTATTTTTCATATTAATTAACAAAATTAGATTATACAGGCACAAAATAACCTAAAAATATTACAACACATTTCAAGTGTAATCATACACCCAACTTGAGTTTTGCTAGTCCCTACCAAATCTATAAACTAAATAAATAAACTAAAAACCTAAAAAAATAATCCTAACTCACTTTCGTAGAAATTACAATTGCACTTAGCACGCGCAATAAGCCATTAAACCCCTAAGTTACCTAGTGGATGAATATTGTCTTGTGAGGATTTCCAGTGATATTACCCACAAATATCAATAAATATTTGAAATTAAGAAATAAATAAAAGTAAAAAACAATGATAAGTGAAAAATAAAGAAAATGAAAAATGTTAGTATCCTATTAACTATTTATCTGTACTATTATTATACTTATATAGTTATTTAGTTTTCACTTCTTTTCTATATCAAACTCAGTTAGAGATACAAATGCAAATATTCATAAAAATGTCAATCTCAATAAATCACTTATAATGTATACTCTTATGCATCTATCTTGATTATTTAAATTGTATTGTAGGCATACTTTACTTTCAATTATCCTCTCCTATGCACTCCTGTGAGCATGTAAATAAGCCTTATCAAGTCTTAAACTCCAATCAAACTTATAGGAATCCTTTTCAAATAGTGCATATATTTTTCTTTTTTTCATAGACACCTGCTTTTAATGTGAATATTTATGATTACCAAGGCACAAATGCACAATTACTCAGCTCATGACTATAATAAAAGTCCATAAGTATCGTTCATTTGAATACACACACTTACTGAAGCACACAGACCAAATTACTTAACACTTACTTTCTCTTGTTTATTTATATATATTTTATATATCTGAAGTATATTGCCTTAAGTATCAGACTCACTTCAATTTTTTTTCAGTTTTTTTACATATATATGATATGCCTCCCTTTTAAGTTTTCTCTTTGTCATCAACTCTTCATGACTTATCGTATAAGTATGTAGAGTGCATACTCGATTCTAATATTAAGTATCAATATATCATGTTGTTGGATTTAAAATCTCAATTAAGATTTTATAAAAACTATTATCATTTAAGTATCAAAATTAAGATATCTACCTCATAAATATGCAATGTAAAGTACTTCCAGTCTTACTTTTTACTATGTTAGTTAACTATGTTACAGTAGAGTACAGTGTATCTATCCCACCCCCAACTTAAATTATGCAATGTCCTTAAGTGCATCAAAAAATAATAACAATGAAACTAATACACTAAGAAATAATGTAAGAGGTTAATGTTAGAATACAAGTAGCTTTATTTAAACTAAGTTAGACTTTGTCGTTTTTTGGATGCTAGATACACTCATGGACATCGAATGTGTGCCTTTAAAAAAACATGCTTAATAATACTACGTCACTCATATATAGTTTCGTTGTTGAGGAGGATGGTAGTATGTTATATTTACAATAAAGACTTATCAAGATGTACTTTTGTCTGATATAACCATTTTTCAAAAGCTCTCATTGAAGGCAATATTGCTTAAGTTCTCGCAGAGCTCTTGAACCGGCGAGAGCCGCTTGGTATCGCATTCACAATATCTATAAAAGAAGGATGCTCCTTAGGCACATTGGGTATAGGGATTGTCCTAAATCATTTGTGAATGGTATCTTCCTGCATCTGACAATGGAGTATCCATATTGATCTCCCATCATTGATTACAAGTTGGCATAAAACTTATGCACGATCTCATTGCATGCTGGTGCATGTTGATATCTTATATATGCTTCCAACTCTAAGGTACCATTTGTTCTCTGAAAGAAAAATTTTCATTCAATCTTGAATAATCTGCTACACGTTCTGGCTAAAGTTTAAATCATTGTACTTCTTCAAGATCTTTTTGTTTGCATTTGCAACTCTAGTTCTTTGTGAAGCAAATAAGCCAAAGGATTCTACTCTTGGTCTCTAGGAAATTGTCTGCTTCTTTGGTGCCATTATGAAAAGATTAACAAAAAATACATAAGTTAGAATAATTATTATTTCAAAAATCTATGCATGAATTTATCTCATATTTATTCTATTTATTATTTTTCTTTTGGTTAATTTCCTTCACTTTCTCTTTTCTTTTTGTTTTATCTTAGAATTAATTTCAACCACGTAATTCCTTATTTTCCTAATTTTTTCCTTAAAAATTATCAAATTCTACTTTAATGTGATTATTACTACATGAATTTGATAAACCAAAGTCATACAAGCAACCCATGAAATATATTGCTAAAAAGATGAGTTTTTTTCTACTCTTGGTTTTAGCGTATTATGGCAATACATCTATAAAATTTGTCAAAAAACCTCATACCTTTGCTAAAATCTACTACAAAATAAGGATCTAACCTTGATTTTCTCAAGCTCATCTATATAAATTGTAGATCTATGTTTTGAGATAAAAATCTAATTTTTACCAAGAACAAATTATAGAAAAATCAAAGAGGAAAGAACTTACTTACATATAGTTTGATGAAAATTTGAAATGAACTATGCGGGAAGAAGTTTGGCTATCAAAAGGAAGGATTTTTGGGCGTGGATGCGGTTGAAGGAAGCCAGGGTTTCGCTTTGTGGAGAAAAAAACTCTAAGATCTATTTATAGATAACCTTCTCTGCCAGTGGCTGTTAACGGGCACATCGATGGCACCTTTGACGGCCGCCTTCAGCTAATTTTTTTTTCTTTTTACAGTGGTTGCTGTCGATGGCGGTTTCAACTGTCGCTTCGAGGGTGGTCCTCTGTCTAAGAACTGTCAAGCCTAAATTTTTTTCTATTTTTTTCTATTTTTAGTTAGTTGCTAGTCCCTAAACTAAGGTTATTCCTAATATCTAGTTGTTAGCTCCTAATTATAAAATTAATTTTAAACTAAAATTAGTTCCTAACTGTATAGTTAATATCAATTAAAGATTTTTTTGTTTGTTTTTTAAAAAATTAAAGAAAAAGTAAAGAAAATTTTTAAAATCGTTGAAATCATCATAAGTATCAAAACTAAGTTATCTTAATAAGTTATTCCTCCAACTTAAAATGCTCATTGTCCTTAATGAATTGATATATTATTTTAAATAATTTAGAACAAGTAGAAACTTAAGAGAGAAGACCTCAGAAATTACCTCGGTCCGGTACTCATAATGTAACAATCTGTATAACAAATTTGTTAGTACATAATATATAATAATATACATAGTGTCTTTTGTTTAGCGCATATCAATAAGATGTTGGAGGATCCACTAGATCATGAGATTCCTCCGAGTGCTTCGAAAATTCCAAGTAGTAGTTCAATCGTTTTCCATTTACTTTGAACGTATAACTATTCTTTGGATTTTCAATATCAATTGTGCCGTGTGGATATACAGTTTTACTATGAACGATTCTATCCACTATGAATGCAATTTTTTGGAAATAGATGAAGGCATGAATCATATAGAAGTACATTTCCTGAAGGTTGAAAGATACGGTGTGTGATAAGATGATCATGCCATTTTTTTCATTTTCTCCTTTGAAATGCGTGAATTATCACATGCATCATGTCTTATCTCTTCCAACTCGTTTATTTGTAACTTTCATAATAGGCCAGCTAAATTGAGATCAAGATTTATTGATTTAATTTTCCAATATGCTTTATGCTCTATCTCTACAGGCAAATGACAAGTTTTTTCATAAACTAATTGATGTGATAATTTACTGCAAGCATACAGTGTCAGTTGTAGCGCTATACATGTTGTCTCACAGAGATCTCAGATATTTTTGCGTTCTCACTAATTCTATAGTGTAACGGATTAACAAAGAATTCTAAGTTAGAGTTGAGAGTTATTCTAATTAGCCTAGGATCTAGAATTCACTAGTTTCCAACCATGTATTTACGTCTATTATCTTCTTCTATCATAAAAAAAGTGATCTTTTAGTTTTAATCATTATTTAAAGTAATCTAAGCATGAGCTATCAAGTAGTGTGCAAGTATAACTCATCAAAGATACTACTTCACATAAAAACAAACTAAATCATTAGATAATTTAATGAAGAAGATAAAAATCAATAACTCCAAACCCTAACTAAGCATTGGCTATCAAGAAACTTAACTCAAGTATAAACTATCAAAGTATTAATCTACGAGTTCTTGTCTTTTAATCTTTTCATGGAAAAATCATGTCTTTGTTTATTTTATTTAAAAAGAAAATTTTAGAGAGTAGTTACATAGTGGATCCTAGCTTCATCTACATCCTAGAGCTAAGATAAATTAGCTACTCATATTTCTACCAAGCAAAATCAAATTTTTGTCTAATCTAGAAAGCGATAAAAACCTAAACTAGAAAGTAATTAAAAGAAATTAACTAAAGAAAAATTAAAGAATAAAAAGAATTACCTCTGAAGCCTGGTATTGTAGTCGTCACCCTTTTAGCAAAACCCTAATTTTATTAAATTAAAAATGAGTACAAACTATATCCTAATTCTATATTAACTACTGCATTAAAAAATCCTAGAATATAAGGATACGACCAATATATAGGTTTCGAAAATCAAACCCTAATTATAATACAACTGAAAAACTACAAAATTACATTGAAGCCCTTGAAAAAAACTCAGCATGTGAAGCCCTCTTTGTGCTGCCAAATGGCGGCAAAATGCCGCTATTTAGCGGCAATAATATGGAGAAAAATTCTAATTTTTCTTCTGCACGAGTCTCCTGTCTTAATCTTTATTTTCCTAATTGTATTTGACTTTGACTCTCTTAAGCATCTTAATTTTGTAGTTTTGCTCTTTGAACTCTTTTATAGGTTTTGTTTTCTAATCCGGCTCTGATTTCATGCCATCTCCTTGTACAAATTGGATTACCTAAAAAATAAACTAAAAATACATGAGTAGCATTTATTTATATACAAAAATAGATAAAATATGGGAGGAAAAATACAATATATGATACTTATCACTAATCTATATGGAGATATGCCTAAGAGTATTTTGTATGCTATACGGTAAGCCCATAAAGCATCGGTTAGTCGAAACGACCAATTTTTGTGGGACGGATTAACCATTTTCTCAAGTATTTACTTGATTTTCCTATTAGCTTGCTCAACATGTCCATTTGACTATGGATGGTATGGTGTAGAAATCTTGTGCGTGATATGATATTTCTTTATTAAATTCTCAAAGGTTTTATTGCAAAAATGTAAGCCTCCATCGCTTATTATCACTTTAGGAACTCTAAAGCTCAACAATATGTATTTCTTTAAAAATTTAATAACAGTTTGTTGGTCATTATTTTTATAAGCCACAGTTTCTACCCATTTAGAGATATAATCCACTGATACAAGGATATAATCATATCCGTTAGAAATAGAAAACAGTCCCATAAAGTCAATAACCCAACAATCAAATATCTCAATTTTAAGTATGTATGTTAGAGGCATATCATCCTTCCTAGTTAACACTCCTACTTTCTAACAAGATTCGTATCTTTTACAAAATTCATATGCATCTCTAAACATTGTAGGCCAATAAAAAGCACATTACAGTATTTTGGCTATCGTTTTTTTAGATAAAAAGTGACTCTCATATACTTATGTCTAACAGAAAGCAATGATAATTTAAATCTTGTCATTGGGCACACAACACCTAATGATTGGATCTGAGCAATATTTAAATATGTATAGATCGTCAAAAATGAAATGGTGTACCTCGTATAAAAATCTTCATCTACTAACATCTTTCGAGAATAGATCCTAAATTAGTCGAACAATTGAAATTATTTCCAAATAGAGAGAAATCATCCATAAATATCTCAATATAATCTTCCACCATATTGCTTAAAATACTTATCGTGTATCTTTGAATTGTTGCAGATGCATTACATAATCCAAATGACATTCTTCTAAAAACAAAAGTACCGAAGGAACAAGTAAAACTTGTCTTTTCTTGGTGCTCTAAAGCAATTTCAATTTGATAATAACAGAATAACTATCAAGAAAATAATAAAATTCATGCCTAACAACTCTTTCAAATACTTGGTCAAGATATATTAATGGAAAGTGATCTTTGTGTGTTACTTAGTTTAACTTGGTAATCGATGCATATATGCCAACTTGTAGTAGTATGAGTGGGTATTATCTCACCATCCTCGTTTTTAATTACTATTACCCTACTCTTTTTCAAAATAAGTTGGGTTGGATTTACCCATTTACCATCAGCGATTGGATAGATGATATCAGCTTCAAGTAATTTAAATACTTTGATTTTAACCACTTCGTTCATAGCAGAGTTAAACCTTCATTGTATTTGCCTAATAGGCTTGGCTCTATCTTCCAAAGTAATGTGTTGTGGGCAAATAAAGGGATCCATACATTTGATGTCTACCGTATTCCATCCAAGAGATCCTTTATACTTTCACTATATCGATAGTAGTCGCTCTTCCTAATCTCGTCAAGATACACTGAGATGACTGTCGGCGACAAATTCTGGAAGACAAAGCAGATCCGTAGATTTAGAGTTAGAAATCCGCAATTCAGCAGATCTGCGAACCTGAAGATTGAGATTCGCGACCTAGTGATGACAGAACAGGTTCGCGAATCTAAAACTGAGATTCGCGATACTATCCATAGTTTTCGGGTAGGGGTTTAATACAAAGTCACCCGACCCGAAAAAGAGAGTTGCCACCTCAGATCGTAGAGCTAACTACCAAACGAATGCAGCGGCATTACTTCAGTCATGGGAGCAACCACCTAACGAATATGACGACACTTCTCGAGTAGTGGGAACTAACAGTCAAGTAAATAAGGCAGGACGTTACCCTAGAACCCCTATAAAAGGAGGGGGAGCGAAAGAGAATGGACGGAGACGAAAACACACGGAGACAAAGAGACAGAGGGATCAATCATCTTCTTCTTGAGTTATTCCTTGTGATCAAGAGTCCAGAGCCTTTCTTTTCCCAGCTAACTGAGAGAGATTGTGCGGAGTGTCAACGGAGAGCAGGATCATTCTCCACAGCTACCTTAGAACATGGCTTTAAACAAAGAGGAAATCCATTTTCCTCATTTTCTGCAAACAGGAAACCGTTGAATTGTAATCCTTTATTGAAAAAACCTCAATAGAGTGTCATTTGCAATTTTTATGGCGAATAGAAGATTGGTGACTCCGTTGGGGACCGCCATCACCTCTAGTAATCTGGTGGTAGCTCAATCCGACAATATTCCAGTTGGTAGTATGGTCAATTCGCTCACCATTCAGGTTGACCAGAAAAGGTACGAAGAATTTATTTCTTCAGGCTCTAAGAGCCCTACTTCCCTACGGAGATACCGTAAAGTCTCCAAGGGGTCAATCTCCAAGGAGGCTCCAATGACAATAATTCAGACGGAGAAGTTGGTGGACCAAACTAGTCTGAAACCCTCTTCTTCACCAACATCATATTCTAAACCAGTTTCGATTGAGACTCCTGATCTTGCAAACAATGTAAATCAAGGTCCTCGCTACAACAAGGGGAAGCGATCACTGCCTACTCCGCAAGGCTATGATGTGGAGAAGGTGGTTCCTCTCACTCGTACAACGAGAAGGAACCTAAGAAGAAGTAAAACTCGTGCCCTCCGCAGGACCACGCAGCAAAAGGTAACCGCAACTCATCCTTGCAAAGACCTACCGTACAAACATGGAGGCCAAAAGGCAAGGTTGATCAAGACGTGGAATAATTTACTCGCGTTTCCTAAAGGAAGTAGAGTAAGTCCACCAAAGTCATCTATAATTACAAACACGGAGCATACATCCACGTCCCTCGTGTTCCAGGGAGAAAGTATGATGACGTGATTGAAGAAGCTCACGGAACCTGTGAACCTCAAATTCGCGGAAGACGCACGCCTATCTTTAAGACTAAGATTGTGCCGCTCCCGAAACTATCTGTCACAAAGAATTCCAATGCAAGAGATCTTAGGAAACTTCTAAATATAAAAAGGGAAGAATCCCATGCATTTCACTGGCACTGTGAATGACTGATCAATGTAGTATTGTCTCACTGTCATTGTTCAGTCCATACTAGATCCTCGGTGTTCCATCGGTTGTCGACTCCATCAACATCTTTATTCCAACAGGCAAAGAAGAGGCGACGAAACGGGCTCGAGTTTTCTGAGCCCGAATACCCCGAAGTATCATCCAATATGATAAGTATCGGGGAAAAGAAGAAGAAAAAGAAGGCGAACAAGGTCTCCGAAGGAGATGTTTCTGACCCGGAGTTCTCTTTGGGTTCACAGGATCTACTCAATGAAGAGCGAAGAGTTTTTCAAAATACTCGACTCAAAAGTGGGATGGCGGTCCCCATGAATTATAGACAAATGGCGAGAATCTCTTTCGATGAAGAAGACATGATCAAATCTGTTATGACTGAGTCGCAAACATCCGACTCACTCCTAGAAGACTCCGCCTCTGCATATATGACTCAAAACAACATCACAGAGGAGTTCATGCGGAGAATGGATGAACAAGACAAGCATATCCAGCAACAGCAGAATATTATCAGCGAACTTAAAGATATGCTACATGTTCTGATAGAATTGGAGAAGACTAGATTGAAGGATACGTCTTCGCACTCAAAGACTGACAAGAGAAAGAAGACAGAAGAAGAAGGTCTTCACAATAATGAAAAAGAATCAGAACATCATGAGGATGACGGCGACCGTTCCGTGCATCAGGAAGGGAACGCAAATGCTGTTTGGATGGAGAGCTTCCAAAATCAACTGAACGCTCTCATGCATAAGAGCGATTTACAAGAGCTAGGCGTGGTAAGGCCATATCCCATGGAATGGGAAAGTGTGCCGTTCCCAGAAAATTATAAACCATTGAAGCTCAAATCTTTTGATGGTAAAGGATCGCAAAACCAGCACCTCTACTATTTTAAATCGCAGATTGGGCATTTAGCCAGAAACAACCCCATTATTACGCGGGTATTCATTAGTACTTTAACAGGACTAGCTTTTGAATGGTTTCGGAGGCTAGAACCGAGAACCATCAATTCATGAAGCGACTTGGAGAAAGCCTTTCTGACCAGGTTCTATGAAAATGATATGGAGGTGTCAATGCCGGCGCTTCTAACTACTAAACAAAGAAAAGGAGAGTCAGCTCGGGACTTCATCAAAAGATTCCAGAATGATTCTCTCAGATGCCCACATGGGATGCCAGAAAAGAGCTTGGTAGAAACCTGTCGATACAACTTATCGACCAAAGTTCTGGCCAGGATGGGAGCAGTCAAATATTCGACTTGGAAGGACCTTGCCCTACAAGCTGAGGAGGCTGAGGAAAAACAGAAGCAAAGTGGCGATAATAACCATAAGTCCCAATCCCAGGGATATAAGGGGAAGGAGACAATGGTAATGGATGCCCCGCAACCCGTTAAACCTTCTCAAAAGCTCCCTCCTCATACACGTATGCAGAAAAGCAATACTCCTTCAAGAATGAGCATACGAAAACTATCTTCAATCTCCTCATGAGTAAGAAGATGCTAAAGCTGCCAGAGTCTAAACGCCCAAAAGAAGCAGGAGAAGTTAACAATCCTAATTACTGTGTCTACCATAGGATCATTAACCACCACACCCAAAACTATTACATCCTTAAGGACAAAATTCAAGCCTTAGTGGATGCTAACGTCATCAAGCTCCAGGAACATCAGAAGAAGGTGACCGCGAACATGGTGACTGTCAGGTTTGGCAAAGCGTCCGACTGGATAGAGTCAACAGTTCAAGACGGAGTGCAATCCATTCCTACAGGCACGATGCAGATTGTAAATTTTGATCCGCACCAACAACAGAAGAAAGGACTATTCCCTTTTGAAACTGATAGGAGGGAGATACTGTGGGTGCATCCAGATCTCCTAAGTGATGAACAATGGACTTCCAGTTCATCTTAAAGGAAGCGAAAAGGGAAGACCTTTACCTTCAATGTCGTCTCCGTGATTCCCGAAGACGATGGAGTTATTCCTGCTCTAACCGATTCGGAAGAAGAAATCGGAAACACTTTGGTGGCTGACGTGGATCCTCCTCCAGCAGGGACCCGTTTAGGAAAAGATTACTTGAAGAATTACGGCCAAGCAACGGATTCCGAACCGCCTCCAGAGAAAGCCAAACAGAAAGAACTCAAGTTCGTTAAGATGCTAAGGAAGAAAGGAAAAGAGCCTGCTGAGAATTTACAGAAGTCATTTCAGTTCGACATCCTGACGCAGCTGGCCAATATTTCTGCAAGGATAACCTTGTACGAACTCCTGAAGCTCTCTAAACCTACTAGAGAAGCTTTAAGAGAAGCTCTGCAAGATTCGGAGGTATTCCTGGCACAGATACCAGAAATAACTGAGGAGGAGGAATCCTCTTGCACGATGAGTCACCAGGTCTTTAGTAAGAATGTCCCCTGCATCACTTTCTCCCCGAAAGATATGCAAGTCAGGAGCAATAAGCATCACCGTCCCTTTTATTATAAGGGGTACATAGGTTCTGCGGAGATTGATCATATTCAAGTTGACCTAGGCTCAGCCTTAAGCATCATGCCACGAAAGATGCTACGATACCTTGGGGTCTCGATGAATACATTGGCAGCGACTAATACTACCATCTTCGGATTTAATGCTGACGGTAGCAGATCGTTGGGTAAAATAAAGCTTAAGTGTCAGATCGGCGACTTGAAGACGAAAGCCACGTGCTACGTGATAGACACGGACACATCATACAATCTGCTATTGGGAAGGCCTTGGATCCATAACAATCTCATTGTGCCCTCCACGTTACACCAATGCATGAATTATGTGGATGAAGATGGGAACGTAAGAACGCTGATCGCAGAGAAGCAGCCCTTTAAAGGAGTTGAAAACTACTTTACTGATGCAATGCTGTATTAAGATGCGTTCAATATTTTAGATCAGTCTGTTCCAAATGACTCTGATAGTGGCGAAGAGGCTGATACAGAATCAGGATCCGATGATTCGAAATCCGAAGATGTAACTTGGGACGGTGGGCCCATTGTGATAAGCCTTGATGTAAATAACACCATTCACTCTGATGGTGAATGGGTGATAAATGAGAATTTAGAGTTTACTTATTCTTCTGGTGTTGATTCTGAGCCCTCAAGCACTAGCACAGATGCATTCAGCGATTGTGTGAATGAGATATATTCTCTGACTTCCTTCCAAGCACCTATCCGATCATCCTTACACGAATTAAGTAATGATGTTGAGAGTGCTAACAAGGTCATTTTTGAGGTTCCTCCCAAGGACGAAACCCAAAAAGCCATAGTATTTGGAAGGGCAAGTCACTAGAACAAAAAGAAATGCTTAAATCCTGAGGAAGAATAGGGAAGACCCGAGTTCTTCCATTATGGTCAAAACTCATCGATTATAAAGAAAATGGGATATAATCTGGCCGTAGGCAGGGGGTTGAATTTCAGAAAAGGTAGAAGGACAATCCTTCAACCCTTCATCCCAGAAGGGAAAATGCCATATTATTATCAAAAAATCGGTAAGGGGTTAGGATACGTCACCACTCTCGAGGATTCTTCAAGTAGAGGAACCGAAGAAAGACAGTGCGATCATTCATCAGAATCGTCCTGCTGGGACTCAGATGTCAGTATAGGCATGATTTTCCGCGAAGTGTCCGCGAACATGGCTTTCGTGATCCAAGAACGTGAAGACTTAGAGGAAGCCTCACCAATAAAAGATGACCCCTGGGCCAAGCATCTTAATGTGAAGTGGAAAATTCAGTTTGAACAGTGCGAGCCTCCTACCGAGGATAAAGTGATTCAAATAAATATGGGAGATGAAAGGAATCCTAAACCCATATTCATAAGTGAACCTATCCTCGGAGCAAAAGGAGGATTTAATATCCCTCATTCGCGAATACATCGATATTTTCACCTGGAGTTATGAGGAGATGCCAGGATTAGACCCAAGTGTAGCGGTTCACAAATTGATCCGGCCAGATGCCAAGCCGGTAAAACAACAGCAACGAAGATTCCGTCCAGAGATCATGGAAGCTATTGAAGCTGAAATCAAGAAGTTGATTGAGTCAGGTTTTATTCGCGAGGAACAGCATCCTGATTGGGTTGCGAATATAGTTCCCGTAACCAAGAAAAATGGAAAGATCTGAATATGCATAGACTTTAGGGATCTGAATGAGGCCTGTCCTAAGGACGAATTCCCGCTACCCATCATAGATGTTATGATAGATAACACTTGTGCGTATGAGCGTATGACATTCATGGATGGGTTCTCGGGATATAATCAAATAAAGATGTACCCTGATGATGGGAAGCATACATCCTTCAGAACACCGCTCGGGGTGTATTGCTACACAGTCATGCCCTTTAGCTTGAAGAACGCAGGTGCTACATATCAACGTGCCATGAACGTAATATTCCAAAAGCATCTCCAGAAAATAGTGGAATGTTATGTAGACGACCTAGCAATTAAAAGCAGAAACAAGGATGACCACTTGAAGGATTTGAAGACGGTGTTCGATCTTATGAGGAAATACTAGCTCAAGATGAATCCAACCAAGTCTTTCCTGGGGGTTTCCAGTGGAAAGTTCCTCGGCTTCGTTGTAACATCGAAAGGAATCTACCTTGATCCAGATAAGGTCAAGGCTATCCAAGACATGCCGCCTCCCCGTAACCTCAAAGAGTTAAGGGGATTGCAAGGTAGGCTGGCGTACATCCGCAGGTTTATATCAAATTTGTCTGGTAAATATCAGCCTTTCACTAAATTAATGAGGAAAGGAGTGTCATTTGTTTGGGATGACGCGTGCCAAAAGGCTTTTGAAGAAATCAAATAATATCTCATGAAGCTACCAGTGCTTGTAGCCCCAGTCTCGGGAATACCTTTCTTGCTGTATGTAAGGGCGATGGACCATTCTTTGGGAGCATTGTTAGCACAGAAGAATGAGTCAGGTCACGAACAAGCTACTTATTACTTCAGCAGAATGATGATTGGGGCAGAACACCGGTATAATCCAGTGGAAAAGGAATGTCTAGCTTTAGTGTTCGCAATACAGAAAATGCGGCACTACCTAATTGGACAAACCATCCACGTTGTATCGAGAGTTAACCCTGTGAGAATACTAATGACTAAACCAGGATCGTTAAATTCAAGACTATCCAATTGGGCTATTTTGCTTTCACAGTATGATATGCGCTTTGTCCTGCAGAAGTCTGTTAAAGGACAGGCCGTGGCCGACTTCCTAGCCAAGTATCCAATCCCGGCATCCTCGAAGTTATACGAGCAAATTCCCAGGGAGTTAGAAGAATGGAACCCGATTCTAGAAAAAAATGACTCGCGAAAGCCTCCCGAGGCAAAACAGTCTGTGTATGGCAACTTTTCATCGATGGTGCCTCCCGAATGGGATCAGAAGGAAAGATGACAACATGAGTAGGTGTTGTTTTCATCTCCCCTCACAACCACATCATTCCTCGAGCTTACTCATTAACAAGCTCGTGCTCCAACAATGTCGCGGAGTATAATGCCCTCCTAATCGGCTTAAAAATAGCTAAGCAACTTGGGGTCAAATATTTGGAGGCATATGGGGACTCTCAACTCATTGTAAATCAAGTAAAAGGAAAGTACGAGGTCAAACATGAAGACCTCCTGCCATATTATCGTGCAGTGATCAAGATCGCCAATGGTTTTGAAGGTTTCTATATCAGCCATGTAAAGCGTCACCAAAATAGTTATGCAGATTGACTAGCTTCCCTAGCTGCCATGTTAGCTTTGCCCAAGCATACTAGAAAGCAAATTATAGTAGGAAGCAAAGAATTATTTTGTCCAAAAGACGAACTCAAAGAGGAAATGCAGAAACCACAGGAAGACGAAGCTGATGTTTTCGAATCAAACTTAGAAATAAGGGATTGGCATTTTCCTTATATAAACTATGTCATTTACGGCATATTATCTGAAGATCAAAAAGAAGCCAGGGCAATTCAGAGAAGGGCAGTCTGGTTCTACTACAATGCGGAGTTCCAGACTTTGTACAGAAAATCTTGTGATGGAATTTTACTCCGCTGTCTCTCCAACCGCGAAGCTCAAAAAGTAATCGAAGAAGCTTATGCTGGCATCTACGGAGCGCACCAGCCAGGGCCAAAACTCTAGGATAGAATCAGAAGGATGGGTTATTACTGGCCTAAGATGTTGACAAAAGCGGTTAACTACGCCAGGAAGTGTAGGGCCTGCCAAAAACATGCAGATTTTATACATCAAGCTCCGGAGTATCTCCACCCAACGGCTACGTCATGGCCATTTGAGCAATGGTGTATGGACATTGTAGGGCCAATTTCTTCACCATCAATAAGGGAATACCGGTTCATTTTAACTATAATGGATTACTTTTCAAAATGGACTGAGGTCATTTTCCTAACCGAAGTAAAGTGATCAGATGTTATCAATTTCATCAAGCACCATGTGCTTTATCGCTTCGGGGTGCCAAGAAGAATAATTCATGACAACGAGCCCTAGTTTGTGAGCCAAGTGTATTCTAGATTCTGCAATAAGTACAGGATCGAAGATGTAACTTCATCACCGTATTATCCTGCAGCCAATGGTCTAGCAGAAGTTTTTAATAAGACCATTGTAAAACTTCTCAAAAAGTTCGTATCGTCTAATCAAAGAGACTAGGATGAGAAACTCGGAGAATGTCTGTGGGCATATCACACTACAGTCCGAACTTCCACCAATGCCACGCCCTTCTCCTTGGTATACGGATCAGAAGCAGTCTTGCCTTCGAAAATTCAAATTCCATCGTTGCGAGTCGCGTTAACAACTAGGATGACAGAAGAAGAAAGGCATCAGCAAAGGCTTCAAGAATTAGAAGCCTTGGATGATAAGCGGTTGGAAGCTCAACAGAGTATTAAACTATACCAGGTGCGGATCTCCAGAACTTTTAGCAAAAAGATTAAACGAAGAACTTTCAAGAAGGGTGATCTGGTCCTGTCAGTCAGAAGACCGATCATAACTAACAAAAAGCCTAGGGAAAAGTTCTAGCCGAAGTGGGAGGGACCTTTTGTCATTGATACTGTCTATTCAAATGGCGCATATCGGTTGGCGAAACCAAATGGTGATAAGATTATGATGCCGATTAACGGCAAATTATTGAAGTATTATTCTTAGTGAAATTACAGAACACCAGTTGTAATGCGATCTGGGTAGTTCAATGCAAATTATGAACAAAAAGCTTCTCTGTAATCAGAAGTTCATTAATGAAGATTCTTGATTCCAGACTAAAAATCTTTAGGTCGCGAATCAAATTGTCTTTCTTCCAAACTCGCCAAGTTAAAAATACCTCTGGTGAATCACATTTTTCCTTCTTCCAAACTCGCCAAGTTAAAAATACCTCTGGCGAATCACATTTTTCTTTCTTCCAAACTCGCTAAGTTAAAAATACCTCTGGCGAATCACGTTTTTCCTTCTTCCAAACTCGCCAAGTTAAAAATACCTCTGGCGAATCACATTTTTCCTTCTTCCAAACTCGCCAAGTTAAAAATACCTCTGGCGAATCACATTTTTTATTCTTTCCAAACTCGCCAAGTTAAAAATACCTCTGGCAAATCAAATCTATCAACAAGAAGTTCTTTCATTCGCAATAATTTTGGGTACTTGAAAACTTTTGATTGATTTTAAGATTATCAAGTTAACAGTTATCTCTGGTAATCAACATCAGAATCGTTCATCAGATACTCTTAGTTATGTAAAAAGAAAGAGCTTTTTATTCATTATCAGATCAAGATTACAGAGAATTCTCTAGTATTATACAGTCAACAAGAGTGAATACAAATCACTAAAAAAAGGGAAAAGTTCGCTTCTATAGCCTCCTCCCCCAAAGATGGCTTAAAGGCAGTAGTCTGCTCTTACAGACTCTTCTGGAATGACAAACTTGCTTCTATAGCCGTCTCTTTAGCGTGGCTCAGACCGAAAAGCTTGTCCCTGCAAAATCTTCTTCCGGAATGACAAACTTGCTTCTGTAGCCTTCTCTTTCAATATGACTCGGATTAAAAAGTTTGCTTCTGAAGCTCCCACTTCCAATTTGCTCTTGTAGCCTCCTCTTAAAGGATGGTTCAAGAGTATAATCTTGTTTCTTCTTTCCGACCACAATCAGGGACCTTCTGGTTGGTTCCCCTAGTGATGATGCCAGTGACTTGATTAGTTCAAAACTGGCATACCAAGTGCACACCCCAGACGTATAAAATGAGGGGTTGCACAAGTTCAAGGTCCTGGTCATTAGTACCCCAACCTTGTGGGGTACTAGGAAAAAAAGAAAAGCAATGCCCAAGACCCGAAATCATTTCTCTCATAAAAATTTCATGAGACCTTCCAAGACCCTAGAGGTATTGGAAGCAATTACGAGCCCATCGGGTCTGGTCATTGTTAGGGAGAATGACTACGATTATCTCCTGCAACCAAGTCAAAACCCTGTTAAAAGGAAGAAAAGAAGGAAGGGAATAATATTATTCAGAAGAAGAAACTTACCTTAATTAAGGAAAATGACTACGATTAGAAGGACATTTTCGGTGGAGCACCCCACTGGATTAATGCAGTCTGGAGGTCTTGTAACATACCAATTCCTATCCATCACCTCGAATGATGAAGAAAAATGGTTGCACTAATAGATCGGCTACAAAAGAAAGGAAGGGAAGAAAGTCGGGAAGAAATTTTCTCACGGCTGAATGATCTTCCATTGAAGGGATCATGTGCCTTATATAGGCAGTCTAGTAACTGTGATCTTCAGATAAAACCGAAATCTTCGGTCAAAATTTTCAGTTCAGATCTCAATAGAGTTTATTACTGTTGCATGGGACGTTTGGATATCGCAGCCCGGATATCTCGTCATTAATGAAGATGTGTAATGCTTGGGATTCCACACCCAACGACTTCATCCCATGGTTCGCAGAAGTCTCTACAAATTCTGAAAGAGTCTATGGTTTATTCTGCAAACTTCCAGATGGAGCATCACGAACCAAAATTTCAGAATCAGGGTCGCGAATTTAGTATGGATTGTGTTAGTCCGCGAACCTCTGGATGCAAAGTCTCAGACTTCACGTGACTTATGAAAGCCACGTGACAGAAACACAGATACCAGAGTTTTACGGTGGTTCACAAAATTCAGACGAGAAATGGCGAGTTCGTTACAAATCTTTAAAGAACAACTGCAAAGCCATGCCTTAGAAAGCCCAAATCAGGTTCTCTATGAATGACAGGGGAACTATTAAAAAAAAGCAAAAAATTCAAACATATATATACAAGTTTTTTCAGTTCAATAATTCAAGAGGGCTTTTATTTTCTCCTCCGCATCATCAGTGTCTTATTGGAGGGTCTCATAAGCTTGGACAGTAGCTTGACGATGCAATTCCTCGTCACTAGCAACAACTTTCTGTGTTGCAGCAGCCTCCAGCATATCCAATTCAGCTTGTATCGCCTGGAGATCTCTGGTTATATTGTCTCGTTGGCGCGATAAGTTGGCGAGATTTCTCATTGACTCATCACGCTCTTTAGTAATTTTGGCCAAGAAAACTTGAGCCTTGGCAATAGTCTCTTGAGTTCTAACAATATCTTGGTCATGGTACTTGACAATTGAAGCAGCGGCCTCCACTTGAAAAACTAGAGACTCATGGTCTGATTGACCCTTTTTCTAAGGAGGTTTTATAAGCATTTGCCTTCTCCTGAGTCTCCTTCTGGAACCTAAACTGTTCCTCTTTCAGCTTTTAGAAAATGATTTCCACTGTCTCAGATTTATCAGCACTTCTGGTTTTTTATAGGAATTCAGCATGCTTTTGAAGCTAAGTTATCATAAGCCTAAAGGGAACAACTTTATCCTCTCCACCAATGCTAACAATACCAGTTAAGTAAATATTGAGAACATTAGCAAGCGAAGCAAAAGAAGCCCCCTTCAGTATTTTATGAATACAACGGTTAAGGAAGTGAAGGAAGGTCTCCACCATATCCTTCAATAAATCAATCTCAAGCATATAGCACTGGTTGAGGCAGAGGTGGATTGATCCGTACTCTGTTGTATAGGGGCAACCAGGCTAGTATCAGGAGGATTGGGACTTCTGGAGACTTCAGCAGAGCTAACAACTGCAGCATCCTGAACCAAAATATCGGTCGGAGCAGCTGCGGCCAAAACCATAAACATAGTAGTCTCGGGGATCATTGCTTCCGTAGTATCAACAATAAAAGTGGTAACTTCGGTCGCCTCATCAGTGTCAGTTCCCGCGATGGCATCATCTGGCGAAGTTACCTTCGCACCCATGCACTCCAAATCTAGAGTCAAAACTGGAGCTAGCAAAAGGAGAAAGTTAATAGTTAAATATTACAGTATCATTTGATAATAACATTATTACTAAAGAAAAAAGATGCAGACCTAAAGGTTGGACACTGATTCTCCAAGTCCGTACACCTCAGGACCAAACACTTCAGGCCCGTATACTTCAGTCCGAATGTCTTCGCTCAAATAGACATACTTACTATGGTCTGATGGAGGGGTTGAAGATCGAAAATCATCGCTGTCGACCATTGTTGAAAATAACGCATTATGAAACTCGTTATATTGTGTTACGTAACCTAACGGAATCCCAACGCTACGTAACAACTGGAAATAACTCAGTACACCGTAACAGTACATTTTTAAAGTTATTTTACGTTATATTACATAACGTTACGCTAAATTACGTTATGCTACGTTATTTATATTTATTTTTAGTAATTTATATATTGTTGTTGATTATTATTTTGATTATTAACGAATTGCTGTAATTTTCTTATTTAATTGTTGGCTTGTTTGATTGCTTTTAAAATTTCTAACTTGATAATTTAAGTTTGTTTCCTTGTTCACTTGATGTAGTTCTAGTCCGGTTGCTAAAATATTTTACTTGTTGATTTTATTGAATTTTTAATTGAACTAAAATCAACAATCATAAATAAAATAAATTGAATATTACAAAATAAGATAAATTGAATATTACAAAATATAAATTACAACAATGATAATAATTCGAATTGAAATAAAAAATTGGAATCTTGCTTTTTTATTTAAATGATGATTGGAATTACAGTTGCAGATTTAATATAATTTATAAAAATATATAAAAATTATTGTAAAACTTAATATAACATTTGAATAGATTATGTATTACAAAATAATTTTAAATTTTTTGGATATTTTAAATCTACTTTTCAATTTATTAAAATTATTTTATATGGTTTTATATTTATTTTTATTAAATAAATAAAAATTGCATAACCTACGTTATGCGTTACGCTATTTGCTACATAACCTAACAAAGACATAACCGTTATCGCTATTTTAAACATTGCTGTCAACATTATAGTCATCTCCCAAGTCATCCTGATTTCCTGAAGGAGGTGCTGCTTTTGGGGGATCTGATGCGCGAGTCTCCCCAATGATTTGTACTTCATCGTCTGCAATAACTTGAACAGCAGGAGCTAAAGGATCCTCTTGTATGGCTGGAGTAACACCGACTTCAACAGTGGCCTAATAAGAAGGGGGTAGAACCCTCTTGAGTGACGCGAGTAGGATCACTGCAGAGAACAGGTCCTTGACTCCGACGCCTCTTAAGCGAGCGGAGAGTTGAAGATGAGTCATCCTCATCTTCCTCGAGTTCCTCAGCGAGGGACTCAGAAACCAGACTGAGTGTTGCAGTGTCAGTTCCAGATGGAGTGCTCTGCGAATCAATCCCCTGCGGAGTGGTAGGAAAGTCACTGAGGCGCCTTAGTCTCTTCCGCTTATGTGAAGGTTTTTTGGGAGGAGATTGCGGTTGAGGAGAAGTCTTCTTTGATGTCGGGAGAGGAGAAACATCAAGAGAGGCGGCTTGAGCTGATGCATTATTGTCCTCTTCTCTTTGTTGAGTTACCGGTTCTGATTCATTGGATGCGCTGTCTCTCCTGAAATCTTCCTTCCTTGCCACTTTCGTACTGCCAGCTTTCTTCTTTTGGGCATACCAAGCTCAGATCTCCCGCAGACTGGTATGATTTATGCTAAAATTCGGAGGAGCGGAACTAGCATCCGCGAACCACTTACAGAAACAGAAGCTCATACTCGATTTGGGGGTCTTGAGTGGAAGATCAAATCTGGCCTGAGTTCCACCTGCGACGAAGTGAAACCAAGCTCGAGCTCCTTCAAAAGCATTCCCAACAAAACTTATCTCCCTATTGGGATTACCAACATAAAGCTGATCATTCCTGAAATGTCGAGCGAAACGGCTCAGGTAGTAAGGCTCTATGTAGCAATGGTTCCCCAAACGAAGAACCAGATGTCCTTGGCGGATGTTTATCAACCACCAGAAATACCCCGAGGATAGAGTAGTGAATTTATCGACGCCGGCAATATCCGTGAATTCCTCCCCATACCCAGCATTTGGAAAGTACGGAAAATATCTGAATAATTCAAAAGTCGAGAAATGACGGAGGGTCTTGCGGATCACGACCATGTAGCCCCCTCTCCATTGCGACCTCTCGTAGTGCTGTACTTTGGGAGCACTTAAGTCAATCTGTGAGTCGGCAGGGCTCATCAAAGAGGGGCAATGTAGAACCAACCAAGCCATCAAATAAGTATAAGAGAGTTCTACACGCGGATTAGAAGTCTTAATGACCGGATCCCCTTTCTTCCTCTGCTCCTTCTTCACGTTGCAGAATTTATTAGATAATCTCCTCAGTCAGCTTTGGATGCTGCACACCATCGCGGGCAACAGACTGAGTTGCCTACCTAATACTAGTAGGACGGCTGAGTATACAGCCCTAATGGGTATGTTTTCCTGCGAAGGAATAACAACTTTTTCAACCATACCATCAAATAACCCGCCAAGAAGGCAGGATCAGATAAAAAAGTTGAAGGGCCTGATAATGAAAGCTCTCAAAGGACGTCCCAGCTTTGAAAACGTCCTCATCAGATTCAGCGACATAAGCATTTGTCCCGAAACTTGCGATTCTTCTCTCAACCTCCTTTTCAGAAACTGGTGGAAGGCGAGTAAAATTAGAATTACCCTTAGAAAAATTGGACAGAAGATATTGCAGCCACTTCTTTGGCTTTAAACTGTGGGTGCCGGATGTGTGGGTGCAAATATGGTAGTGACAGAGTAGCTCCCAGTAAGTATCATAGGCCAAAGGGTCCCGGGTCTTCAGCAGATGGAATTTTTTCCCAGTGGGAACATACTCTTCATACGGGATGTCTCCCATGGGTAAGCCCGAAATTTCATACGTGTAGGGCAAAACCTAGTTCACCTCGAGGGCAAAAGATTGTACAAGTATCAGGATTGTACAGTTCTAGTAGAGCAAAAATATGGAATCTGCTAGTGGGAATACCGTGCTGAATAGCCCTGATAGCGCGATGTAGCCCCGCATAATGAAGCTGATCTCTGAAAGTTTTCAGGAAAAAGTCAGTCAAGATTGCCTACTCTCCTTTTGAGGAGCAGTGAATCTATCCAGGGGGACGAAAATCCTGAACAGGAAACTCCCCTTGTGCATTGGTGAATCGGTGAAGGAAAGTCTGCGCGATTATGGGAATCTCACCTTTGGGGAGGTCATGTTTAAGCAGTCCCGGAAGCAGTCCACGGAAGTGTTTTCTAGTATTACGAGGAAAACCACCTTGAGCATTGAATCCCCCCAATAAGACGCCGTCATGCGGCCTATTTATGTGCCAGTCCATTCATCTGGACACGGAAAGGGATTGAAAGAATAAGAACGGATAAGACCTCTCCATATTGGGGAGAAACAAGTAGCGACCTTCAACTCGACGAAACCACTTGTAATCTCCATCTTCCATACCGCTATCGGGCACCGAAACGTGGTCCCCAAACAAAAAAGCGAGTTTGCGTAGAGGGGACCAATCATCTCCTTCGAAAGGTGCATTAGTTATCAGTTCTCGCAATATTGAGCGAGAAGGATGGAGAATTTTGTCTTCTCTCTCTTGGCTATCTGATGCTGTACAATGTGGAAAGACATGACTAAATCTGAACTATTTCTTCCCATCATAGCCATCCAAGTATCCGAAATAATGATCCTTAGGCCAAGGATTCAAGGCATAATCGACTGCAAGAGACGTTCAGATTCAAGATAAAAAAATTCTCTGAGAAAGGGACTGCCTTTCGAAAGTTATTTTTATTACCTCCAATCAAGGGTTCCTGTCGAATCACTATTGTACTAGAGGTTGCTTGAGAATCTTAATAACCACTGACAGCAGCATTGGAGGAAGAAGCTTTCTTCGATATCATTTACAGATTGAGGAAATCCTTCATGCAGAGAATTGGAAGCTAAAGGAGGTTGAAGACGAGAAGTCTGAAAAACTCTAAAGAAAAAGTCGGATTTCAAATTTCATGAGATAAGAATAGCCTCTTTCATAAAATTGAGATTATATAGCAGATGATTTGATGGCCGAGATCTCTGGATAGACGTGATATCTGGTCCGAATCTCGTGAGTACTTTTTCATTTAATGCGGCTCAGAGAACGTCTCAATTCTTACGCCGTAGAAAGCAACCGCCTTTCGGCCTTTCCGCAACCAAAAAGTAAAAGTTCGCGTCCCTAATACAGAGTTGCGATCCTTCAAAAATTTCAGTTTGCGACCCTAACACAGAGTCGCTTTCTTCTCCAAAGTAAAAGTTCGCGTCCCTAATACAGAGTCGCGATCATTCAGAAAGTTCAGTTTGCGACCCTAACACAGAGTTGCTTTCTTCTCTAAAGTAAAAGTTCGCATCCCTAATACAGAGTCGCGATCCTTCAGAAATTTCAGTACAGAGTCGCGATCCTTCAGAAATTTCAGTTTGTGACCCTAACACAGAGTCGTTTTTCTTCTCCAAAAAAGTGAGAGTTCGCGTCCCTAATACAAAGTCGCGTTCCCTCTGAAATTTCAGTTTGTGACCCTAACAAAGAGTCATCTTCTGCTACCAAATGAAAGTTCGCGATCCTAATACAGAGTCGTGTTCCTTCCAATGCGAAAGTTCGCGACCCTAACACAGAGTCGTTTTCTGCTACCAAATGAAAGTTCGCGATCCTAATGCAAAGTCGTATTCCTTCCAAAGTGAAAGGTCGCGACCCTAACACAGAGTCATTTTCTGCTACCAAATGAAAGTTCGCGATCCTAATACAGAGTCGTGTTCCTTCCAAAGCGAAAGTTTGCGACCCTAACACAGAGTCATCTTTTTGCGATCCTAACACAGAATCATATGCAACAAATTGTGACGCTAATACAGAGTCACATTCTCCTTCAAAGGCAGTAAACTGCGATATAAAGTCGCATTTTCCTTCAAATACAGCAAATTCACGATCCTAATACAGAGTCGTGTTTCTTTCAAAATGAGAGTTTGAGACATTGAGACAGATTCATGTTACCCTCAATTGAAGGAAAGTTGTAATACAAAATTGTACTCTCAGATGGAGATTCTAATACAGAATATTATATCCAAAGTATTCCAAAACTCCTCAAAGGAGCATAAGAGTTTTGAAAATTTTGGAGGGGGTTTTGTCTGCGAAAAATTCTGGAAGACAAAGCAGATCCGCAGATTTAGAGTTAGAAATCCGCAATTCAGCAGATCCGCGAACCTGAAGATTGAGGCTCGCGACCCAGTGACGACAGAACATGTTCGCGAATTTAAAACTGAGATTCGTGATACTACCTATAGCTTTCAGGTAGGGGTTTAATACAAAGTCACCTTACCCGAAAAAGAGAGTTGCCACCTCAGATCGTGGAGCTAACTGCCAAACGAATGCAGCGGCATTACTTCGGTCGTGGGAGCAACCACCTAACGAATATGATGGCACTTCTCGAGTAGTGGGAACTAACGGTCAAGCAAATAAGGTGGGACGTTACCCTAGAACCCCTATAAAAGGTGGGGGAGTGAAAGAAAACAGACAGAGACGAAGACACACGGAGACGAAGAGACAGAGGGATCAATCATCTTCTTCTTGAGTTACCCCTTATAATCAAGAGTCCAGAGTTTTTCTTTTCCCAACCAACTGAGAGAGATTGTGCGGAGTGTCAACGGAGAGCAGGATCGTCCTCCACAGCTATCTTAGAACCCGACTTTAAACGAAGAGGAAATCCATTTTCCTCATCTTCTGTAAATGGGAAACCATTGAATTGTAATCCTTTATTGAAAAAACTTCAATAGAGTGTCATTTGCAATTTTTATGGCGAACAATGACCACCATAAAAGTTTTCTTAAGTCCCAAAAATGCATACTTGATATCTTAAGGTAGCAGTTTTAGCTCAACTATTAGTGCTTGGATGTTAGATGATATCAATATTTTCGTGATTGGTGGTAACTCTTCATACACTTTCTTTATTGGAATCCATCTCATGATATTCAAACATTGAGCATTAGTTAAGTATTTTATTATTTTATTGATACATTTGGATTTGAAATTTTCAAGGAAGTCATCGTTCACTCTTAATCACATCTCTAAAAGATCAGACATACATAATGATACGATATCTTCTTCATCATTGATTTGTTCAATGTAATTAATGTCTTTCAATTCATCATCATCTATATTTGGTTATTTACAAGCATTAAAAATATTAAGTTTAAGGGTTATATTTCCAAAGAAAATATCACCACACCATTCTTGCAGTTTATAACTGGATTAGCCGTAGCGAAAAATGGACGTCCGAGAATATCTGGAATATGAAGATATGAATTTTTTATATGTGCAGTATCAATAACAATAAAATCTACAGGAAAATAATAGTTTTCGAATTGCAATAAAACATCTTCGTCAACATCCTTAGGAAGCCTTTCTGACTAGCAGCTAGTTGTAGTGTGATGGGCATAGGTTTAAGTTCTCCTTGGCCTAGGTGCTTGTAAATCGAAAGTGGTAAAAGATTTGCACTAGCCCCAAAATCTAGCAAAACTTTATCTATATTATGTTACCCTATCACATAAGAAATAGTGGGATATCCAGGATCCTTATATTTGAGAGATATTTCAGAACGAAATAATACACTTATCTACTCCATGAGAAATGTCTTCTTCTATATATTGTGACGTCTTTTATGGTGCACAAGTCCTTCAAGAATTTTGCATACAATGGGACTTGCTTAATTCCTTCCAGAAAAGGTATATTGATCGTACCTATTTGAAAATTTTGAAATATTAGTATAAGATATATTAATATTTTTAAATTTTAATCTTTGAGGGCACAGTACTGGTGGTTTATAATCATTAGAAGTGAGTTTTTTTATAATTATCCTCTGCAGATTGTTGTGTTGCTTCATAGTCCTATTTCTCCTTAGTATTTTCTATTGAAACGGGCTCCACAAAAACTTTATCACTTCTTAAATTTATTACTGCCTCAGGTATATCATTATTAATGGAAGAAGTAATAATATTATACCTTCGACTTTACTTAGAGAACAGGCCTTCAGTTGAGATAGTATCTTACCTTTTTCCTTCGTTTGCAGCGGAAAATTCACGTGGCTTATTTGTTAGCGAATATCGTTGAAGACCAACGCATTCTGACTATTGATAATTTACTACGACTAAATAAACTATTGCTACGCTTGGAACTTCTGATCCATTCTTTAGTGTATCTTCAAGAGATATCTTCAAAATTTATCTTCGACTGTGGTTGGTACACTGAAGATTGATTGGTAGGTTAGACATATTATTAAGATGGATTAGCGGGTGGTTTATTTTGATTATTAAATTATTGAGGATTCTGCTTTCATTAAAGATTTGGGTGATTCCTCTAATTATGATTATATATTTGTGAATATGGGTTATTTACTGGTTGAGGAGAAGTGTTTAAGGCAACTAGCTCGTTTATTTAATGCCTCTTCAAAAGTAGGAAGTGTTGAACATTCGCGAGTCATATATCCTTGCAATTCGCAATTATCACAAACTTCTGAAACTTCTTCTATTGTATTAACTGTTTATGTTTTCTATACAAGCAAATCTTCAAATTTTGTAGTGATAGTGATTAATCGGGCAATTACATTTTCGGTTTCTCCCAATTTAAAAAATCCGCCTCTATTATGAGATTTATTGTTTATTAGTGTCTATCTGAAGTATTCTTAGTTTTCTAGCCTTGTGAATTTTCAGTAAGTGAATCAAGATAGTCTCATTTCTCTTTGACATCCTTATTTTAGAATTTACCATTGCACATAGCCTTTATGAATTGCCTGGTTATAGTATTTAACCCTTGATATAAGGTACTTACAATCCTTCATATTTTAAAATCGTGATGTAGGCATGAGAAAAGCAGATCATTAAACCTATCCCAACACTCAAAAAATGATTCATCTTCTTTCTATCGGAAGTCTAGAATTTCCTTTATCATAAAATTTGTTTGATGTGAAGGAAAGAATTTCCTTAAGAACTCTCTTCGCATCTTATCGCATCTTTCTATTGAATTGAAATGTAAAAAATATAACCATGTCTGTGCTTTTTCCTTTAGGAACAATGGAAAGAACTTAGATTTAAGTTGCTATGCAGTAAGATTTTGAAGATTAATGGTAGAGCAGACTTTTTTGAATTATCGAAGATGAAAATAAGGGCTCTCTGAATCCATCCATGGAATTTAGGCAAAATATAAACTACTCCAGATTTAAACTCGAAGTGTCCCATATTCAGTGAAAATACAATGTGTGAAGGTTGGGTCATCCTATTGGGTTGTAAATAATCTCATAAAGTCCTTTCATTACCTCCATGATGATTATGATTATCATTTGTATCTTCAAATCCATCATTGTTATTATTGTTATTATTCATACTATTATCATTATTATTAGTGCTCGGTCGTGAAGTGTTAGATGGATTGGAAGTGATTGTAGATCTGAGTACGATCAAATTAGTCTACCATTTGAAGTCCTTCTTTAACTGGTCACACAAATTCAGAATCGCAAAAATTAATGATGCTGGAACCGTAGTCTATACTAAAAAGTATAACAAAATAGAATGATTTCTCGCAAGGGCATCAAAAACTTGATTGCGATCTAAATCTACACTCCTAAGTGTAAGAGATCGACAGGCAGTACATGGGTAGTAACCAAAGATTGCTCTCTCGAGGATCATTTGTTAATTGAATGATAAAAGAATAAATTATGGTACTAAAATAAAATTAAAGATTAGAGTTTTATTTACTTACTAAAATTGTTGATCAGATGGATTTAACTCCCATATAGGATAATTTACTAGATATATTCATACTTTTTCTTAGTTGTATATATCACCTGTGTTTCCTACAATCAGAAAATAATTCAATTAAGTACAAAATATATAAAGCTGTGAAGTTTGATACTTTAACTAATTTCTCCCAGTTAATCCTATATGAATCTTGTGTTTATATAAGCATGCGATATGAATAATAAAAATAAATATTTAAAGTTTAAGCATATACTATTGATGAATGCCATATATTGTATATTTATAGCCTCCATATTATCTATTTTTATATTTAAATAATTCTACTAGGGTATTTTTAGTGTGTTTTCAGGTAAACCTATTCATCAATCTAGAAGAATAAATAATATTTGGTTGTAAACTAGTAGATTCCATATCCTAGGCTAATTAGAATTGCAAATCATCAATCTAAACTCATAATTAGCTCGTCAAGATAATAGAATTAGTAAGATTGTAAAATATTATAGATCCTTGTGGGAACAACCTGTTAGCACTATAACTGATACTGTGCACTTGCAGTAGATATTTCACATCAAGTGTTTGGCACTGTTGCCAGAGATCGACGATATTTTCTTACTTTTTCTAATGTTTTACGTGTTAACAGTGTGTGTTGAGTGTGCAGGAACCAGAAAGTGTAGATACAGGAAGATAAAGATACAGGAAGATAAAAGGGATAAGAAGAGTTTCAGAGTTGCATAGTAGAAACCAGAGAGACAATCTTTCTGGTTTTGCCGCTAATTGGCGGCAAAAACTGCCAAATAGCAGCAGCTCAGGGGAAATCTTAACCCATATTTTCTCTAGTTCTATGTTTTATTTCTCTGATTTTGTAAAAAAATTTAAAAAAAAAACACAGTAAGAATAGTAGGAATCACATCTTTTTTTATCATATTTCTTCCACCGTTTTATCTTCACCACACCTCACTTCTTGCATTAGTTTAGGAAACTCACACATCCACGATCGCTGGTTCATGCCACATTGGACCCGTGATCAATTTGGTCGATTAGTGAGATCATATTTGTTCATGAGAGACAGGATGGACCAGCCGATCCCGATCCTTCAGGATCGATATTACTCGTTGCTCACATCACTACCATCATTCATCAAACTCCCACACGCAGTGGTTAATCACTATGAACTAAAATCGCAGTACATTAACATGCTTCCTAAATTCACTAGTTCTGATTCTGAGGAAGTATATCTCTATATCAGTAAATTTCAGGAAGTGTGCATGATGATAAAACTGCAGCACTTGTTAGAGGATGTAATTAAGCTCCGCTTCATTTCATTCACTCTCAAAGATAACCACTCAGTATACCTACTGATTCAATCACTACTTGGGATGAATTTGTTACAGTATTTCTCAAGAAGTAGTATCCCACGTACAAAACAAAAAAAAATCGAAATCAAATTAATCAATTCTGTCAAGTACCTGGAGAACTCTTCTGGAAATATTTGGAATGATTCAAAGATTTGTTAACTCGGTGTCCCCACCATGCGATAGAAAAGTGGCGATTGATTCAAATCATGTACGAAGAACTCGATTGCACATCCAAGACTCTTCTTAAGTCCATGTGTCATGAGAAAGAAAGAGGATGAAGCGTGGGACTTCCTTGAGGTCTTATCGTGAAAAACTATGCAGTGGGAGAGTCTCGCTGAGAAACCCAATGCATCAACTTTCGCGCATAAGGGTTGAATTCATAGCGTCGACAGCTTTATAGCTGCCGAAGCTAAGATTGCAGCCGTTATGCGAAGAATTGAGGCGTTAGAGACTCATAGTACTCCACCAGTGGATCAAGTAAATCAAATAAAAGGTCCCACATTCTTTAATTGCGAAACTCCAAATCACGTTATGGAGGAGTTTCCACTGTTAGTGAATTCGATGGGTCCGACACTTGAGCAGGCAAACGCTTTATATCCAAGACCCATGAATAATCCATACGTTCCTACATACAATCCTGGTTAGAGAAACCATCAAAATCTCTCTTGGGATCAAGGGCAATATCATGGATCCCCTAATCCTAACATGCAGCCTCCAGCCAATGGTCAGTTCCCAAGGTCAAATGTGCGTGCTTATCAACACCCAAATGCTTTAAATCATGGGAATAACCATAATAGACCATCTACACATAATCAATCATATTCACAGTAGGGGTCTAACAATGATTATGATATATGGCTAACGACACTTGAAAGGAATGTGGAGAATTTTTCAAGACGATGTCCAATTTAGACACACAAATACAAAATTTAATGAAAGTGTCTACTAATTTTATACAATGGACCGACCAATAACTTCTTATAAGTTCTCAGTCAATCAAGAATATAGAGCAGCAGGTTGGACAATTAGCCACACAGTTGAGTGAGAGGGGGCGTGGTACCTTTCCGAGCCAACCAATAATGAACCCCAACTCTAACTCATCTAAGTCTGTTTCATCCCATGTTCACCAACACAATGCCATTCACACGCTCAGATCTGGCAATCAAGTGGACAATAATATAGCCATGCCCCTTGATCTCACTCCTATTATTTCGCAGGCTACAGCATCTTTTCCATCTCTTTCTCCACATCTATCTCCATCACCTCCATTACTATCACATGCTCATTTAGAAGAATCTGTTCCTAAGTCGAAAGCACCAAATCCTAATCGGCTTAGGAAGCCTTCACCGCAAGTAGAGAAGATTCTTGAAACATTTCAATAGGTGAAAGTTAATATTCAACTCCTTGATATTATACAATAGGTTCCTACTTATGCCAAGTTTATCAAGGATTTGTGTACTAAGAAACATTCTTGGAAAAGTTTTTCTTGCTGCAAATATATCGCATATTCTCTCTAACTCCTTACCTGTCAAACATAAAGATCCAGATTCTCCCACAATCTAATGCACAATTGGGAACACTATATTTGACAGGGCATTGCTTGATTTAAGGGCAAGTGTTAACTTGCTTCCTTACACAGTTTATCAGCAGCTGGGGTTAGGAAAACTTCAACTTACCAAGGTTACAATACAACTAGCTGATTGTTCAATCAAGAGACCCCTTGGTATGGTTGAAGATGTGCTCATTAAGATTGGCGAGTTCATCTTTCCCGTAAATTTCACTATCTTAGAAACTGAGCCAATTTCTAATCTACGAAATCAAATTTCTATTATCTTGAGCAGACCATTTCTTGCAATATCAAATTCATTAATTGATTGCAGGAGTAGCCTCATGAAACTATCATTTGGGAATATGAGTGTGGCATTGAACATATTCAATATGGATGAGCACACAACGAGCTCCCTCATTGAGGTAAACTTGATTCACAGTTTGTACTCTCATACTACCTCTTGTGCTAATGATGAACCCTCATTTGAGCAAATTTTCGAAAATGAGCTCATATTATTAGATGAATGGGCACATGCCGATTCTATATATGATGACATTTGTGCAAGTATGCAATTTATTTATGAGCAAATTTTTGAGGATTTGTTTGTAGAAGAGCTCGCATTACTTCATGAGTTAGAAGGGCTACCACCATATTCACTTGATTATGTTGCATTCTTCTCACCTCATGATATTTCACATGTGTGCTTGTTACTAACGATATTTGGTAGGTTTATAATAATGAATTTTTAAACCCAATTATTAATGCTTACATGTGGACAAAGAAAAAGCAAGAGCAGCATAAGATACAGACAGGTAATTTCATGACTTGTAGGAGAATAATGAGATAATAGTAATGCACTGCTTTCCATGCGTTAATAGGGAGACAATTTTGAGATCGTAACTTTTTACGACTCTCATTATTTGTATAATATTTATACAATAGTTTTCATATTTATTTTACCACCCTTGGTTTGTGTATTAGGGCATACACGAGGTTAGGTGTGGGGGAGTGGGTTAGGGTATTTTTTTCGTATTTTCTAGGATATTTAGTTTTTTCAGAATTTTTTTATTTTTAGATTTTTGGATTTCATTATTTTACACTTTGGGTAGTTTTTATGGTAACTAAAAATACAAAAGTAAAAAAAATATTTTATTATATATTTCCTTCAATAAATCAACCTAATTACAAATAAAAAATAAATTTAGATTTGAAATTTGATAGGAGAGTAGACTGGATGATATACTAAGAATTTTATAAAAAAGATTAAAATCTAAAAAATTAATATCGCTAATAGTAATTTTGAAGTAAATATATATCTATTTTTCACTTCACAATAGTTTATTAGGTTAAGGACAAAAATGATAACGATTGAGTAGTCTTTTCTCTCTAAACAAAAAAAGGGGTAAGCCTAGTATTCAAGGCAATAGCCTCAGAAATAAAAAAAATAAAATAATAAAAGGTGAGCCTGGTATTTAAGTCAATAGCCTCAGAAATGAAAAAGAAAATAGTATGATCCGAGTAATTGGGTACTTTGCACCTAAGCAAGCGTGAATATTCGCATGAAAAGTGAAATATTCGCAAAAAAAATAGAAAAAAATTGTTATGAGAGAGGAGATGAATCATGAGTTAGAGTTGGAGTCCAAGGCCGAAGTAGACTATCACTCGTACACGTAGATGTATAGGAGCCAATAAATTATCTATTAGTGGGTATTGAAGATAGGATTTAAATTTTTGATTAAAATGATAAGTGTATTTGATATGACGCTTGACTTGAAAATTAATAATCTAAATGCGTTCTTGAGTTTGTATATTAGTGAGATTAATTGAAGAAAATATCATTAAAAAATTATTTTTTTCTTTTATATAAAATTTTTATATTTCTAAATTTTTTGTTATCCTTATTTTTTTTTCTTTATTTCTTAATCTATTTTCTTCACGAATTTTGTGGATATATTAACTACAAATCCTTATGAGACACAACTCGTCCACTAGGGTAAGCTAGGAGTTTAACAGGTTGTTGCACATGCTAAGTGTAATTGCGATTCATACGAAAATGAGTTAGGATTTTTTTTTTCTTTTTAGATTTAGGTTTTGCTCAAGAACTAGCAAAAGATAGGTGTGGGGGGTGTAATGAGTACCTTATATTGCATATTTATAGCCTCCATATTATTTATTTTTTATTTAAATAATACTACTTAGGTATTTTTAGTGTGTTTTCAGTTAAACCTATTCCTACAAGAAAATAGCATAAACTCAGAGCCGGATTATGAAACCAAGTCCAGAAAAAAGTTAAAAGTGATAAGCTATAAGACCATGATACTATAGAGAGTCAAAAATCAATACGGTCAATCCAATCAACGGAAAGGAATAAAATATCAATGCAGAAGAAATTTAAAGCCCAGAAGATCGACTTTTGCCGCTATTTGATGGCATTTACCGCCAATTGGCGGCACCATGGGGCCCACTTTGGGTGAATTTTCTATGGGGGTTTCGATGTAATTTTGTAGTTTCTCACTTGTACTCAAATTATGATTTGATTCTCTGAAGCCTATATATTGGTTGTATCCATGTAATCTAGGGTTTATGATGTAACTTTGTACTTGAATTTTATTAAATAAAATTAGGGTTTGCTGAAGGGGTGAGGACTGCCATACCGACTTCAGAGGTATCATTTTCTGCTCATCATTGTTTCTTAGATAATATTCTTCTAATTGCTTTCTAGATAGATTTATCTTGCTTTCTAGTGTAAAACTTTAATCGCTTTTTAGGAAAAATATGATTTTTTTAATTAGGAGTACGAGTAGCTAATTAGTTTAGTCTTATTAGGGTGTAGATGAAATTTGGGATCAACCTCATATTAATCCATTTGTATTTTTTTCTAAACTAAAAATAAAAAAAAGATAGGACTTTTCTATGAAACAATAAAAATACAAGAACTCGTAGATTAGAATTTTGATAGGTTATGTTGAAATTAAATATTTTGATAGCCTATGCTAAGTTTGGATTTAGAGTTGTTAGTTTTTATTCTTTTTGTTAAATTTATCTAACGATTTAGTTTATCTCTATATAAAATAATTATTTTGATGGATTATACTTAACACCACTTGATAGTCCATATTTAGGATACTTTAAGTAGGAATTAAACTAAAAGATCAGATTTTTATTAAAGAAGGAAAACAAATATATAATATTTGGTTGTGAACTAGTGGATTCCATATGCTGGGCTAATTAGAAATTCAAATCATCAATCTAGACTCATAGTTAGCTCATCAAGATAATAGAATTAGTAAGATTGCTAAACACTCTAGATCTCTGTGTGAATGACCTGTGCGCTTGCCTTAGATATTTCACATTAACTATGCCTAAAGAGTCTACGGTATATCAAAATCTAAGCAACGAATATGTCATCAAATTATAAAGCATCAAAGACTCAAAATCAAATTTAATTCATTCAAATATAGTAGAGAATCAAAGATATCAATTGCACATAAAACAATCAAAACCAATAAGTATATAAGAATACATACTAGTAAATCATCTAGGGTTTATTATGTTATCTAATTCAATTCAAGAATTTATCCACTTATACTCATCATAGGCATGAATAAAGAGAAAACAAATTCTTTTATTGATTTTTACAAACGAGTACAAATACTAAATCTTGAATCTAAACTAATTTCTCTTTTCTTGTTATCTCCAAAAGAATTAAGCATTGCAAAACTTGATATTCATTGGCTATTTATAACCTTACAAAACCCTAATAGGAATTTTATTTTCAATGAAACTCTTAGTTCCTCTCAAAATTCCCAAAAACAACTCTGCACTGTGCCCTTCGACAGACCTACCGACGGCTCTTGGGTATGAATATGAGATGTAATCTTGTAAAACATTATACACATTTTTGACTCGACTTGAATCATGCATGCCCAAGTACAACAGATAGACAAGTAGTACTCGGACAGTAAATCCTAGATCATGCTCTAAATAATACAGTACTTTGTGATTATATTTTGACACTAAGAAATATAGATTATGAAAAGATTATGAGCTAGTTGAAAACTTGAAATTGGTTGTAAAATATACTAGAGAGTCGTATTAAATAGATGGGTTAACACCCCAAGATTGATCATTGTATGAGCTAATATTTATTTTATCTCAGTTATTTAGATCACATGGTTCTATAAAATTGGAAAATAAATCATTGAAGCATAAAAACAAATAAAGTTTTAATTTTGAAAACTAGTTAATTTTCCCTTAGTTAATACTATATGAATTATTAAGATAAATCTATGTCTAAAATATGAATAACAAAAATAATCTTTCAATGTCTAAGTATATACCATGCCCAAATAGTATATGGTGTATCAAAAACTAAGTAATAAATATATCGTCAAACAGTAAATCATCAAAGTCTCAAAATCATATTTGGCCCTAACATGATAATAGAGAGCCAAAAAAATTATATAAAATAATTAAGTATAAAAGAATAAAAACTCATGCAAGTTCATCATCTAGGGTTAATGAAGAAATTTGGCCACTCATACTCTTCATAACCATCAAATAAAAAAAAAATCTTTTATTAAATAACTATAAGAGAGTTAAAAAAAACTAAAATTCTCAAAATATCAAAAATCTCATCTTTTATCTAGAAATAATGCATCTAAAAGTATTCTCAAAATTCTGGAGTACAATGAGTATTAGCCACTCAAAATCCTAATACAAGAATTCTATTTATAAGAAAATTCTTTTCTCTTTAAAATTTTTACATCTGCTAAATTGTCAACCAACTAAAAGAATGGAGAAGGATGCTAAATGCGAATTAGATATATCTACAATAAGATTAAAGTGGTCATGATAGGATGCTAATAGTACTTGATTAAGCATGAGATTTTAAGATAGATTGCATTATAAGTAATTATGTGTATGTTCTTAATTGAACGTGATAAGCAAAAGAAATGGAAAACAAAGAGATTTTTTTTTTCTTTTTCTTCTTTTTTATTTTACATTTATCCTTATTTTTCATTTTATTTTTTTCTTAAACAACCATTTCTTGATGTTTGTGTATATCATTGGTAGAAACGCTCATGAAATAACACTCGTCTATTAGGGTAACTAGGAGTTTAAAGGCTTGTTGCACGTGCTAAATGTAACTGTGATTCCTATATATGTGAATTAGATTTCATTTTCTTTTTCCTTGATTACAAATTTTTTCTCTAGGATATTTTGCATCTTACTTAGTTTGCTAGGGACTAACAAAATTTAACTTGAAGGGCGTCATTACGAGTGAAAATTATAATATTTTTTACAACAACAACAACTAAGCCTTTTATCCCAAGTACTTGGGGTAGGCTACATGAACCAAAAGAGAATCATGCCGAATCAATCATGTTGATAATCCTTCTCCATTCATTCTTATCATTGAGTTTCATGCACAGCTCTTTGATGGTTGGAACCCTGAGGCCTTATTGTTGACTCTATTAGAGAATGACTGCTCTTCTGTGGGGACATCCGAAAGTGGAATAGAATTCAATATATCTTGCCAGTTAAACGACACCACTTGCCCCCTCACTATTAGTATGCTAGCTAGTAACCCATTGGTGGCTCTAGGTGCGCTAGAATTCTCAGACGATTTTATTGTATGCCAGTAGATGCTCGTGCCTTGTATAATTCTCCAAACTTACCTCTTGCATGAAATATCCAAAAGAGTTAAGAATAACTAATAGTTTTTAGTTTAGTTACAAGCTTAGATTTACATTAGTTTTAGGAACAAACTAAAAAAATGGCTTAACAGTCCTCTCAAATAGAGATGGGCAATCAAAATTGATGTTGAAGTGGCTGTCGACAGTCCAATACTGTACGACAGAAAAAATTCCCTGGCCACTGTCGTCAGCGGTCATCAATAGCTCTCATGTATAAAAGGCTCCATAGACCAATTTTTGTCAAACAAAATCCTAGCTTCCCTTTTCAACAGCAACCCTAGAGGAGATTCATTCCCTTTTAATAGCCAAACTCAACCCGACAAATTTCTTTTCAAATTTTCACCAATCTTTAAGCAAGTTCTCTTCTCAATAATTTTTATGAGTTATTTTTCTTGAAAAGTATTGTCTAAAAACTTAGATCAATGAATTATGTGAAGTAATTAGAGTAAATTAAGGATAGAAATTAACTTCTTAGCATATTAGAGTTAGTTTTGTGAATGTTTATGAATTTTGGATGAATTTTCACTAATTATTTGAGAAATATGCTAATTTGTGAATGAAAATTAATAAAAATCGAAACTTTTTAGCATAAAAGTTCATGGGTTGCAAAATTATGTACCATATGTCAAATTCATGCTCTAAGAGTAGATCAAGATTGTAAATTGATATGTAAAAGTATTTTATGTAGTTAATCAATATTAATAAATTGAATAATAATTGAAAATAGCTAACAATTGAAATTCATCCAAAAAATAATTGAAAAAAAATTTGAAAATGAAATTTATAATTATGATTAGTTTATTTACTAAGAGATTTATTTTTTTATCGATTTTCAGGATGGCTCCATACAAGTTGATAGCCAAGAGGGCAAGAGGAGAAGCATCGGGCTCTACCTCCACCCAAGGAAGACAAACTCAAATTCCAGGGCCAGTGAGCAAGAAGATTTATGCAAAGTTTGAGCCATTCAAATTCTGGCTCAAAAGAGAGCAGATTATTCAAAAATTCACGAGAACCTCTCTTTCAGATATTTAATATAAGATGTGGGTTCGGAAAATTATACAAGACACGAGCATCTACCATCGTACAACAAAATCATCCAACAAAATCATCCAGGAATTCTACGTGAAGCTAGAGCCACCAATGGAGGACCAACACGCATACTCAATAATGAGGGAGCAAGTGGAATCATTTAAAAGGCAAGAGATATTGAATGCTATTCCACTTGTAGATGTTCCCAAAGAGGAGCCGTCATTATCTAATAGAATCAATAATATGCCCTCACGTTCCTCAGCCTTCAAAGAGTTGTGGATGAAGCCTTCAACACCAGCTGTATGAGATATGGATTGTTGAGGAAAGAGCTAGTACTCATATTTCTTTCTACAAAATATAGCATCGTGCCATCATCCATCAAAATAGAGTTATTTTCAAGGGATGCAGTGTTGATGAACATGATATTGCAGAGGCAACCATTTGATGTTGCCTCAATCATGTACACCTTCATACTCTAGTACATGGAACAGATCAAAGAGTGCATTCAACATCCAAGAGCAGTAAAGCCAGTCTTGATCTTGCCGTCTTTGATTGTGAAGATCTGTCTAAACCACAAAGTTAATTTGTCATCAACTGACAACGTGACCCGTCGCATGGAGCTCTTCACTGACACAACTGTAAGAAGGACCATGAGTGTGAGACCAGAACAACTGTCCTTACCTGACTCCCAAGAATAATTCATTGCCCAACAACAGGAGCGACAACGACGATGCAGCAAATCCGGCGCAGAGAGAAAGATAAAAAATAGAGAGGATCAGCAGCTCAGTAGCCCAGCTATCTGGGATAATACTCACAAGTCTACATGAGTCATTCACAAATATGTCCAGAGCCTTCAGTATGACGTTGGTCATCATCGATACATGACATACGCACCTCGAGTGATGTCAAGAGAGCAACCTTCGCCTAACCAGGATATACCAACATATAGCTAGTGCGGATGCCATCATTTTAGATGAAGAGGAAGGCGGAGGCACTATGGGGAAACACGACTCCCTGTCAGTGTCAACGATGCGACAACCATGCACAATAGAGAAGGATAGCAGCATCAATACCATCGGCCATCTATCTAATGTAATAAGAGGACTGGTGAAGCTAGGTACTTTCTAACCATAACTCTTTTAATGTATTACTTTTATGCTCATATTATAGATGCACTGAGGACACTGCATAATTTAAGTTGAAAGGTGGGCAGAAATACTACATTGAATTTTTATTGTATAATATGTACAAGAATTTAAGTTTAAATTTTATAAAATTTAAATTTTTTTCGAAATTTTTTCATTTCTTGAAGTAAAAAGTGAAATTTAAAGCATTCGACGTTGAATACTTATTGTTTAATGTCTTAAATCTGATACTTATATAATAGTATTTCTTAGCTATTTTTATTGAAAGTTTTAATCTGACAATAAGATATATTGATGCTTACTAATAGAAATGAGTGTGCACTCTATACACATAGATGATTAGTTATGAAAAGTTGATAACAAAATGAGTATTCAAAAGGGAATCCTAACATCTTTGAGAAATTTATGAAAAAAACAAAGTGAGCTTGGTATTAAGACAAGAATCTTTGATATTAAAAAATAATTAGACAAAAAGAAGAAAGTGTGAAATAATTGGGATAGTGTTCCTCGATAAGCATGCTAATTCACATGAACAAACTAATGGACTTTTTATCACAAACATAAGCTAAATATTGTGCCTCAGGAAGCAAAAATGTTCATATGAACAAAAAATATTTGTATGTAAAAAACAAAATAAAGTAAATAAAAATATGGATGAAAAGGGTTCCTAAGATTTTGATTGGAGTTCGAGACTTCATTTATTTATTTACATGTTTACAAGAGTGCATAGGAGTGGATAATTGAGAGCTATGCATATCTACAATAAGATTTAAATAATCATGATAGGATACTAAGGGTACTAGATTAAGGGTGAGATTTAAGATTGCTAGTTTTATAAGTATCCATGTGTGTTTTTAATTAAACTTGTCACTGAAAGAAATGAAAAAAAAAAAGATTTTTCTTGTAATGCAAAACAAAAAGATTTTTCTTAGTTTTCCTTCTTTCTTCATTTTTCAATTATCAATATTTTTCATTTTATTTTTTTCCTTACACTTTGCACCTTAATATTTTTCTAGTATTTTAAGATCTTTTTATAGGGTTCTAGATTGAAGGAAACCAAACGAGAAGCGTATCCATATACGTACTAGTCCAAAAATAAAATTTCTAGGTCTAACTATCAACAGTCACCTGGAATAGTTGTGGATAGTCAGTCAAATATGTAGACTGTAAACATACCCAAGAGCCACTATCGAAGTAGCTGTTGAAGTCGCTATTGACAGCCAGTCAACAACATGCATAAATATGAAGATTTTAAAGAGAAAAAATTCCTTGTAAATAGAATTCTTGTATTAGGGTTTTGAGAGGTTATAAATACTCAATGTATTTCAGAGATTTAAAGAGAGTTTTAAGAAGAATTAGAGATTATTTTTGAGAGATTAGTTTTTGTATATTTTCATAGTTATTAAAAAAAGATTTTCTTTTTGATTACTCAATGGCTATGAAGAGTATGAGCGAATAAATTTCTTTGTTGGCGTGGATGAGGTAATAAACCCCAAATGATAAACTTGTTTGAGTTTTTGTTCTTTTATGCTCAATTATTTTATATAATTTTTATTTTTTTTGGTTCCTTATTATCTTATTTGGCATCAAATATGATTTTGAGACTTTGGTGATTTTTTAGTTTAATGATATATTCATTGTTTAGTTCATGATATACCATAGACTTTTTAAGTATGGTGTATAATTAGATATTGAATGATTATTTTTTCTATTCATATTTTATGCTTATATCATCACAAAAATTCAAATAGCATTAAACAATGGAAAATCAATTAATTATGAAAATTATAACTTTATTTAATTCTATGCTTCAAGGATTTATATTCCAGTTGTATAAAACTATGTGATCTATTTAACTGAGATAAATATATATTAACTCATCCAGTGACTCAATCTATGGGAATGTTAATCCATCTAACCAATATAACTCTCTAGTTTAATTTACAACCAACCAATCAAGCAAACTTTAATTAATTAGTTTTCAAACTATTCATAATCTTTTTACTTCTAACTATATTTCTTAATGTCATATCACAATCACAAATATTCTCGAGAGAATGATCATGGGTTTTACTATCCGAGTACTACTTGTCGATCTCCTGCACTTGGGAGTGCATGACTCAGGTTGAATTACTGAATCGTGCACTCCTAAGCACAGGAGATCGACAAGTAGAACTCGGTAGTAAACTCAAGATCGTTCTCTCAAGAATATAATACTTTGTGAATATATTCTGGCACCGAGAAATATACGTTACAAAAAGATTATGATCTGGTTAAAATAGAGAATTGTATTAGCTAGATGAGTTAACGCCTCCAAGATTGAATCACTAGGTAAGCTAATGTTTATTTTATCTCAATTATGTAGATCACGTGGTCTCATACAACTGGAAATAATTCATAGAAATAAAGAAATAAATTTTTAAGTTTCATAATTGGTTTATTTTCCCTTGGTTAATCCTATATAAATTTTTGAGATGAATCTAAATATGAAATATGAATAACAAAAATAATAGTTCAAAGTGTAAGTATACATCATGCTGAATTAGTTTATATTATATCAAAAACTAAGTAATGAATATACTGTCAAATAATAAATCATCAAATTCTAAAAATCATATTTCATGCCTAACAAGATAATATGGAACCAAAAATTAAAAAATTATACAAAACTATTAAGCATAAAAAAACTAAAACTCATACCGCTTTATCATCTAGGGTTTGTTACATCATCCACACAAATAAAGAAATTTAGCCACTCATAATTTTCATAACCATCAAATAATTGAAAAGAAATTCTCTTATTAAATAACTATGAGAGAGTATAGAAGAAACTAAAATCTGAAAACTCTCAAAGCTCTCCTTTTATCTAAAAATAATACATCTAAGGCTCTTCTCAAAACTTTGGAGTACATTGATTGTTCATAACCTCTCGAAATCCTAATACAAGATTTCTGTTTAAAAGAAAATTCTTTTCTTTTTAAAACTTCATATATGCACAAATTGCTACTAACTATCGACAACTTTTTAACAACTATTTCGACAGCGATTCTCTGATGGAATTACAATCCTCAATTTTTGGTTTGTTGTTGACTATTCTTCCACGTGACTATCGATAGTCAAGCCTGAAAATTCAATTTCTAGGTTGATACGTACATGGATATACTTCTCATTTCATTTTCTTTCCTCCAAAACCTTGTAAAAGACAATAAAATATTAGAAAATATTAAAGTGTAGAGTTAGATAATTAAAATAATCAATCATTAATTTCTCATATTAATCAATAAAATTGGATTACAAGTGCATAAAATAGATAGAAAATATTACATTTTTCACTCGTAATCAATTTTGGTGGATAATAAAACTTGGAAAATTTCTTGCAAAGTTGATGGTAGTCATACTTTCTCCCTACTTGCTAGCCTTCTTCTCCGATTGTTTCTTGTACTTAAGAAATTTATTTATTGCTTTCTAGATTAGTATTTTCTTGTTTTCATAAATAAAGTAGTTTTTTTTTGCTTTTAGGAATGAATAGCTAATTTAATAAAAAGATTCATATAAAGCTAAGGTTTTCGAAATAACTTATGAATTGAATCTTCTCTTTTCATGGTTTATTCTTAAGATTAACATAAAATTCAATTGAAGAAATTGTAAATATCAAAGTTTGATAGGTGATGCTTAATTTTATGTTTTGATAGCCCACGTTTACTACAAATTGGAAATTGTGATTTAACTTAAGGAATTAATATTCTAGATGATTTATGTAGTTTAATTATTCTAATATCTTTGATTAAATATACTTTTGCTTTGTAATATCTCAGTATCCGAATCACTGGATAGTTGAGTCGTTTGGTAATATATTTGTGAAAGTATGCTAAACTTCAGTACAATCTCAATCATTTGCTACAATTAAAATTATCACAACAATACCTTAATTGAAAATAAAACTTTTATTCAATGAAAAAATTAAATTACAATAGGAAATTGAGATAACAAAGAAAGAGAAATAACTGAGGATAGAGAATAACGTTTCAAAAGTGTAAGCAATCAAAAATAATGAATACAAGACTAAAAAAAGAAAACAATGACCTACTAGCTTCAGTTACTCCTTATAGTCCTTCATATTTTCAATTTGCTCATTGGATCTATCTTAGAATTTAGACATGCATGCTTAGTTCATTATACCGTGACCAAAAATAATAATACAAGTATAAAATAGGTAAAAATAAATTGATTAAACTGAAATAATCATGCATATATATAAGATAGGAAAATGTTGATCTATATAAACTTAATTAAAAAAAAGGTGTTAATTCATTAGCAAAATACTATTTAATAGTTATTTTACTTACAATTTTATTCTAGTTTAAAATTAAATGTTCTAATCTAATATATCATGTATTATTAGATAATCTCACTGATACTAATTGTTTCCATACATATTGGAAAAATGGTCATCGGGATTTTCCAGAGCTGACTTGGACCTACATAAAGGCCAATAGTAATTTTTAGATGTGATCCAGCAAGTCACCATTCAAACATAGTGCGTAAAAAAATCAATTTTATAATTTGACAGTACAACCGATATATAGCATTCACATTAATTAATATCCCCCTCAATCCAATATTGTTTACAATTATCAAGATTGTATAAAGTCTAGTACAGTATATTTGTAGTCAATATCCGATTCTGATTTAGTTCGAGTTTAAGTTTATTATAACTAAGTGATGTTTAGGAAATAAAGATTTTCATTCTGATATGTTATCAAAATTCAACCATTAATTTTAAAAGTTTTCTAACAACATATCATAATGACATGCAGCTAGGTAAGAGAAAGAAAGTGGGAGATTTTTCGTGCAAACACGATCCTTAATTATATAACCACTTTCTTTAAAACTCATTCTTAGACATCTTTGCCACACAATATTCAATCTTTATCACCATAAATTAACATTCTGATTTTTTATAATTATTGATTAGTCAATTTATAACCTATATTCCATTTGAATAAAATTTGTGTGATTATCAAATTTCATGTAATTAATTAGCACTTAATGATGTGAACATGTATAAATGAGGGATTCAAAATAATGTAGAAATAAGAGTAAGATAATTTTTGGAATTAAGAAATAAATTTATTTAAATTGTTCTTGTCGAATGAAACAACGATTTATATCTTGACATACGTAAACAATTCTATAAAATTAAAATATAAAAAATTCCTATCTAATAATAATAGTACATGGAAATGTAAATTCGAGAATAAACTCCCTTAACCTGAAAATCTGTTAGCCGATAGCTTTTCGCTCATATTTCTTGTAAAATATCAATAACTCCATAAGAATCATTATGAAAGTATTAAAAATTGATTTTTATCTCTTGAATTTTTAAAAGTATATAAAAGTTCATTTTTAGCCATGAAAGGCTTGTGTGTTTGAAACTAGTAAATGGACAGAACAATCATCTTATAGGGACCATAAGATTAATAGATGTTGATTCTAGTTAGGTTTCTATAGGAGGTTATATTGTAGAACATTAAAAAAATATTCCCTTGCATCGTTCCAGCCTCGCAGGTGCGAGGCTGGCAGCCCAGCCTCGCAGTCGTGAGGCTGGCAGCGCCGTAATCCCAGCCTCCACCTTACGCGGTGAGCCCAGCCTCCATCTCACACGGCAAGCCCAGCCTCCTTGAGCTAGCCTAGCCTCCGTCTCGTGCGGCGAGCCCTGCCAGCCTCCTTGCGCGAGCCTATCCTCCGCCTCGCATGGGAGCGCAGCATCCGCCTCGCGTGGCGAGCCCAGTCTCCTTGCGCGAGCCCAGCCTCCTTGCACGAGCCCAGCCCCCGCCTGTCATGGCGAACCTAGCCTCGTTGCGCAAGCCTAGCCTCCACCTCATGTCGCGAGCCCAACCTCTGCCTCGCGTTGAGAGCCCAGCCTCTGTCTTGCACTGCGAGCCTAGCCATCTTCTCAATAAAAAGTGGGTCCCGATCCAAACTATTTTCATGTTCTACAAATTCTAATCTAAGTCTAATTGATTTTTGGTGCAGGATCAGAACCAAATACAACAAATCTTAGAGAAAATCTAATCAAAAAAGAAATTCAAATATTTTATCCAGATTGCAACACGATTTTGTTTCCATATACAAGGAAACCCTCACAATAATCTGGAGCCTCCAAATACTCCTCAGAGGGACTCAAAAAAAAATCTTTGGCTATATCTCTCTCCCGTGCAAGAGTCCAAGCTTCTTCTAAGATCAGAAGAGAAGAACGAGTTCAAGAAATCTCCACCGCCTCCAATCATTGGCATCGGATCGTCAACAAGAAACGGATCAATCCTCATAGCTGCCTCAATCCCACGATCTTCTAATAAAAAGAGAGCGACGTGTTCTATAAGTCCTCTTGTCCATTCTTATTTTCTTGAATCTTTGCATTGTAACCAAAGAAAAAAAGAGAAATTTCTGTAATCTTTAATTTTCTTAATGGCAATAGAAAGATCTCCAGTTTTCTCTAAAAACAGACTGGCAACTACAATGGGAGGAATCTCCTATACTGAAAAGGAGATGGTGGTCCAATCCGACATCAACAAAATTGAAGAGACAGTGGAGATGTTGGTGATCGAGTTTGTCAAAGGAGAACCTATTGCGGTACGAAGACCGACCCGAATCCGCAACCGAAATCAGAGGGTGCGTCGTAAAGCACTTAGAGCCTGTTTTGCATGCCAGGCTCAAAATTAGTCTAGCACAAGTCAAGATGGTTGCTAGACTCAAAATCAGCCTAGCACAAGTTAAGGTACATGCTAAGCTCAAAATCAGCCTTGCACAAGTCAAGTTGGATGTCAGACTCAAAATCAGCCTAGTAGAAATCATGAGGGATACCAAACTCAAAATCAGCCTAGCACAAAGTAAGGCGGATGCCAGGCTAAATCTTAGCATAGCAAAAATCTGCCCAGCACATCTCAGCCTTGTAAAATTAGCCTAGCACATCCCAGCTTGACAAAAATTAGCCTAGCACATCTCAGCTTAGCAAAAATCAGCTTAACACATCTCAGCTAGGTAAAAATTAGCCTAGCAAAAATCAACCTAGTAAAAATCAGTCTAGCACATTTCAACTTAGCAAAAAACATCCTAGCATAAATCAGCCTCGCATAAATCAACCTATCATGAACAAAGGTGGATGCTGGGCGGGTTTACAGCCTAGCAAAAATAAAATTGAAAATCAAATTAAATCTAAGCCATTATGCGAGGCTAGTTTGACTAAACTAGTGTGCAAGGCTAGATAAGTATGCCAAGCTCGTCCAGTGTGCGAGGATCGTCCAGTGCGCGAGGCTAAAGTTAAACTTCTGCATCACGTAAGAACAGAAGAACGCAACGCTACCAAGCAGTTTCATGCAAAAACATTTCAAAACTAATTCTGAGCATAGAACCAATTTAGGAGTTGACAAGTATAATTTCCATGACTTCTTAGAGCCACCTGTCTAGATAAAAAAACCTCACACAAGAAGCGGGCTCCACAAACAAAAAATGGTTATATCAGCACCGCATGAAGAAACTCCAGATTTATGGAGATATCTCATAAATAAAATAAGGGCAGCACAATCCCATCAGTCTTGCTGTTGCGAGGAGTTAATCGCAGCAGTTTTGACTCACTATCGCTATCAAGCCCCAAGACTATCTGTATTTAACTAGCTGTCAGCACAGGGATCCAATATTCCGAAAAGAATACGGCTGCAAAAATAAAACTCTGACTTAGATCAAGACTTGCCCGCTTTCACGTCGAATATGGTGAATAAAGGAAAGAAACTAGTTGTCAATGGGTGTGCCTCTAATCGGAAGTAGAGGAAACATATCATCACACAAGCCTTAGGTCAGGCATGATGGCTCCCCGCAATTATAAAAGATTGGCAGGGGGTTCTAGTGAGGATTATGAAGAGTTTAGCAAGCATTCGGCCATAGAAATGTCGTGATCGCACGCTTCCTCTCAGCCTGGGAGAAGGACAGTTCATATGGTCGAACGGTTGGCCAAGAGCAGCAAAGGAGCATCGAGGAGCACAAAGTGACACTCACAAAGGGCATAAAGAATACTCAAAAGAACATAGAAGATAGAGAAGGATGTTCTTCCTCTTCTGATAAAACAAAGAATTATGAGACCAAATCCAACCGAGATACCAAAGGAAAAGATGGGGAGGATGGATATGTTATCGATCCCCATGCCAAAAAAATGGAGAAGTTTAAAAGTCAAATAGAAGTATTAATTCACCGGAAAGTATTGCAGGAGATGGAGATTACGAGACCCTACCGGATAGAGTGAGATCCGCACCAGCCATCTAATGAGTAATAACCTAGTGATGACAAAAAATTTTGCAAGTACCCTATGAGAGCCTAAATTCACTTGGTTTATGAAGCTGCCCCCAGAAACTATCAATGCTTGGTCTGATGTGAAAAGGGAGTTCCTAACCCTCTTCTTTGAAGACGATACCAAAGTATCCATCCACTCTCTTCTAGCAAACAAGTGAAAAGAAGATGAGACGATTAAAAGTTTCATTAAGTGTTTTCATGAAATGTTAGTGCGATGCCGCATGGCTTGTCGTAGGAAACATTGGTGGAAACTTGCAAACACAATTTTCAGACTAGGATATTGGTCAAAATGGGAGTAGTAGAGTCCAAAACCTAGAAGGATCTAGTTAAAAAAGGGTATCAAGAAGAGGACATAATCTGACGTATCAATTAATACCATACCCAGAGGAGGATGGCCATAAATCATTTACAGCCACAATCATCCCACCCTAAGGGAAGAAGACAATGACCACCAGACCTGCTGCAAACAAAAAATACAAAATAATCTAGATTCTTCTAGATCACAATGGACGTATGATTTTAAAGATGAACAAGCATTCATATTTTTTCACCTACTGAATAAAAAGGGGATGCTCAAGTCACCCGAAAATCGGAAGCCAAATGATGCTGGAAAGACAGATAATCTCAAGTATTGCCTCTACCATCAAAATATTGGGCAACCAACCATGAATTGTTATGATCTGAAAGATAAAATTTAGGCACTCATCAATGCAAATATGATCCAGTTGAGAGCTGAATAAAAGAAGGTGTCCGTGAATGCAACGACCAAAAAATGACTGCCATAATTAAAAAACACAAAACGAAGAAAAAAAGAAAAAAGAAAAAAATGTAAAAATTTTTGTTGCCCAATGTCGCCAAGGCAACGGAAAGTGAGTAAACTCTCGCCAACCCTATCATACTGGGGTAAGAAAATGAAATTAAACAGTCCAAAGTAAGAACGTGAGGCTAACTTGAAACTAAACAAGCATGCATAGTTATACTAGTGTGCAAGGCCAAGCCAGTGTACATAACTCATCCAGAGTACAAAAGTGAATAGAAATGCAAGGTTAAGGTTAAGTCCCGCATAGTCTATTACAAAAAAGAAAGTAATCTATTACCGCATGACGAACTTTATGGACAGCCAAATAAGTCCCATGCAGGGGGTGGGTTCCCCTTCTAGCCAAACAAGGATATGTATGAAGGTAGTATAAAGAACGTGAGGCTAATACCTGCAAACAATGCAAGACTATGCAAAGCAAAGCCAGGAAAAATGCAAAAGCTCCTAAACGCGAGGCTACTTTGTAATCCCACGTAAAACAGTTGAAACACTAGGATAACACATACGCGAGGCCATCTGGCAAACCGCGCAATTTTCATTACTGGAAGAAATACAGGATACAAGGCAAAATTGCAGCTAGGCATAAAACCCACAATACGCAAAGATAAGCCAGTGTGCAAGGCAGATCCAAAGCACAAGTCTAATCCAAAGTGCGAAGAAGTCCAAAATGCGAAACTAATTCTCAGTCCCGCGTAAACTTCCAAGAAGAAGAAGGCGGTCAATTGAATTAAAATGCTCATCGTAACCATTCAAATGTGGCCCACATAGGGGATGGGACCCACACCAATAAACCTTGTATACAATGCTAAACTAAACTCCGCATACAGCACGAGGCTATGCCAGCGTGCGTGTATAAACCCAATGCATGAAACTAAGGAAATGCACAGAATTCTTTCAAAAGTGATCAGAACGCGAGGATAAGTTCCAGCCTTGCACAGAAAAAACTAAAACGCATGACTAAGTTTTTGCCTAGCGTAGAAGTGCTAGAATGCATGGTCAAATATCGACCTATTGCAAAGGAACTAGAGCATAAAGCCAAGTTTTAGCCTCGTGTAAGGGAATCAAAATGTGATGCTAAGTCTCAACCTAGCACAGAGGTGCCAGATTGTGAGGCCAAGTCTCAGACTTGCCAGAATCATCAGAACGAAAGGCTAAAACTCAGTCCTGTATAGTCTACCACGAAGATGGAAAAAATATGTTATCATCTCATGGACTCCATGAATAACCAAATGAGTCCCACACAGGGGGTGAGATCCACAACCAGAGAACCTTGCATATAACGCGAAGCCCAGTCACGAGGTTATGCTAGTTTAAAATGCGAGGCTAAACCCGCAACTATAAGGCCATACTTGCATTCTGAACGAGAAGCAAACATCACATAATACCATCAAAGGCATAAATTTCGTGATTTTCTTGTACTTTTCAATTGGGCCAATCCTGCAAGAAAATTAGAATCTACATCAGTTTTATAAAACCAGAGAATCTGTAGCAGGTTGGGAAATTTTACAATTCCTACTTCTTGCAAAACAAACTTGGCAATTGTTCTCCAATCATGCAAGAAGAAGAGCCGCGGTAAGAGTGAGGGTAACACTAATATCCCCCCACAAATATGTGATCCTCTGGAGATACTCACTTACTGAACCATGTACAAACAACGCAACAAAATATAATTCGCTCATAATCGGCAACCAAATAAGCTCAACTGTTGGAGGTGAAATGTCTTAAGGCATACAGCGATTCAAAACTCATCATCAATTAGATGACTAGAAAGAACAAGGTTAATATGAAGCCCTTGTGTTCTATCATCAAGTGGCAATCAAAATAGCCAACAAATTTAAAAAGTTTTATATCAACCTTGTGCCGCAACACAAGAATATGTATGAAAATGCCCTCGCGCCATTCGTCGCGACTTTGGCGCTATCACCTGAGCCAAGTAAGCTCGTCAATATCGAAAGCCGCAATCTTCTTTGCCCTAAAATAATACTGGAGGCAAACATGGTGCACAAAGTTGGATCAAGTCTTGAGCTCCTAGTTTGGCACTCTTCATTCATAAATTATGCACCATATGACATACTTTTGAAATATCCAAAGGAAGCAGCTTCAGTAAAGAAGGCAACTAAACTCTACTGTGATGCAGTGCTACAAATCACAGGATGGTACCTTCGCTGCTTCTCAAAAAGGAAATCTCAAGATGGACTTGCAAGGCCCACCAAGCAGGACCAAAACTCTGAATTTGCATAAGAAGAATCAGCTACTTCTGCGCAAATGATGCGGCATACGCAAAGCATTGCCACGCTTACCAATCCCAATAGCAAATCCAATTATATCAAGCACTCATCTCAAAAGCGTTCAACAATAAAGTCAATGGAAATGCTTTCAAAGAAAGGGATCATGACCCATAAGATAAAAAAAAGTAAATTTGAACCCCAAATGGGAAGGACCTTTTGTAGTAAAAATTATCTACTCAAATGGAGCCATTGTCTAATCAATCAAGAAGGTGATAGGATGATGATGCTTATTAATGGCAAGTTTTTAAAAAAGTACTACATATAGCCACCTTCAAAAAAAAAAGCAGAAAGGAAGGCTAATAAGTTTACCGCCCAATGCTATCAAGGTAAAGAGAAGAGAGAACATTTCGCATCTAAGCCCAAACAAAACTCTTGATAACTCATCATGTTAAGGGGAATAGTATGCTAGCCCAACGCAAACGTTGATTCGTAAAAGTACCTCAAATCTGTTGATAGCTGAGGGTTTACTAAAAATCCCATGACAAATCTCGCAATACTATCTTATAAGGATACATCATTGCCCAATGCTTCAAACTCAAAGAGAAGAGGGAACGATTGGTATCTAAGCCCAGATAAAATCCTCGCTAACTCATCATACTAAGGGAAATAGTATGGCTAGCCAAATGTAAACGGCGATGGATAAAGGCAAGTTAAATTCGTTGATAGCTAGGATTTGCTAAAAATTCCATAAACCTATCATGTTAAACTCTTACCTCTGATAGTGAGATTTGAACAATTTCATCTCAATAACAACCAAAACTATCATATTAAGCTCTTACCTCTGACAGCGAGATTCAAACCATCTCATCCCAATACAACCAAATCTGTCATGTTAAACTCTTAGCTCTGACAGCAAGACTCAAAACATCTCATCTCAAAATAAATAAATCTATCATGTTAAACTCTTATCTATGACTGTGAGACTCGAACCACATCTTCTCTAAACTACCAAACTGTCATGTTAAACTCTTACCTCTGACAGCAAGATTTAAACCATCTCACCCAAATATAAATAAATCTTTCAAGTTAAGCTCTTATATCTAACAATAAGATTTGAATCATCACACATATTACAACAGATAAAGTTCCTGAAGATCCTAACCCGATCATCTCGGCAAGTGAAATAGGCTCTTCTGCCGAACCCGATAATCTTGACCAGATCATCTTGACATGTGCAATTAAGCGCCTCCGCCAAACTCCAGGCATGAGCAATTAAGCGTCTCTACCAAAACCTCAAGGTACATTTAACAGTACACCTCTGCCTATGGTTCTTCGACCCTAATCCGGTCATTTCAGTATTTTTAACAGTACACCTCTACCGAAACCCTATGGATACATTTAACAGTACACCTCTGCCCATGGTTCTTCAATCTCAATTTTATCCAGCTCTATCTGTCAGCCAGGCATGTCACCCTTTGATATGAAAATAATCACTGATTCTGTCTGTCATCTAGGTGAGTCATCGGCTCTATTTGGTAACCCAAACAAGTCACCTCACAATCAAAATACTCAGCTTACTAAGGCACCTCCACACCCTTAACAAGTTCCATCTTCTATGAAATCATCCACCAACTCTATTAAATTCATCCATCAATTTCAAAACGATCATCCTCATAGACACGTTAGTTATTCCTCTATCTATAATCTTGTTATTCTGATTCGATCACCAAGGTTTTGTCTATTATTCAGACGAGTCAATCTCATAATGATCAACGAAACTTTGCTTGCTATGACAACACCATATCCTTAGCAAGTTTTATCTCCCCAATTTTGCTCACTCATCACCACAAACATGTTACACAAAAAACCAAAATAAAACAATGATTTAAATAAAACTAAAATATTTTACTCATTGTTTACAGGAAAAAATGAAGAACTCTTCTTAAAGAGGCACTTGGCTCAAATAGAAGGACTGTATTAAGGGCATAAATCTTGAGGCGAAGTTGGCTACCCAAATACGCAAAGTTATTGCGTGATGAACACAAATACGAAGCTAGCAAAGCCTTGCATCCAAGAAGGTTAAATAAGTCAGAAGCTGAAGAAAACTCCAAAATATTTTAAAATCTTGCTAAACAAATGAAGGAGCAAAATTTTGAAAACTTTAGAGGGGGTCTTGTAGAATATTAAAAAAATATTCACTCGCAGATGCGAGGCTGGCAACTAGCCTCTCGGGTGCGAGGCTAGGCGAGGCTGGAAACCAGCCTTGCGGGTGCGAGGCTGGCGGCCAGCCTCGCCTACAAGGCTGGTCTCCAGCCTCGTACAGTGAGCCCAGCCTCCTTGCGCTAACCCAGCCTCTATCTCACGCCTAGTCTCCTTGCACGAGCCTAGCCTCCACCTCACATAGCGAGCCTATCCTCTGCCTCGCACAGTGAGCCCAGCCTCCTTTCATGAGCCTAGCCTCCGTCTCGCGCGACGAGCCCAACCTCCTTTTTCACGAGCCCAGCCCCTGCCTCACGTGACGAACCTGGCCTCTTTGAATGAGCCTAGCCTCCGCCTTGCGTGGTAAGCCCAGCCTCTACCTCGCGCGGCGAGTCTAGCCTTCGTCTCAATAAAAAGTGGGCCTCGCCCCGGACTATTTTTCTTGTTCTGCAAATTCTAATCTGAGTCTAATTAATTTTTTTTGTGCAGATCAGGACCAGATATAACGAATCTTAAAGTAAATCTAATCAAAAAGAAATTCAAATATCTTATCATGATTACAAAATAAGATTTTGTTTCTATCTACAAGAAAACCCGCTCAACAACTTAGAGCCTATAAATATCCTTCCAGAGGGACTCAAAAAAAAAACTTTTGGCCAGATCTCTCTCCCACACAAGAGTCCGAGCTTCTTCCATGATCAAAAGAGATGAATGAGCTCAAAAAATCTCCACCGTCTCTAATCATCGACATCAGATCGTCAACGAGGAGCGGATCAATCCTCATAACTGCGTCGATCCCACGATTTTCTGATAAAAAGAAAGTGATGTGTTCTATAAGTCCTCTCATCTATTTTTATTTTCTTGAATATTTACATTGTAATCGAAGAAAAAAAGAGAAATTTCTGTAATCTTTAATTTTCTCAATGGCAATAGAAAAATCCTCATATTTCTCCGAAAACATATATATCTAGATCTAAAAAGAATTAAGCCCATTAAGGAATAAAATGAAAACTACCTCATGATGGATTCCAAGGGAGAAGAAGAAGGAAGCAGGGGTTCTGGTGAGAGGTGGTGGCACTTTCAATGATAGGCAACATCGGCACAATGCAAGGACACAGCAGGCTCAATCAAGGCTACAGTTAGTTAAAGCAGTTGTTGGCGGCAATAGTTGTCATAGGCGATGGCTATTGTTGGATGTTATAGTGGCTCAGTGCGTATCCAAACAAAAGGTAGGGCTCGAGGGTTGGCTCCTCCAGTGGTCGACGGTACTTTAATGAATAGAGTATTTTAGGATATATCTTCTCGGAAAATTTATGGAGGTTAGAGGGATTTAAATAGGTTTAAAATGAATGGTTAGAGGGAAAGGTTAGTGGATTTTAATAGGAATTAAATTTATATTTGAATGAGAAAAATCATGTGATTTTAGTGACTAGTGGGTGGATTAAAGTGGTGGATGAATTTTAAAAAAGAAATTAAGCATGTGAGAATTGTGTCAAATAGCAAATTACAAGAGGGATAATTAAGGTATTGATGGGAGTTAAATTTAGAATTAAACATGTGATCATGATGGACAAATATTAAATTGAAGGGAAGGGAATTAAGCAATGGAAAGAGGAAAGAGAAATTGATGAGAGTTAAAGAGTGATATATTAGGAAAAGCTTAATTAATTAAAGTTATATTTTTGTGACATGGTAATTTCTTGTCTTGTTGGTCTAATAATAATCTATATCAAAGTTGGTCCTTGCTTCAAATTACTGCATGATAATTTTTATTTTTCGTACATAAGAAAATAAATTCCAGGGTTATGGGCCAAGTAAATGGGCTTGGGCTCTATAAGTAGTAATAATAATATCATTTTTAAATTGAATCATAGGCTCTTATGGAAATGAAAACTACTTTAAAAAGTAGTGTATGAGTTTTATGAAAAATAAGAAAATTCTTTATGGTGTTAATTGTTAAAATAATAATGTGATAAATATATTTTAAAATTATACATGACTACATTTATTTATTCAAATATATTAAAATAATTATATGCAAATTGCATTAATAAATAATCAATAAATAAATATGTATATCAGTTCAGGGTAGTTATAAGTGTTCTCTTTTTATTTCACGCTTAGAAATGAGAGAATTTGATTTTATGATAAAAATGTCATTTTTTTATTGTGTTTAATGATTTTTCATAATAAAAAGAAAGAGAGAAAGTAGTGATCATAGTTATAATATTAGCATACTAGATTCAAGCATCTCAGATTTTGCTTTCTAGTAATCAACTAAATCTCTCAACAGCCTAACTTTCTCCTATTGACTTGTTAAATTAGGGTAAAAGTAATATAACAAAATATGAGGAATCCTTATGGGTTCGACCTATAGTACTATAACTGTATGTTGTGTGCTTGAATTTAAATTGACACACTAATACTGAACCCATCATTTTGTTTATTATTATTGTTACTATTACTACTGAGACAGTACTGAATAACTAGCAGTACATCTGGTTCAACACCCTTTGAAATACGTGGTCTTCTACTACAATTTCAGTTCAAATAAATTATGTTATAAAATCAAATAATTTAGTGTCACAACAATATTATATACCAAGTAAGAACTAAGGAAAGTGCTACATGGACCGTGGAGAGGTAATCTCTTGAATCATGGAAGCTACCTCTAGAATTTTTGATACACTACATGATATGGGATGCATAATAAAATTTATTTCTAGTTCTTCCCGAGTATACATGGATCATATGGTTACAGGAGTTCTCTTGCATTCATGTCATTAAAGATAATGTTCACATTTATATCAAGGTTACACTAGATTGACATATCACGTCTATGTATATGCTCGTGATTGTAAAGTTCTCTATTATATATGATTTCACTTGTATCTTTGATATCTCTGATCATTTTGGTATACATAATATTTGAACACCATCTTCTTCTTTTTTTTGTACTCTACTTAGTAGGCATAATCCTTTGAATTTCCATATGCTATGTGCTGATATCAAGGAGAATACACCATCATCAGAAGACAGTCCTTACTTCTTAGAACAGGCAGCGTCCAATGTGGTAGATAAGTGGATTGTTCATCACACGTTTTGTTTGTTATTCTTTTGGCTTTACTCATATGTCTACAAGTTACAATTTGTAGATATGACAATAATATCATGCTGGTACTTTTCTTCATATTAGTGGAAATACAATTACCTTGATAATTTCCGGTGCAACAAAATAGTAGTTATTTATCATGAATACATTGGTATTATAATGTAACAATACAACTCTTCTATATTGATTATACTGTGAATGTTTCTTATAGCTTTCGCTCATGATTTTCCTTTCTCACATGCTTGCTAATACTGCACTCTAATTATAAAAGAAACTGAAAAATAAGTTCCTCATATTACTCTATGTGATTTAGATTAATCTGGACCTAGAGTGGATTTGACATTATGATTATGTTACACAGGTATTAACATTTTTGTTAATTATCCATACTTATTTGGTTGTCCTATTGTTTGTCTTGCCTTTGAAATTTGGTAATTATCAGTAGGAATGCCATTATCATGCAGGACAAATAACACCATAAACAACTATTAGATCATCTCTCAAACCATTGAGGCTCACAAAAACCCTGTATCCCAATTCCTTCCAAACACAAGTTGAATTCATTCGTAATTGAAAAAAATGGAAACTTTCATATTGAATCCTCCTAAAGGTTAGATCTTCAAATAAATCAACTTCTTGAATCTACAAAAGAGACTTCTAAAGACGTTAGACAAATTCAATTTTTCAATAATATAATGCATCATATCCTAAAATATGGGTAGTGTTTGGCGACATATCGTAGACGAATATGCCAAGTTTTAAAGTATAAATGTTAGGTATGGATTACTGCTACATCATTACAAATACACATATTTTTTTAAAAAATAATATGAGCTAGAAAAAGATTTATTGAATTCATATAAAAAAAAATCTCAAATATAGGAGACATGTCAAAGCCTTATTATAATTTAGAACAAAACTAAATATAATGTATGGATAAAAATAAACAGTATCATCTCTATTGAGATATTTCAAAAGTTAATCAAAAAAAGACTCATAACATTCTAAAGCTGGAAACCTACAAAGTTCCTTCACTTTTCTCAGCATATAGTTCAAATTTAAATGTTCTTCCTCCTTAATTATCTGCAACTCAAAATGTCTGGACATGCCAAATCGGAGTCGCTAGGATGACCTAGCAAGTACTACAAGAGACGAAATAATAATATACAGGCATACTATGTGTATATGTAGATAAAGGATGAAACTAAATGAAATAGTAAAATCATGATAGCATCACAAAATCTAAATCTTTAAAATAGTATGAAATATAAATTAAATTATACTTATCTTGGAGAGAATAATAAATCAAGCAGTAACAGTAAAAACATGTCTTGAATAATGTTAAAGTTTAATATGATGGTATAGAGTTATAGGAAACAGTTAATCATGAGTGTATTAACAAATATAAATCTTGTAGAAGGTGAAAAGTATGAGTTAAATTATACTTGTTTTGAAAAGAATAATAGTTCAACCAATAGTTGTAGAAACATGTCTTGAATAATACGGGAATGTAACATAATAGTATGGAATAATATACACACATAAATATAATTATATATTATTGTCTTTATGCTTTAAATGGAACATACACGCATGAGGCTTTATGCTTTATACTCGGGATCACGGCCCTTATTCCTGGTACTATCTTAGAACATACCACGAGATACTTAGTAATAATACAAATGAGCATAAAGCCTCATGCGCATAATCCTTAATTGATGATGACCCAATAGTCACCCAAAATATCCTAGATTAGGACTCTATGATCAGTTGAAACTTATAAAGTATGCACATAGTTTCTTCATTTAGTTCCCCCTTAATCTAAAAATTTTATTTTATGTGTGATATTTTTAATTGCTATGCAAGATTCGAACAAAAACAATAGATAGCTACAATGATTATTTATAATATAACACTAAAATAAAAAAATAAAAAAATTTATTGCAGACACTTACACTCATATGCAAAGGCTCATAGATAGCATGTACAAATAATTATAAGTCATTAATACTGAAAAAACAGAGAAACTATATGTTTTGACATTTCCATAGCATCTAAATAAGATTATTAATAATAAAATAAAAGTAACAAAAAGTGCTTCTATCCAAAATAGGGGGAAAAAGAAAATTTAACATGAAAAGGATAAATTAGCAATTGAGGTAATGGCACTAGAAATCAAAAAAAATAAGCAACTATTTAACATTACATGCATGTAGAAAACTACTTTATTTATTAGTTAAATGAATAATTAAATATGAGATAAATTTTATAAAAGTTTGCACACTTAATAAAATATCAATAACAAGTGAAAAGAAAATTCTCAAAATTTTGAAGGGAAAAATAGCCATTGTCCGCTCATCCTTAAGTCTACCTCTCGATATAATAATTCTTATCTGTAAACATACATAAAAAAAAATATAAAACAAATGTTATGCAAATGAAATGAGCGCGTGGGGCAACTAATATTGTCTATAATAATATAATTTAAACAGAATTTGACTATAAATAAAAAATTTAAGGATTTTGAGTTATAATATTCGACGCATATAAATTACTATCATAATATTCAAAGCATATAAATTACTATAATAGGAATTAGGAAATGATATTGCTGGAAAATATATAATAATATACATGAAAATAAACTAAGAGGAAAGAGTCAAAATTGCATTTACCTTCTAAAATTTACATTATAGATGTATTTAAAATAATAGAATCATTAAGCAATAGTCATTTGTCAACACTTGTCTGTACTTATTAGAGTAGATATTTAAGTTTGATGTATAATGATACTTTTCTTATTGAAAAATCTTTCAGGCTCAAATAATTAGAGAAATTTTTTTTATATCTTGATAGGAGCTAAAATTGATAATATTATCATCATTATTATTCACAATATTAGTGTCAAATGTCTTAAATATTCAAGTTATTTAAAATAATAAGCTATTGAGATATGAAACTCTCAATTTATGTCATATGATCATAAAGTAATTAAGTTACAAATTGAATTCTTATGCTATCATACCTCCTTTGTCATGACTCTCACATTGGGATTTATTTTATTTTCAATGAAAAGTTTTCATTAATGTTGAATAAAAGTGTGACTATAACTTAACAAATATAGAAATCCATTTCATACTAAGACATTTCTTAATTGTGATGAAAAAGAAATCTGAACAGGGAAAAAATAAAATAAAAAATGATAGTTTAGGCATTGTAGACAAACAAAAAAAACTATCAAGCAATTTATTTTCATGACATTGAAAATCAATAGAAATTTGTAAAAGAAAAAATCTTTTGTTTCTACAAATACATATATAATATCCAGATTTATCAGTTATTATTTATTCAAATTTTATATCATATAACAAAAGCATTAATTGTCTTGTAAATAAAAAATAAAAAAATTTCATTGCAAGAAAGGACAGATCTTCATTAAGGTATTATAGTGCAGATAAAAAGGAGGAGCTCAAATAATATAGAGAGAATAACAAAAGTAAATAGGATTGCACTGCTTCTATTTACAATCTAAGTTTACATAAAAAATTTATTCGAGAAAAACATAGTTGGATCAGTACTTGCCCTTGCCTAAATTTTGTCGAGTTTGAAATGAATAATTTTCACATCTTTCTTCCGTTCTTTTGCTTCTTCCTTCTCTCTTCTCTTTTTTCTTTTTCTACTTAGCCTTGTCCTTTCTTTTTCTCTCTCTCTTTTCTATGATAATTTAGGGAGGAGTTGACTAATTATATATAGATTTTGTCAATTAGGTCATTAATTGATAAGATAAATTTTTAATTTTATTTTTAATTTACCAAATCATAGAAATTTAGTATAATTAATTTTTTTATTTGACTTTTATGCAGGTCAAATATGAATTAATGATATATGAAATTAAATATTTGGCATACCAACAATATATAAAAAAAATTAATTTATCTAATAAATTGAATTTTTTTTATAGGTTTATATAATTATTCAGAGTTTATTGGAGAGGATCGGGTTTGTGAGGAAAGATTTTAAAACTTTGAAACAAAAATTAAATCTCATCAAGTCAATTTTAATTAGTCATAACTATTGTTGACTTTCATATTGACGTAATAAAAAAATTAATTTTAATATTGATGACTATCTAATAAATATCATACATATTATGTATAAAATTAAATTTCTAATTAAGTAGAAATATATTAATAAATGTGGGTGTATTTTGAATTTAAATCGAGATAAATATACAAAATAATAAATTGTAGTTGCTTAATAATTTGGAGTGTTATATTCTACCCACCTTAAAGCAAATTTCGTAGTCAAAATTTAATTGAATGGCAAAATATGCATAAAGATATCATTAAGAGATGACATGGTGCATAGAAGAGTTTAAAGATTTCATTGCGCAATCTGATATCAAATGTTAAGATCGATTTGATCAGTCAATTCCATGAGAAATAAAAAGACTAAGCAATTTCATATTAGATAAAGAGTCAAACAAATAATGTGATGAATAAAGTTTGGAATCAAATGATAGGATATGATCAAAATTAAGTTGATACATGCATATGTGTATATGTGGTTGTAATCCTAAATAGATCCTAAACAGAGGACGAAACCAAACAGGGCCTTGATGCCAGTTGTAAAGGCCCCATCCGAATATACGGGTAGTATTCAGCGATGTATTGTAGACGAATATGCCAAACTTTAAAAGTATAAACGTTGGATATGAATTAGTGCCTCATCATAACAAATACACATATTTCAAAAAATAAAATGAGCCAAAAAAGATTAATTGAATTCATATGAAAAGCAATCTCAGATATAGGAGACAACTCAAAGTTTTATTACGATTTAGAACATAATCTAAATATGGTGAAAGTAAAAAGTTATCTTCTTTATTGAAGTATTTCAAAAGTTAATCCAAAAAGACTCATAACATTTTAAAACAAAAAAAATGATAGAGTTCCTTCAGTTTTCTTCACGTGCACTTCGAAAGTTGAAGGATCTCCCTCCTTGATTACTAGCAACTCAAGATTATCTGGACGTGCCAAACTAGGGTCATTAGAATGACCGAACACGTATTATAAGAGATGAAATAATAATATATAGGCACGCTATATATATATAGATAAAGTATGAACTAAATGAAATAGTAAAATCATGCTAGTATCACAAAAATCTAAATCTTGAAAAGAGTGTGAAATATGAATTAAAATATATTTTTCTTGGAGAGAATAATAAATCAACTAATAATAGTAAAAACATGTCTTGAATAGTGTTGAATTTAACATGATGTTGAGTTATATGAAATAGTTAATCATGAGTGCATCACAAAATATAAATCATGAAGGTGCAAAACATAAGTTAAATTATACTTGTCTTGAAGAGAATAATACTTCAACCAGTAATTATAGAAATATGTCTTGAATAATAGTGGAATACAACATGACAGTATACAGTAATAAACACACATAAGTCAAATTGTAGTATTATTGTGTTTATATATTAAATGTAACTAACAGAAGAAAATGTACTACATATTTTACAAGTATCACATGCTTACCCAGTATCACAGCTCTGATTCCTAGTACTATTCCAGAATATATCGTGAGGTACATAGAAGGAATAAAAATGAGCATAAAACTCCAGACGCATGGCCCTTAATTGATAATGATCTAGTAGTCACCTAAGACTTTCTAGGTTAGGTCTTTATTAGCATGATAGTGCAACTTATAAAGCATCACACACTTTTTCGTTTAATTCCCCTTAACCTGATAAACTTTATTTTATTATATGTGTGACATTTTTAATTGTCATGTAACATTAGAACTAAAATCATAGATATCTACAATGGTTATTTGTAATACATCACAAAAAAATAATATTTATTGCAGACACTTACACTCATATGCAAAAGTTCATAGATGGCATGTACGAATAATTATATGTCATTGATACTAGAAAAATAAAGAAACGAGATGTTATGACTTTTCCATATCATCTAAAAAAGATTATCAATATAAAAATAAAAAATAATGCCTCTATCCAAAACAGAGAAAAAAAGAAACTTAATTTAACATGAAAATTATAAATTAGCAACCGAGGTAAAGGCACAAGAAATAAAAAAAAGCAACTATTTAACATTACATGCATGTAGAAAACTATTTTATTTATTATTTAAAAGAATAAAATTTTATGCATGTAATAAAATATCAATAACAAGTGAAAAGAAAAAACTAAAAATTTTGGATGGAAGAATAGTCACTGTTCGCTCCTCCTTAAGTCTACATCTTGATATAATATTACTTATCTGTAAACATACATAAAAAATATTAAACAAATGTTCTACCAATTAAATGAGTGTGTGGGGCCACTAATGTTGTCTATAATAATATAATTTAAATAGAAATATACATAAAAATCTAAGGATTTTGAGTTATAATATTTCAATTATATAGATTAGTATTGCAGGAATTAAGAAATGATATTGCTTGAAAATATATAACAATACACATGAAAAAAAAAACAAGAGAAAAGAGTCAAAATTGCATTTATTTTCTTAGTAATTATAAGGTAAGATATTCGTAATAATAGAATCATTAAACATGGTCAATTGGCAATACTTATCTGTATTTAATGATTTAGATAGTTAAGTTTGATGTATAATGATTATTTTCTTATTGAAAAATATTTTCAGGCTCAAATATATTGAAGAAAATTTGTATATCTTTATAGGAGCTAAAATTGATAATAGGGTCATCATTATTGTTCGCTAAATTAATGTCGAGTGCCTTAAACATTCAATTTACTTAAAATAATAGTTTATTAAGATAAGAGACTTTCAATTTATATCACATAATCAGAAATAATTAAATTACAATATTGAATTCTTAAACTATTATACCTCTTTTGTTATGACTCTCACATTGGGATTTTTTTTGAATGAAAATTTTCTATCAATATTGAATAAAAGTGTGATTATAACTTAACAAATGTAGAAATTCATTTCATACTAGGAGATTCCCAAATCATAATCTAAAATAAATCTAAACCGGGGAAAAATGAGATTAAAAAATAATGGTTTTAGGCATTGCAGACATACAAAAGAAACTATCATGCAATTTATATTCGTGACACTGAAAATCAATATAAATTTGAAAAGAAAACTTTTATTCCTACAAATACATATATAATACTCAAATTTATTAGCTATTATTGATTCAAATTTTAGATCATATAGTGAATGCATTAATTATCATGTAAATAAAAAATAATTTCATTACAAAAAATGACAGATCTTCATTATAATATTATAGAGCAGATAAAAGTGAAGAGCTCATATGAAAAAAATTATTACTTCTATTTATAATCAAAGTTTAACAAAAAAGTAAATAGGACAACATTACTTCTATTTATAATCAAAGTTTAATGTACATAAAAAAATTATTCATGAAAAAAATAGTTGAATTAGTACTTCCCTTTATCTAATCTTTCTCGAATTTGAGAGGAATAATTTTCAGGTCTTCCTTTCATTCATCTTCTTATCCCTTCTCACTTTTCTCTTTTTTCCTTCTCTCTCTCTCTCTCTCTCTCTCTCTCTCGTTTATGTAATAATTTAGGGAGGAGTTGACTAATAATATATAGATTTTGCCAGCTAGGTCATTAATTGATAAGATTAATTTTAATTTAATTTTGAATTTATCAAAGCTTAGAAATCTAATATAATTAATTTTTATTTGACTTTTATTCGGGTCAAATATGAATTAATGATATATGCAATTAAATATTAGCATATCAACAATGCAAAAAAAAAAATTAAATAATCTAATAAATTGAATCTTTTTATAAGTCTAAATAATTATGCAGAATTTATTGGAGATGACCGGATTTGTTAGGAAAGAATTCAAAAATACAAAATAAAAATTAAATTTTATCAAATTAAATTTTAATTAGTCATAGCTAATGTTAACTTTTAGGTTCGCATAATAAAAAATCAATTTTAACATTTATGACTATCTAATAAATATCATTCATATCATATATAAAATATAATTTCTAATTAAGGAAAAATATATTAAAATTATATATATAAACAAATATAGGTAGGCTTTGAATTGGGTAGAGTAATTTAAATAGAGATACATGTACAAAATAATAAATTGTACGTATTTATAGATTGGGGTGTTACAAATAAAAAAAAACTCTTTTTCTGATAATCAAAGTAAAATTCAATGTAGAGGTTCGCCTAGAGGGGATTTTCTTACTCTGACCAATCCCATCGAGTCAGACCATATCCGATAGACCTAGTGTAAGTTGAGTTCAATTAGGCTGAGGAAGGAGGTCAGACTAATGTCTCCCCTACTCAGTCAGATTTTCCTAAAATCTGACTTCTATGCTCTTCAATCCTAATTTCTTTCATACTTCATGGAAAATAAGGTCATATTGTGTCCTATATTTGGGACCTCTCTCAGTCAGATTTTCCTTAATAAAAAATCAATTTTAACATTTATGACTATCTAATAAATATCATTCATATCATATATAAAATATAATTTCTAATTAAGGAAAAATATATTAAAATTATATATATAAACAAATATAGGTAGGCTTTGAATTGGGTAGAGTAATTTAAATAGAGATACATGTACAAAATAATAAATTGTACGTATTTATAGATTGGGGTGTTACAAATAAAAAAAAACTCTTTTTCTGATAATCAAAGTAAAATTCAATGTAGAGGTTCGCCTAGAGGGGATTTTCTTACTCTGACCAATCCCATCGAGTCAGACCATATCCGATAGACCTAGTGTAAGTTGAGTTCAATTAGGCTGAGGAAGGAGGTCAGACTAATGTCTCCCCTACTCAGTCAGATTTTCCTAAAATCTGACTTCTATGCTCTTCAATCCTAATTTCTTTCATACTTCATGGAAAATAAGGTCATATTGTGTCCTATATTTGGGACCTCTCTCCTCTTATTATCCAACCCCTTGGTTTAGGAATGTGCCAAGTCTAGCTCTCAAAGTACCAACTAGTCTCTAAGTTCATTATTACATATGATGGTAGCAACATTTTAAATGTGTTAGTGTGCTAGCAACTCTTTATTTTTTGTAATACTGGGTTAAAATCATGCCTTTATTTATGAGCCGAATTCAACCACCATCATAATGATCTTGATAGTAGAGCTATCTATTAATGAAATAGGCATCAGAGAGTTCCATTCTTCTCTAGTGCAGTTTATTTTATATACAGCATCTGTAAACGTCCATCACTCCTTTCTCATTATCCATGTGTTGGTACTTACCCTAACCAGAAACAAATTGTTCGATTTTTGGGCCATAGGTGCTTGTCCACTCTGGAGTAATTAACCCCTATTCTGTTAATAATAAAACAAGTGGAAAACCCATGCAATGCTCAGTAATTATTGGATGTATTTATTTTGAAAAAGATGGAGTTCTTGGTGAAATAGAGTGATATCAATTCATTTTTAACTATAAAAAAATTATTATTCAAATATAATTTGTAAGAAATTATTGGAGGGAGAAAACAAAAAATTATATATTATTTCGTTCCATAAAAACCCGAAATGCATATGACATGAAAAATGTGTAATGTTAATAATGACAATATTTTTAATAAGTTATATATCAGTTTTATAAAATCTTACTGCTATTTCTTTGCTCGCTCTTTATAATTGAATTTTAAAAATTATGTTATGTTTTCTTCTTTTCTAATCTTATTTTTCCTGATGTAAATGTTAATGAGTTTAATTTTCTAGTAGCAATATCTATAATTGTATAAATAAGAATCTAAAAACTTTTTATATGATAAAGACCTTAAGGTGTTATTGTCCTCTAGTACATCTCCTTTCCTTTAGAAGGGGGATGTCTCGTCTTAAAAATTGAAGAGAAATGTACGTAGAATTTGGGCGAGAACAATTATTTAATTAAGATCAAATGTCAATTGGATTCTATACCTAATATTACTTTGTTATATTGTGTGAATTATCGAAGTCATAGAGAATAGCCATTGCAATCTATAAAGAATTTGATACATTCTTCTCATAAAATAAAAAATACAAAATACAAAAATACAAAATTAAATATATAATTGTAATTATGTGATTAGTGTCTACATAGAAATAAGAAGATGTTAAGACAAAAATACTCAATGTAAAAATAAAAACTAAATTAAGATAATCATTTAAAAGAATCTTATAACTTACTATTTTCTTATATGTGTGAATTATTATAGTCCTTTCAAGTCAGAAAGAAAAGCCATAACCATCTACAAAGATTTCGATGCATTTTTTTCTAAAAATTAAAATTAAAAAATAGAAAAAATAAATATATAACTATAATTATGTGATTAGTGTCTGCATAGCAATAAGAAGATGTTAAGACAAAAAATATTCAATATAATAAAAACTAAATTAAGATAATCAATCAAAAGAATCTGACAACTTATTATTTTCTTGTATGTGTGAATTATTATAGACCTTCGAAGTCGCAAAGAAAAGCCATAACCATCTATAAAGATTTCGATACATTTTTTCTTAAAATTCAAAATAAAAGTATACAAAATTAAATATATAACTATAATTATATAGTTATTCTCTATATAGCAGTATGCAGTTCGGGCTCAAATGATATTCAATTTATAAAAAGAAACAAATTTTAAAAAATTAATTGATAAGAAGCCATTTATATATTATAGTACCCAATTTACTTTAGGAACTTAATTTGAGGGATACTTTTGACATATTAAAATATATATTTATGAAGAATTAAGGGAAAATTCTATTTGTGCCCTGCTATTTACTCTTCATGCCCTGGTTACTCTTTACACCAGGCTTCCATTTTGAAATATGAGCAATTTCCTCTCTGTGGACAATTTATTTTTCAATTTTACCCTTCACTCCCTTTAACTTTCGCTCTGCAGAATTTTTCCCCCAATTCAACTGAAAACCCCGATCTTCCTTCCCGACCCACCATCGGAGTTGTTCCCACCATCGCCGCCTCTTGATAGACCACTGCTCTCCATTGTCGGCCCAAATTCCGTCGCCAACCCCCGCCTTCCTTTCCCGACCTCCTCCTCCATCGGTGCCGACCGCATCAACCCATTCCTCCTCCATCAGGCACCGTTCATCTCCTGCTTCGTTCACACTTCGAACACTCTCAACCCTTCCTCCGTTCAAGCTTCAGACGCCCTCAACCGTTCATCTAGCCAGAGAAGTTTGATTCTTGAGGTAATTTATTTTCTTTTATGTGTGATGGCTTGCTGATTGAGTACATAATAGTGAATGCGTGAGACTCTACTAACAAAGTGATAATTGACATTACTGATCTGTGGATGATTTGATCTATGGCTGATAGCTACCAATATGAGAGGCTTACCATTGCATAAAGCATGAGCAAGGAAGCCTGAATGCGTTGATATTCAACTTGTTAATAATAAGCTAGATATCGGATAGGTAAGGGTTCTAGGACTGACTGATCAACTTGTTAATAATAAACTAGATATCGGATAGGTAAGGGTTCTAGGGCTGACTGATCGCAAAGATATGCTAGCCAAAGCAAAATTGCCCTCCAAATTCCTACTTTTTTTTGGATTCATTTTAATATGTTGTTCAAATTCAAACTTCATTCTAGATTCTTAACTTAGTATTGCAGCAAGCAAGCCATTATGAATCACACAAAACTTATAACTTCAGATTCAGTAAATTAACCACACAAATATAATTCAAAATGATTTTATTTTACGATCAACAAGCTACCTAGTTAGTAATATCTTCAAGCAGGCTTGGGCTCCAGCCCCAGGACCAGCCAATTCAAAGATGGGGTCAACAAAGTCTTTGACATTTACTCAAAACCTACCTCTTCTTAATGCAAGTTCTTTATATCATAAGCTAATGTCTGTTGTTAATAGATAATAGCATCATATAATCATCAACAACTTACATAACCAAATGCTTAGTTGTTAATCTTGCCTCATCATAACGGGCATGATGAATGCTGACAATTATAATATCAAACAGCTGAAAATAATAATAGCAATAATAACAATAAGTCCCTCTTGCAAGAGAACTATGCAACTTAAATCACCACCTCGATGCCTTAAGATGATTGTGACCAAAAGAATTAGTTGCTTTGCAAATAATGGACAAGCATAATATGGATTTTTTTGATATTAAAAAAATGCTCTCTACTATTCTCACAATCTATAGTTTTGCTTGTCTTATTATCTTCAAATATATATATATATATATATATATATATATATATATATATATATATATATATATATATATATATATATATATATATATACACATATATATATATATATATATATATATATAAGTGATTATGCCCACACGCATGATGCAAAATTCTTTGTGTACCATGATTAAGATACTGATCTGACTAAACCTAACTACTTTTTATTGCATAGTTAACAAAGTAATGAACTGTATCTGATACCTATACTATCAAAAAATAATGTCTCATAATTGTAATGACACTTTTTAAAACTTATCGTCTTTCCTAGTTGGGAGCTTCCTATCCTAGCTGAATTGGACAGGGAAGAGCTTAAATTTCAATAGAAATAGCAAACTATAAGGGATGTTTTCAATGCATATAGGGCCTGAGAGTAGTTAGAAATATATGATAATCTTAATTAAAAAACTGCAATTATAGTTGCTTTTGGTGTTTATCCAACTAGAGTAATTTCGTTGTGTTGTCAGTGGTGTATATCCACCCAATTGCTATTACAATTTAGATATAATTATTACACCCTTTTTTTCTCTTAAATATCAGGAAAGTGAGAATAACTAGTAAGAGATTTATTTCATATAGATAATTGTTTATGGACTTGGTGGCTATCCTTGTTTATTGGACATTTTATGTCTTATTTGAACAGGATGGCTTGTAATGGTTTTAGCTTTCTATATATTTTCAAAGAATGAAAGACTTTTTTTTCCCTCTCTCTTTTCATACAAATTATTGTAAACTTCAATAGAAATAGCAACGAGGTTCTAAATATCATGTATTTTCAATAGATGGAACATGCTGGATCATCCTGCATTCGTCCAATGGCATCGAACAAGAGGAAGAAAACATGCTCAAAGGTGCGTAGCACCTCAAGCATGCCAGAAATCAAAAACCAACCACCTTTGTAGGTCGAGAGAGACGCAAAGTCGCCTGTTGTATTGAGATCTGATCCTCCTACATCTGCGCTGACAGATACGGATGAAGAAGAGTATGAAGAAGATATTTCTCGTCCGATCCAAGGAGGACCCATGGACATGATAATTCTCAAGAGTTTTCGAACACACGTGGCTTTCTTAATTATAAAAGGGGAGGTTAGTTGAATTGTATAATTATGTATTTTTAGTAGAAACAAGGTTGAATCTTTCTATTGCCATTGATAGAGAAATATTACAGATTATCAAAAATTCTGCTTTTTCAAATTACAATGAAATGAAAATAAAAACAGACAGGGAAGACTTATAGATTGTCGCTCTCTTTTTACAGAAGATGTGGGATTCGAGGCAGCTATGGGGATTGGTCTTTTCCCCGTTGACGATCTGACGTCGATGGTTGGAGGGGAGCTCGTTCTTCTTCTTTATTGATTCTTAGAGGAAGCACGAACGCTTGCACGAGAGAAAGATCTGGCTAAAGGTCTTCTCTTTTTTTTGTTGCAAGGCTTTGAGATTTCGCGCATAGATCAATTTGCCAAAGGTCCTTTTTGAGTTCTCTTGGAGGGTATTTATCAGTTTCCGGATATTGAAGAGCTTTCCTTATAGATAAGAATAAGATCCGATTTCCTTTTAGATAGAATCGAAATCTTTGTGATCTCGATGAGATACTCGAATCTTTTCTTGATTTGATTTTCTTTAGATTTATTGAATCGGGTCCTGTTTCTGCACCCAAAATCAATTAAACTCAAATTAGATTTTAATTAGAATTTGCATGATTATCAAACTCTAATAAAATTAATTAAAAAATTTTCATCCAAAAATTAATTTGAGTTTGATTAAAAATTGTAGAATTATCCAAACTCCAATAAATTTAATTTAGAATTTTGATGAGTATCATATATTGTATTTTTCCTCCCAAACTTTATCTATTTTTGTATATAAATAAATGTTACTCGGTATTTTTAGTGTCTTTCTCAGGTAATCCGATTCGTACAAGGAGATGGCATGAAATCAAAGTTGGAGTAGGAAATCAGAGTCCGAAAAGTTTCTAAAGTGAGCAAAACTACGAGATTATGATGCTGTAGGGACTTAAAGTCAAATACAGTCAAGATAATTAAACGTAAAAGACAAGACGCTCACGACAAAAAAGAATCAAGATTTTGTGGCTTTATTGAGCCGCTATTTAGCGGTTTTGCCTGCTAATATGCTGTCAAATGTGGGCCCCAATAGTTGAGTTTTCTTGCACGGCTTCGTTGTAATTTATTGATCTTGTGGTTCTTCTATAATTAGGATTTTATTTCCAAAGCCTATATATTGGCCGTATTCTCGTATTCAAAAAGAATCCTGAACTTTTGTACTCGTTTTTAATTTAATAAAATTAGGATTTTGCTGAAGGGGTGACGGCCACAATACCGTGCTCCAGAGGTAAGCCATTACTTTCTAATATTTATTTGCTTTTTAGATAGAGTTAATTGCTTTCTAGTATAGCTTTTATTGCTTTCTAGATTAAATTTATTTGTTTTCATGAATAAAGATTTGATTTTGCTTATTAGGAATATGAGTAGCTAATTTTCTTTAGCCCTAGGATGTAGATGAAGTTAGTTTAATAGATCTAACATGGATTTATCTCATTTTCTTCCTAGAAAGAAATAAATTTATGATTTTTCTATAAATAAATAAAAGATGGAGTTCACAAAACATAATTCTTTGATAGATTATGCTTAATTAATATTTTGATAATCTATGCTTAGATGAAGCTTTGGAATTCTTATTCTTTGTTTGTTTTTAGAATTATCAATAGAGATTTTCCTATAAATAAATTGATTTGAATAAACTTGTAAATCTGATTTCTTTGATAGGTTATACTTGAATTAGGTTTCTTGATAGTCTATGATTAGATTAGGGTTTGAAGTTTATTTCTTTTCTTTTGTTTATGAGATTTTCTACTTGATATGATTTGGTTTTAAGAAAAGTGTTCTCTTTGATGGTCTATACTTGCACATCACTTGATAGGTCATACTTAGGGGCACTCGATTAAAATCAAATTAAAAAGATCAACTTTTTAATATGTTACTTAACCGTGCATAATTAAAATGTTAGAAAGAAAGAGATAATTTATTGTTAGGCTATTATTCTAATGGATTCGAGATCCTAGGCTAACCTCTAGAACTTAAACTAATCTCCTCTCGATCTAAAATCTCATAGTTAGTCCGTTAGATTAAGGAAAGAGTAAGAAATCACAAAACACCTTAGATCCCTGTGGGACGACCTGTACAGCGCTACACCGACACTATGCGCTTGCAGTAATCTATCACTACACCGACACTATGCGCTTGCAGTAATCTATCACATCAAGTTTTTGGCGCCGTTGTCGGGGATCGACGGTGTTTTTCTTGCTTTTTCTGACGTTTTACGAGATTAACAGTGTGCGTTGAGTTTGCAGGAATAATAAATTGCAGATACAGGAAATTAAACAGGACTAAATAAGTATTGGGAGTGCACTGAAGCACGCAGAGTCCAAGACTTCCTGCTTTGGCCGCCAATCAGCGGCAAAAAACAGCCATTTGGCGGCCCTTCAGGTACAAAATCCCACAAAACTTTCCTGATATCTATATTTTGTGTCCTTGGTTCTGTAAAAATTAAAAAAAAAAAATTAGAAACAGTAGGAATCACATTTTTATTTGATCATATCTATTCCACCGTTTTATCTCTCCACTACACCCCACTTCTTGCATTAGTTTAGGAAATTCACGCATACACTCACGGTTACTGGTTCATGCCACATTGGTCCCGTGATCAATTTGGTCGACTTGTGAGATCAGATTTGTTCATGGGAGCCAAGATGGACCAACCGATCCCGATCCTTCATGATCGATGTTACCCGTTACGCACATCACTACCATCATGCATAAAACTTCCACACGCAGCGGGTAATCACTATGAGTTGAAGCCACAATACATTAGTATGCTTCCTAAATTCACTGGTTCTGATTCAGAAGATGCATATATCTTTATCATTGAATTTCAGGAAGTATGCGTGATGATAAAACTGCAACACTTATCAGAGGACGCAATTAAGCTCCGCTTCATCCCTTTGCACTTAAGGATAATGCCAAGAAGTGGTTGTACAGTATTCCTACTGATTCAATCACTACTTGGGATGAATTCATTACGGTGTTTCTTTAGAAGTATTATCCCACGCATAAAACGGCAAGGATACGAAATCAAATCAATCAATTCCGTCAAGTGCCAGGAGAACCCTTCTAGAAATACTTATAACGGTTTAAAGACCTTTTAGCTCAGTGCCCGCACCATGCGATAGAAAAGTGGCGGTTATGTCAAATCGTGTAGGAAGAACTCGATTACACATCCAAAACTCTTCTTTAATCCATGTGTCGGGGGAGTTTATGAAAAAAAACGAGGATGAAGCATGGGACTTTCTTGAGGACCTATTATGGAAGACTATGCAGTGGGAGAGTCCCGCTGAGAAGTCCAGTGCATCAACTTCTGCACATAAGGGTGGGATTCATAGCGTCGACAGCTCTATAGCTGCCAAAGTTAAGATGGCAGCCCTTGTGAGGAGAATTGAGGCACTAGAGATTCCTAGTGCTCCAACAGTGGGTCAAGTAAATCAAATTCAAGTTCCCACATGCTTTAATTGTGGAACTCCGAATCATGTTATGGAGGAATGTCTATTATTAATGAATCCCATGGGTCACACACTTGAGCAGGCTAACGCCTTATAGCAACAACCCATGAACAATCCTTACGCTCCTACATACAATCCTGGCTAGAGGAATCATCCAAATCTATCATGGGGTCAAAAGCAATATCAGGGGGCTCCTACCCCTAACATGCAGCCTCCAGCCACTGGTCAGTTTCCAAAATCAAATATGGGTGCTTATCAACACCCAAATGCTTCAAATTATGGGAATAACCAGAATAGACCACCTGCACCAAACCACTCACATCCACAACAGGTGTCAAATATTGATCAAGAAAGCGACTTCAATCACTTGAGAAGCACGTTGAAAATCTTCTCAAGTCTCATTCCAAATTTAACACGCATATGTCCAATCTTGACACCACATGCAAAATCTTATGAAAGTGTCAACTGACTTTATTCAAAGTACAGGTCAGCAACTGCTCGTGAACTATTAATCTATAAAGAATATAGAGCAACAGGTTGGACAATTAGCGAGTCAGATGAGTGAACATGGCCAGGGTACCTTTCCAAGTCAACCCATAATGAACCCTAATGCCAGTTCCTCAAACTCCAATCAGTCACATGTCCACCAATGCAATGCCATTCACACGCTTAGATCTGGCAAGCAAGTGGACAATAATGTTGCCATCCCCCTGATCCCATTCATACTATCTCGCAGGCTACATCATCTCTTCCACCTCTTTCTCCACGACCATCTCCATCACCTCAATTATAGTCACATGATCATTTAGAAGAGGTTCCCCTACAATCTCATGCACCATTGCGAACACTACATTTGATAGGGCGTTGCTTGATTTATGGGCAAGTATCAACTTACTTCCTTACACTGTTTATCAGCAACTGGGGTTAGGAAAACTTCAACCTACCAAGGTCACATTACAGCTAGCTGATCATTCGATCAAGAGACCACTTGGTATGGTTGAAGATGTGCTCATTAAGGTCGGCGAGTTTATCTTTCCTGTAGACTTTATTGTCTTAGAAACTGAGCCGATTTCCAATCCACGGAGTCAAATTTCCGTTATCTTGGGTAGACCATTCCTTACAACATCAAATGCATTAATTGATTGTAGGAGTGGCCTCATGGAGTTATCGTTTGGGAATATGACTGTGGCATTGAACATGTTTAATATGGATAAGCACGCAACGAGCTCCATCATTGAGGTCAACATGATTCACTGTTTGCATTCTCATTTGACCTCTTGCACTGATGATGAACCCTCATTTGAGCAAATGTTTAAAGATGAGCTCATGTTATTAGAAAAATTTACACATACTAATTCTATATATGATGATACTTATGCAAGTTTGCCATCGAATTATGATCAAACTTTTGAGGATTTGTTTGTAGAGGAGCTCGCATTACTTCGTGAGTTAGAAGAGTCACTACTACGTTCACTTGATCCTATAGCACTCTTCTCACCTCATGATATTTCTACATGTATGCTTGTTACTAACGATGATTGGTAGGTTTATAATAAAGAATTCTTTAACCCAATTGTTAATGCTTACATGTGGACAAAGAAAATGCGATGACGGCATAAGAAGCAGACAGGTAATCTCGTGACTTGTAGGAGATTGATGAGGTATAATAATGCACCCACTTCACGTTTAAAACTCACACACTATGAAAGTGGGAAGCGATTGAGAGGTCGTAACCGCTCTCCATGCGTTAATAGGGTGATGATATTGTGATCGTAACTTTTGCGGCTCTCATTATTTGTATAGTATTTGTATAATAGTTTTCATATTTATTTTACCACACCTGGTTTGTGTATGCGGGCATACACAAGTTTAGGTGTGGGGGAGTAGTTTTTAGGAGATTTTTATTTTTTAGGATTTTTAGGATTTTATTTTTATTTGTAGGATTTTTCTTTTTAGATTTTTGGGTTTCTTTGTTTTACACTTTGGGTAGTTTTTAGGGTAACTTAAAAAAAATATTTTGAAAAAAAAAACTTGTTTTCATCAATAGATCAACCTAATTACAGATAAAGGAACAAATTTAGATTTAAAATTGGATAGGAGAGTAGATTGGATGATACACTTGGAATTTTATGAAAAAGATCAAAATCCAAAAAATAAATATTGCTAACAGTAGTTTTGAGGCAAGTATACATCTATTTTTCACTTCACAATAGTTTATTAGGTTAAGGACAAAGATGATAACGATTGAGTAAGTTTTCTCTCTCTAAACAAAAAAAAGGAGAAAAATAGAAAAAAGGAAAAAAATGTTAGAATAAAATAATTAGGTGAGCCTGGTATCAAGGCAATAGCCTCGAGAGTGATAAAAATAATGGGGTGCGCCTGGTATTATGGCAATAGCCTTAAGAGTTAAAAAAAGAGTATGATCCAAGTAATCGGGTATTTTACGCCTAAGTAAGCGTGAATATTCGCATGAAAGGTGAAATTTTCTAAAAAAAAAGAAACGAAAAAGAAAAGAGTATGAACCGAGTAATCAGGTACGTTGCGCCTAAGCAAGCGTGAATATTCGCATGAAAGGTGAAATATTCTTACAAAAAATAATAATAATAAAAAAAGGAAAAAAAGAAAAAGAAAAAAAAATGTTATGAGAGAGGAGATGAATCATGAGTTAGAGTTGGAGTCCAAGACCGAAGTAGACTATCACACGTGCACGTAGATGTATAGGAGCCAATAGATTATCTGTTAGTAGTTATTGAAAGATAGGATTTAAATTTTTGATTAAAATAATAAGTGTATTTGATATGATGCTCGATTTAAAAATTGATAATCTAAATGCGTTCTTGAGTTTGTATATTAGTGAGATTAATTGATGAAAATATCATAAAAAAAGATTTTTCTTTCCTTTGTATATCTATTTTTTTTTATTTTCGATTATCCTTATTTTTCTTTTCTTTATTCCTTAATCTATTTTCTTCTTGAATTTTGTGGGTATATTCACTGCAAACCCTCACGAGACAACACTCGTCCACTAGGGTAACCTAGGGGTTTAAAGGCTTGTTGCACGTGCTAAGTGCAATCGCGATTCCTGCGAAAGTGAGTTAGGATTTTTTCTTTTTCTTTTTAGGTTTAGGTTTTGCTCGAGGACTAGCAAAAGATAGGTGTGGGGGTGTGATGAGTATCATATATTGTATTTTTCCTTCTATACTTTATCTATTTTTGTATATAAATAAATGCTACTCGGGTATTTTTAGTGTCTTTTTCAGGTAATCCGATTCGTACAAGGAGATGGCATGAAATCAAAGTTGGAGTTAGAAATCAGAATCCGAAAAGTTTCTAAAGTGAGCAAACCTACGAGACTACGATACTATAGAGACTTAAAGTAAAATACAGTAAAGAAAACTAAACATAAAAGACAAGACGTTCACGAGAAAAAAGTTTCAAGATTTTTCGGCTTTAATGAGCCGCTATTTAGCGGTTCTCCCCGCTAATGGGCTGTCAAATGTGGGCCCCAATAGCTGAGTTTTCTTGCTCGGCTTCTTTGTAATTTAGTAGTCTTGTGATTCTGCTAGAATTAGGATTTTATTTCCGAAGCCTATATATTGGCCGTATCCTTATATTCTAAAAGAATCCTGAAATTTTGTACTCGCTTTTAATTTAATAAAATTAGGATTTTGCTGAAGGTGTGGCGGCCACAATACCGTGCTCCAGAGGTAAGCCATTACTTTCTAATATTTATTTGCTTTTTAGATAGAGTTAATTGCTTTCTAGTATAGGTTTTATTGCTTTCTAGATTAAATTTATTTGCTTTCATGAATAAAGATTTGATTTTGTTTATTAGGAATATGAGTAGCTAATTTCCTTTAGCCTTAGGATGTAGACGAAGTTAGTTTAATAGATCTAACATGGATTTATCTCATTTTCTTTCTAGAAAGAAATAAATTTATGATTTTTCTATAAATAAATAAAAGATGGAGTTCACAAATCAAAATTCTTTGATAGATTATGCTTAATTAATATTTTGATAATCTATGCTTAGATGAAGATTTGGAATTCTTATTTTTTGTTTGTTTTTAGAATTATCAATAGAGATTTTCCTATAAATAAATTGATTTGAATAAACTTGTAAATCTGATTTCTTTGATAGGTTATACTTGAATTAGGTTTCTTGATAGACTATACTTAGATTAGGGTTTGAAGTTTATTTCTTTTTTTTTGTTTATTAGATTTTCTACTTGATATGATTTGTTTTTAAGAAAAGTGTTCTCTTTGATGGTCTATACTTGCACATCATTTAATAGGTCATACTTAGGGGCACTCGATTAAAATCAAATTAAAAAGATCACCTTTTTAATATGTTACTTAACAGTGCATAGTTAAAAAGTTAGGAAGAAAGAGATAATTCATTGTTAGGCTATTATTCTAATCGAGATTCTAGGCTAACCTCTAGAACTTAAACTAATCTTCTCTCGATCTAAAATCTCATAGTTAGTCCGTTAGACTAAGGAAAGAGTAAGAAATCGCAAAACACCTTAGATCCATGTTGGACAACCTATACAGCGCTACACCGACACTGTGTGCTTGCAGTAATTTATCTCATCAAATTTTTTATCCAAAAATCAATTTGATTCTAATTAAAATTTGGATAGAATTAGAAATTGCAAAATAATTGGAGACGGGACAAAAATATTTTGCATGCATGAAGTCGGGGGCTTATTGTGTGAAATCGGGCGACCGAACGGGGTGAGCGAGCGACCGAACGGGGCTGATGAAAGAGAGAGAAAAATAGATAGAGAGACTTTTTTTTCCTTTTTTTTTAATTTAATTGATTTTTTTTTCTTTCTTTCTTTTTTTTTTTCTTTTTCTCTCTCTTTTTTATTTTTTTTTCTTTTCTTGGCCTCAGCCTCGCGTGGATGGGAGGCTGAGCTCTCTTTGATTTTTTTTTTAAAATAAAATAAAATTCATAGTGAGCCTCGCTTCCACGCGCTCCTGTCATGATGAACCTTGCGATGTATTGGTGATGAGTATATAACGCAGCTTGAGTAGTGAAGTCTTGTGCTATGAATGCATAAGCAGGTAAAGAGTACATGTGTTGAGCTACTAAGGAAGTAATAACCCCTAAAGAGGCTAGGGCAAGACCTAATTGAAAATGAATCGAATTATTGATTGTGTGGTGCGAGGCTCATGCAAAAAAAAAATTCATTTTACTTTTGCTGCGAGCAGCCTTGCGTGGGTGCGAGGCTCATGCAAAACTATATATATATATATATATATATATATATATATATATATATATATATATATATATATATATATATATATATATATATATATATATATATATATATATATATGGGATTACTGTAGGTTAGCCGCTAGCTCAGGAAAAGTTACGTGAGCTAGCAGCAAAACTATAATGATCAATGATTTTTCTTCAATTTTTTTAACAATTACGATCTCTACTTCCTTAATTTCTTTCAGATTAAATTTCATAAATTTTGGAGTTCATTTACCCTTCCATCAAGTGCATACAAAATGTTTTATTTATTCTAAACCGTCAATATTTTGTTAACTTGATGGAGGACCAAATCAAAATTAAAACCCAAAAAATTGGGTATGAGTGAACCCTCAGCTTCGCGTGGGTGCGAGGCTCGCTGCCTTATTATTTTTTTAATTAATTAATTAATTATTATTATTATTATTACTACTGCTACTTGAATTCGGATTCGTATTTGGACTCAGATTTTGGATCTGGACTCGGACTTGGACTCAAATTTGGATCCGAACTCAGATTCGGACTCGAATTTTAGATCTGGACTCAGACTCGAACTCGAATTTTAGATCCGGACTCGGACTCGAACTCAAATTTTAGATCTGGACTCAGACTCGAACTCGAATTTTAGATCCAGATTAATTTTATTATTCTACAAGGCTCCCTCCAAAATTTTCAAAATTTTGTCTCTTCTGAAAATTTTTGAAATACTTTGGATTTTATTTAATGGGTGGATGAGTTCACAGAGATGAAACTTGCTAAGGATATAGAGATACTTTAACAAGTTGAGTATTTTGACTGTGATGAGACTCATTTGGGTTGCCAAACAGAGCCGATAACTTATCTGACAGACAGACAGAGCTGGTAATTACCTTCGAATTGAGATTGGAGAACCACAGAACCATGAGCAGAGGTATTCAGAAAACGTACTCATGGGGTTTTGACAGAGGTATCCTGTTAAGCATATAGAGACTGCTTGGTATGTTTAATGGGTTATCTTCTCCCTTTGCCTTTTCAGCATTGGATTATTTCTACCCCCAATATGATAAGACTGGTAGAGCATTTTAACTTCCTCTTACCCCTTACCTCAAGGGCGTTGGGTTGTCTGCTCATTCTTTCTTATCATAATAGGTAATCATTCAATAGATGGTTGGATTGTGACCGGGTAAGGGTCGAAAACCATAGGTAGAGATGTTCAGAAAACGTGCCCATGGGGTCTCGGCAGAGGTATTCAGAAAACATACCGAGGTAACCGGGTTAGGGCTAGAATACCATAAGCAGAGATGTTCAGAAAACGTACTCATGGAGTCTTCGCAGAGATGTTCAGAAAACGTACCAAGGAGTTTCGGCAGAGGTGTACTGTTAAACATACCAAAGGGTTCTCAGCAAAGGTGTTCAGAAAATATACTGAGGTGATCGTGTTAGGGTCAGAAACCATGAGCAGAGGTGTTTAGAAAACGTACCCATGGGGTCTTGGCAGAAGTGTTCAGAAAACATACCAAGAAGTTTCGGCAGAGGTGTGCTGTTAAACATATCGAGGTGATTGGATTTAAGTTATAAGGTAGCTCGTCCGGCCGACAGACAGAACTAATGGCTCGCCTGACTGACAGACAGAGCCGGTGATCATGTTGGTATCATAAATTGCATTATTTGTGATTGCTCAAATCTTGCTGTTGTTCGCCATACAAATTGCAACGCTCTTTATATCGAAGTCTTTTAAATAAAAGATTACAATCTAACGGTTTTCTGTTTACAGAAAATGAGGAAGATAGCTTTTCCTCTTTGTTTAAGGCTGGGTCCCTAGGAATTTATGGAGGACGATCCTGCTCTCCGTTGACACTCCGTACAATCTCTCTTAGTTGGCTAAAGGAAAAAGAAAGGCTCTCGACTCTTGATCACAAGGGGTAATTCTTAGGAGAAGATATCCGTCTGTGTCCGTCCGTCTCTCTTTTGCTCTCCCGCCTTTTATAGGGATTTTAGAGTAACGTCCCGCCATATTTGCTTGACCGTTAGCTCCCACTACTCGAGAAGTACCATCATATTCGTTAGGCGGTTGCTCCTACGATTGAAGTAATGCCGCTGTATTCGTTTGGCAGTTAGCCCCACGATCCGAGGTGGCAATTCTTTTGTTCGGGTCGGGTGACTTTGTATTAAACCCCTACCCGAAAGCTATGGGTAGTATCGAGAATCTCAATTTTAGATTTGCAAACCTGTTCTATCGTCACTGGGTAGCGAACCTCAATCTTCAGGTTTGAGGATCTGCTGAGTTGCGGACTTCTAACTTTGAATCTGCGGATCTGCTTTGCTTTCCAGAATTTTTCGCCGACAAAACCACCTCCAAAGTTTCCAAAACTCTCATGACTCCTTGACGAGTTTTGGAATACTTTGGATATAATATTCTGTATTAGAATCTCCATTGCATTTGTAGAAATCTGTGACTCTGTATTAGCGCTACTGCTGCTTCTGAAGGAAAATGTGACTCTGTGTTAGTGCCTTATTTTGCAATTCTTGGAACATACGACTCTGTGTTAGGGTCACAGATTTGTATTGCGAAGAAGAAGACGACTCTATGTTAGGGTCGCAAACTTTTGCCTTTGAAGGGACACGTCTCTGTATTAGGGGCGCAAGCCTTCATCTTGGAGTAGAAAATATTTCTGTGTTAGGGTCGCGAACTGTCTTCGGAAGGGATATGTCTCTGTATTAAGGGTGCGAGCCTTCATTTTGGAGTAGAAAACGACTCTGTGTTAGGGTCGCGAACTGTCTTCGGAAGGGACACGTCTCTGTATTAGGGGCGCGAGCCTTCATTTTGGTGAAGAAAGCGACTTTGTGTTAGGGTCGCAAACTGGAATTTCTGAAGGATCGCGACTCTGTATTAGGGACGCGAGCTTTCACTTTTTGGTGAAGAAAGCGACTCTGTGTTAGGGTCGCAAACTGGAATTTTCGAAGGATCGCGAATCTGTATTAGGGACGCGAGCTTTCACTTTTTGATTGCGGTAAGGCCGGAAGGCGGTTGCCTTTTATGGCGTAAGAATTGAGATGTTCTCTGAGCCACATTAAATGAAAAGGTACCCACGATATTCGGGCCAGATATCACATCTGTCCAGAGATCTCAGCCGTCAAATAATCTGCTATATAATCTCCACTTTATGAGAGAGGCTACTCTTATCTCAAGAAATTTGAAATCCGAGTTCTTCGTTAGAGCTCCTCAGACTTCTCGTTTTCAATCTCCTATAGCTTTCGATTCTCTGTGCGAAGGATTTTCTCAATCTGCAAAAGATGCCAAAGAAAGCTTCTTCCTCCGATGCTGCTGCCAGTGGTCGTCAAGATCCTCAAGCAACCTCTAGTTCAATAGTGGTTCGGCAGGAACCCTTGATTGGAGGTAAAATAAAAAATAATTTGAAAGGCAGTCCCTTTCTCATCGTTTTTTTCCTTATCTTGAATCCGAACGTCTTTTGCAGTCGATTATGCCTTGAATCCTTGGCCTAAGGATCATTATTTTGGATACTCGGATGGCTATGATGGGAAGAAAGAGTTCAAATTTGGTCATGTCTTTCCACATTGCACTGCACCAGATAGCCAAGAGAGAGAAGGCAAAATCCTCCATCATTCTCGCTCAACGTTACGAGAACTGATAACTAATGCACCTTTTGAAGGACATGATCGGTCTCCGCTGCGCAAACCCGCCTTTCTATTTGGGGACCATGTTTCGGTACCCGATAGCGGTTTGGAAGATGGGGATTACAAGTGGCTTCATCAAGTTGAAGGTCGCTACTTGTTTCTTCCCAATATGGAGAGGTCTTATCCGTTCTTATTCTTTCAATCTCTTTCCGTGCCTAGACGAATGGACTGACACATAAATAGGCCGCAAGACGGCATCTTATTGGGGGGTTTCAATGCTCAAGGTGTTTTTCCTCGTAGTACTAGAAAATACTTTTGCGGATTGCTTCCGGGACTGCTTAAACATGACCTCCCCAGAGCCAAGATTTCCATAATCGCACAGACTTTCCTGCACCGATTCACCAATGCACAAGGAGAGTTTCCTATTCAGGATTTTCGTCCCCCTGGTTGGGTTCACTGCTCTTCAAAAGGAGAGTGGGCACTCTTAACTAATTTCTTCTTGAAAACCTTCAGGGATCAGCTTCATTATGCGGGGCTATATCGTGCTATCAGGGCTGTTCAGCACGATATTCCTGCTAGTAGATTTCAGTTTTTTGCTTTACTAGAATTGTACAATCCTGATACTTGTACAGTCTTTAGCCATCGTGGCGAGTTGGGTTTTGCTCTCCATGAAATGTATGAAATTTCGGGCTTACCCATGGGTGACATCCCATATAAAGAGTATGTCCCTACTGGGGAAGAACTCCACCTGCTGAAAATCCGGGACACTTTGATTTATAATACTTATTGGGAGTTGCTCTGCCATTATCATATTTGCACCCATACATCCAGCACCCGCAGTTTGAATCCAAAGAAGTGACTGCAATATCTTCTACCCAATTTTTCTAGGAGTAATCCGAACTTTACTCGCCTTTCTCCAGTTTCTGAAAAGAAAGTTGAGAGAAGAATCGCCAGTTTCGGGACAGATGCTTATGTCGCTGAATCTGACAAGGATGTCTTCAAGGCTGGAACGTCCTTTGAAAGTTTTCACTATCAGACCCTCCAGCCTTTGTCTGATCCTGCTTTCTTGGCGGGCTATTTGATGGTATGGCTGAAGAAGTGTGTTATTCCATCGCATGAAAATATACCCATTAGGGTCGTATACCCAGCCGTCTTACTAACATTTGGCAGGCCCTATACTTCTTGGCGTAGTTAACCGCTTCTGTCATCATCTTAGGCTAATAATAACCCATTCTTCGGATTCTATCCCAGAGTTTCAGCCCTGGTTTGTGTGTTCCGCAGATGCCAGCATGAGCTTCTTTGAGTACCTTTTGAGCTTCGCGGTTGGAGAAACAGCGAAGTAAAATTCCGTCGTAAGATTTCCTATACAATGTCTGGAGTTCTGCGTTGTAGTAGAACCGGACAGCCCTTCTCTGAATTGCCCTGGCTTCTTTTGGACCTTCGGGTAATATCCCGTAAAGGACATAGTCTATATAAGGAAAACGCCAATCCTTCGGTTCTAGGTTTGATTCGAAAGCGTCAGTTTCGTCTTCCTGTGGTTTCTTCATTTCTTCTTTGAGCTTGTCTTTTGGACAAAATAATTCTTTGCTTCTTACTGTAATTTGCCTTCTAGCATGCTTGGGCAAGACTAATGTAGCAGCCAAGGAAGCTAGCGAATCTGCATAACTATTTCGGTGGCGCTTTATGTGGCTGATGTAGAAACTATCGAAACCATTGGCGATCTTGATCACTGCACAATAATACGGCAGGAGGTCTTCATGTTTGACTTCGTACTCCCCTTTTACTTGATTCACAACAAGTTAAGAGTCCCCATATGCCTCCAAATATTTGACTGTTCACAGCAGAAATTCTTTGCTTTCCTCCCATTGAATACAACTTAGATTACAATAGAAGTGAACAAGATAAAAAGAACAAACGAGAGGATTTTATAGTTCAATCTCTCTCTTTTACAATATAATTGTGGGATCAGTGGCGATGGGATCTATACTAGTTCCTTTAGACGATCGAACGTCGAACTCTTCTCTCTTGAAGATATCGGCCGACTGTAGACGATCTTCTCCGGTCTTTCCCGAACTCAAGGCTCTATGCGTAACTTGAATTCTCTAAGAACCGAAAGGAAGAAGAAGAATACCCCTGACTTCAAGGCTCTCTCGCGTACTTGAATTGTCAAAGGATCCAAAAAGAAGACCCCTAGGATTTCACCAAGAAGGTATTTATAGCCCCAGGTTAATTTGAGAGTTTCTATCTAAATAGAATTCCCTCTCATCAAGGATTCCAATCAAATCTTTAATATTGATTTAAATCTCTTGATTTAGAATTCTGATTAGACTTGATTTAGGTATTTGGATAAGTCCAAATCATAATCTCAATCAATTTGAGATTCTGGTTATCTGCTCACGCGGAGCTTTAATCACATCAAAACACAGCGCTAAATAACCAGAACGCGGAGCTAACGCAGAACTATTGATCATCTCCGCGTTTCACCCAATACGCGAGGCTAATACTAGCCAGACGCGGAATCAACGCGGAGCTATTAAACATCTCCATATTTTCTTCAAACGCAAGGCTAATATAGTCAACCGCGGGGCTGCGGAATTAGCTCCGCGTTCTGTTGTGGAAAATCCTTTTAACTTAAAAATTTTCACTGCCAACAGAACCCCCTCCAAAGTTTTCAAAATGGCTAAGAACTTAGCAGATTTTGAAATACTTTGGATATTTAAACTGAAACGCGGAGTTAGAATACCAAGTCTATCTCGCGTTATGCTCGCTTATGCAGAGCTAATCAGCTTCACTTTTTCAGGGAAATGAGTAATTGCTTCATTGATTACTCTGAATTTCTGCGTCGAATGCCAAGCGACAGATCATCCTGTTTAAATAGAGGCTTTGACTCATCTTTTTCTTCATTTCATCCGAAGAATTTAGAGCTCAAGCGACTCAGGCAAATCAATTTGAAGGAATGATCTTCGACCGAGCTTCCTTCGACTTTCCAAAGATTTTCCATTACTAGGATGTCATCTAAGAAGAGTACGGCATTGCATGCTTCCTCACCATCGGCGGCCGGCGTTAGCAACGGCGGCAGCGGCTGAGGCAGTGGCCATAATGGCGAGCCAATCCATGCTACACCAATTGGAGGTATAAATTCTGAACTTTTAGACTCCTTAAATCAATTTTGGAGTGTTTTGGCTTGGTTTTAACCGACCAGCCAATTTTGAACTGGCGAGATAGCCGTTCTCCGGCCGTAAGGCTTGAAGGAGAAGGAGAAGTCAGAGAGGAAATCTGATCTTTCTCTATGCGAAGTTATCGCGTCATCCTCGCGTTTGAAACACGGGGCTATTTTAACTAGCAGTCGCTTTTCAATCGCAAGGCTATTTTGATTTAGCAGTCGCGTTTCAATCGCGAGGCTATTTCCTCAACTGCGCGTGAAGTTTATCCTTAGCTCCGCGTTTTCATACTTAGAAGATTTTTCGAATTTTCTCTAACTCTTGATTCTTCTTTTGCAGTAAAGTACTTGGACTAGATCCTTCTTGAAGAGGAGTGCATGTGGCTTTACCGATCTTTATCAGCAAAAGTAACTCTAAGAAAGCCAGAGGCATATGCTTTACAACATAGTCACAGGTTTCAAGCTCCAACTCCAAAGGATAAACTTTTGAAGGAGTTACAAGAACTCTGCGACAGCTCATTAAGTTTTCTTGAGGATCATTTCTGTTAGATGACAATCTCTGTCGCTTTCCAAAACGATAGAGATGATTATCTAAGGGCTTGTAGCATGCCGAATCCAACTTGTGCGTCTTCATTAGGATTCTTGTAGCAGTATCTTCAGATAATCCACTAAGAACTCTTAAATAGATCATAGTTGACATTTGCAGAGGAGATCTCTTGTATGTAAACTCTGAAATTGAACTTCAACACCCCGCGGAGGAATCTTGCCGTTAGGTTATTGATGAGTCGATGAATTTGTAGAAGCTTTCGGGAGAGCTATAACTCCCTCTTCTTCTGTAATATTTTTCTTTTATGAAATAAAGGCAAATTATTTTGCTCTCTATCTGTCGGCTTCAAGAATCTTGCTTGCTCAACAAATAGATGGTTTATAATTTTGGTAAAATAATCTAAGGCTCATTTGCGTAACTTAGACTACTAATATCCAAATGATCGGATAAAGATTATCTTAACTTAGATGGAAGCGCCTAATTGCACTCACCAAAAATCCAAGTTCTTCATAGGAACGCGAAGTTAAAAGCCTTGTGTTTTGCCTAGTTGCGCGGAGTTAAGTGACTTCATGTTTTCCATCATCACGCGAGGATAATAGCTTCGCGTTTTGGAGAGTAACTGATCAGTCAATTTCTTCGAAATTCGCACCGAACTCCAAGAGGCGGTTTCTTTAATTTAAATGAAATCTTTGTTCCTTATCCTTCTCACTTCACTTGAGAATTTTCCATAAACTTAGAGATTCAGGCGATCATAGTTCAGGCGACCCGAACTTTTTCCGACCGAGTTTCTCCCGATTTCCCGTCGATTTTCCTCAGGTTTTTAATCAATGGCACCCAAGACTCGTGCTTCTTCTCGCGCAACCCCATCATCGGCAACTGGCACAAGCAGTGGTGGCAGCGGCCATGGCGGCGACGCGCCAGCCCACATTTCGCCTGTTGGAGGTAAGAATCTCTCTATCGAGACTCTTTAAAACATATCTAGAGTGATTTGGCTTGATTTTAACCGATCGATCACCTCTTTTACCGGCGAGATCACCGTACTCCGGCCGTAAGGCTTGGAGAAGAAGAAAAGTCTCTGACTTTCTTCTTACGCGAAGTTATCGCGTCATCCTCGCATTTTGAAGCGCGGGGCTATTTGATTTAGCAGTCGCGTTGAAACGCGAGGCTATTTTGAGTAGCAGTCGCGTTGAAACGTGAGGCTATCTTTTTAACTTCTGCGCGTCTAATTTTTAGCTTCGTGCGGAGTTACTTTTAGCTTCGCGCGGTCTAATTTTTAGCTTCGCGCGTCCATATTTAGAAAAATTTTCTGTTTTGTAGAAACTTCTCTAACTCTGCTTTTTCTTTTTGCAGTAGGGTACTCAGCGGAAGCTCTTCCCCATAAGCACTATTTTGGCTTTGCTGGTGGTTCTGATCCATCAGCTCAATTTCGCTTCACCACCATCCTGACCACATACAAACCTGACTCGAGAGGGCGCAGGGAAAAGTTGATCAAATATCATCCCACTACTGCACGTGAGATTATCACTGATGCAGCCTTCGAAGATGTGAACAGAGAAGCGTTAGAAAAACCCGCATTTCTCTTTGGGGACCAGATGGAGCAATCAGATGAGATCCTCTCTGAACAGGATTGCATGTGGCTCTATAACTCTGGCGAAGTTTTAATGTTTCTGCCTGAAATAGATCGTGGTTACCCTCTGATCTACCTTCAGAGGTTGGCGATGCCCCGTGAGTTAAAGTGGGGACTATCTCAAGAAAAGGATAGCGTCCCAACAGACAAATTGGGCGCACATGGGGCTTATCAAGATGGCCCCACTAGATGCATTACCGGTTTGCTTCCAGGCCGTTTTGGCAAGGAGCTCCCAGTAGGAGAGGTTCCGATCCGCGCAAGAACTTTCCTAAGTGAGTTCCTGGCGAAAGAAGGTCAATACCCGGCTAGCGACTTTAGGATGCCTAGCTGGGTTTACTCTTCTGGCATCATGTGGTGGGCCCGCCTTGTCCAGTACATGTTGAATTCCCATGAACCCATTATGAAGGAGATTGGCCTGTACAAGGCCATCAGGAACGTTCAATTCGGGTTCTCTCAGAGTGCTTATCATTTCTTCTGCTTTCTTGAGATGTACAATTCCGAGACCTGTACTCTTTTTACGCCAGTGGGTGAGCTAGGGTTTGCTCTCCACGAGATGTTTGAGGTATCTGGGCTCTCAATGGGCGAAGTTCCCTACGAGGAGTATATCCCCACTACCGAGGAATTGAACATGCTACTGGCGAAGGACGAGCGCATCTATGCTACATACTGGGAGATGATGTGCCATTACCGCATCTGTGCTGACTTAGCAGGTGTGCGTAATTAAGGTATCGGCCAAAAGAAATGGGCCGATTACCTCTTTGCCAACTTGAACTCTAAGGACAGTTCAACAACTGTTCATGGCCATGCTCCTGTCTATATCACAGAGAATGATCGCCGCATTGCCAAGACCCGGCTAATGTATTATACCACTGATTCCAATGAAGGTGAATTCGGTCTCGGTATTTCTTTCAAGAGCTACCACTATCAGGCTCAGTCCCCAGTATCTAACAGAAGCCTTATTGCTGGGTTCTTGATGTTGTGGCTGAAGAGATGTGTGGTGCCATCATTGCCAAAAGAGGCAATTGCAACGACTGTGGTCTATCCAGCAGTCCTCCTCGCATATGGTCGACCTTTCGGACTTCTTCCCGCCATGGTGTGCAATCTACAGCATGGATTGCGAACACTCTGCAATGACTTCATCCCTGCTGATAAAGGCATGGGGAAAGGGAAAGGAAAGTCGAAAGAGATTGCCTCAGTGAAGACTCCGAACCCTAGGGTGGAGCTTCCTTATACTTATCTGATGGCATGGCTTGTTATGCACTGCCCGTCTCTAATGAGTGCTGCTTCACGCCGCTCTGGTGACAAGTGTTGCTTTGTGGAGCTATACGAGCGCTCTTCATGGAAGCACTACTATATGTCCCAAATCCGGAAGACTCTCCGGCACCATCAAAATTATGAGATCTTTCGGTGCTTCCCCGATTTCCCTGGTGGAGGATACGGGCTGGAGTTGAGGGATATTGCAGGAGCAGATAATTTTACTGCCTTATCCTCAGGAGCGTTCTGGTGGCTTCTCAATATCCGGCCCGGGCATCTGGTGTACCGTCAAGATAGTAAATGTCTTATTGAACCATACATCCCGAGTCGCTTTGCTCGCCAATTTGGATACTCCCAACTTTATGTGGGCAATCCAAACAAGAGTTTAGCCTATGAGGGAAATTTGTACAATGGTGCCCGCGGCTGGTTTTATTTTGTAGCTGGTGGAACCGGAGCTGAATTCGTCCTGCCCCAGAAGTTGCCAGAATTGGGCATGACTCTCAGTTTTTGCACATGGTATAGTGTTGCAAATGCTGACGTGCCTCATTTCTCGATCAACCGAAGCTGTTGCAAGGAGATTGAGGCTTTCTACATTAGCCGCCAAGGTACTTCCAGAGTTAGAGTAAAAGGAATGGATGAATTCCTTGGCGTCGCGACCGAACCATCAGATGTCAGCGAGTCTGGCGATGATGATGATAATAATAACGATGACAATCCTGATGCTGGAGGTGCTCCCCAACCTGTCGTCATTCATCCCTGGAGCCCGACCCCCAAACGCCGCGGTACCCTAAAGAAAGGACCTGCCAAAAAGAAGCAGAAGTTGGCTCCGGGAACTTTAATAGCCCCACAAGAAGTGGCTATTATGTTTGCTTCGGATCTGCTAGTTTCAACTCTACCTCCAGCGCCGGCAGGGGAGAGTGGACCCGTTGGGGCTCCAAGTGCTCTTGAGGTTTCGGCTCCTCCAACCGCAAAACCCGTTGAGCATCCTGCTGCGCAACCACTTGGTAATGAGACGGGTACACTTCTGGAGATGACAGTGGCTCCCCCTTCAAGTCAAATAACTGGACTTGTATCTCTTGGTGTAGTTCTTTCAGCTTTTTATACTCTATTTTCTATTTATTTTTATTTTTTTGTATTTGTATGCAACCCTCTTTGTCTTGCTTTTCTGAGGTACAGGTGGTCAGCTCCTCTCGCCAATGCATTCAACTACCCAGGTGGAGTCTGACGATAGGGTGGATTATTCGAGCACCACTAGCTCAGTGGGTGATTTGGGTAGCTCTGGAAGCGATTTTGGTGCAGACAACTTTACGACAACTCCTCCCTCTATTCCTTCTTCGGTTCCCCCAATTGATGAACTTGGGAGTGATGATAGGACATAGGTGATTGTCGCAGCCGCGACAAAAGAAGCCACCCCGTCTCCAAGTTTGTCGTCTCCAACACCACCGGTCTGCTCCACAGAGACCTTTCCAGTGGTCTCTGGTGCACCTTCTGCTCCTCAGTCAGCGGTTTTAACATCATCTATCATTGTACCTGCTGAGACATCTGCAACTCTTCCAGCTCCCAGTCTTCTAGTAGGGGATGAGGAAAACCTGAGTTTCTCATTTGAAGTTACTTCTGTCACCGGAGGAGCTTCTGGTGGAAACACTCCCTCATCATCTCCTGTTGGTGGTGCTGTCCGAGTGATTTGTACTAGCGATGCTTCTCCTCGGGCTCTCAGTTCAGCCAGGTCTGCATTGGCTTTACTTGCCCCGCATATTATGGATCTAGTACAGGGACGGGCTTCTTCCTCTCAAATTCCCGTAAATACCGCTCATTCTTCAACGATGCCTTCTTTAGCACTACCCGCCTTAAATACAGACACCGTAGACCCTCTTGAAGAAATCTTCAATTACAGTGTTAATGATTTTATGCGGTTGCTAAGAAGATGCATTGAGATTACCCTTGCTGAAAGAGATTTCCTCAGTCTCGGACGTCCGATGCTTTTTAGCTCTTTGGAAAATATTGAAAGGGTCGGGGGACAAGACCGAGCAGCTCCTTACCGAGCCCGCCTTGCAGACTTGGAAGAGCAAGTGCGTACGCTGAACACAGTCCGCCAAGCAGACGTGGAAGCGATTACCGCAATAGAGTTAGCGCGGCTTCGGGTGGAGCTGACGGCGCGTCGAGAGGAGTTAATGCGTCAAGAAGAAGGATGGTCTCAGGAACTGGCCAAGCTCCGAGCTAGTCGGGAGTCCATCACTAAAGGTTTGGAGGCGGTGGATTCTGAGATTGGGAGGAGTCAGGCTGCCATCCTTAGGGCCCAGGAAACCATTGCTAAAGCTCAGGCAGTTTTAGTAACCAACAAGCTTCAATTGGGGGAAGCCGTTAAAAAGCGGGAAGCGCTGACCCTTCAACAGGAACAGGTTGAACAGGAGGAGACAATAAAAAGCCGTGCTATGGAAGAGTCTCGTCAGCATCTAACCTAGCAACTTGCAATGAATGATGATGACTTACTCCGGCAGGCTCAACATTCTGTGAAAGCAACTCGCCGTTGAGTGGTTGACGAGGCGACGAATAAGTTGAAGCTCCTAGGAGATTCATAGTTTTCTTCTATCCTTTTATTCTTCATTCTTTCTTGTAATAAAAGAGAGAACTTTACTGATTCTCTGACTTCTTTTGTAAATCCATTCCTTTTGAATGATGAATAAAGATAACTGCGTTTTGATTCTTTTATTTGTTGGCTAGGAAATTTGCTTGCACAACAAATAACTTGTCATCAAAAGTAGTTTCATCTGTTTTTAGGCAAAGTGCTCCAAGTCATGCTGTCAGAGGTAAGAGTTTAACATGATAGGATTTATGGGGTTTTTAGCAAACCCCCAGCTATCAACGGGTTTGATTAGCCTTTACCAACTACCGTTTGAGTTGGGCTAGCCATATTATTCCCCTCAACATGGTGAGTTGTCGAGGAATTAATTTCCTCTCCCATTTGCTTTTAACAGCATTGGGTAGTTAATTTCATAATTTTTACCCCCAGTATGATAGGGTTGGCGAGGACTTTTGATCTCCTCTTCCCGCTGTTATAATAGCATTGGGCAAGTGGTTTCATACTCTTACCCCCAGTATGATAGGGTTGGCGAGGAGTTTGATCACCTCTTCCCACCGCTATAATAGCATTGGGCAATTGATTTTATACTTTTACCCCCAGTATGATAGGGTGGGCGAGGAGTTTGATCTCCTCTTCCCGTCGCTATAATAGCATTGGGCAAGTGGAGGCGGTCCAAGAGTCAATGGTGAAACTTTAAACTAGGCACACCACGATGATCTGGTCAGGATTCATCAAATTTAGGTCAGAGGCGCCCATTTGCGCATGCCTAGGAAGGGGATTGGAGGTGGTTCAAGGCTCTCTCGCGTAACTTGAACTGGGCACACCAAGGATGATCGGGTTAGGACTCATCAAATTTAGGTCAGAGGCGCCCATTTGCGCATGCCTAAGAAGAGGATTGGAGGCGGTTCAAGACTCTCTCACGTAACTTGAACTAGGCTCACCAAAGATGATCGGGTTAGGATTCATCAAAGAAAAGTCCAAGTTCTCATCTGCATAACTTGAACAAATGGAGGCGGTCCAAGGCTCTCTCGCGTAACTTAGACTGGGCACACCACGATGGTCGGGTTGGGATCCATCAAATTTAGGTCAGAGGCGCTCAATTGCGTATGCCTAAGAAAAAGACTGGAGGAGGTTCGTAACTTGAATTGGGCAACCAGGTTTAGGTCAGAGGCGCTCAATTGCGCATGCCTAAGAAAAAGACTGGAGGCGGTTCGTAACTTGAACTGGGCACACCAGGTTTAGATCAGAGGCGCTCAATTGCGCATGCCTAAGAAAAAGACTGGAGGCGGTTCGTAACTTGAACTGGGCACACCAGGTTTAGGTCAGAGGCGCTCAATTGCGCATGCCTAAGAAAAAGACTGGAGGTGGTTCGTAACTTGAACTGGGCACAAAAGGTTTAGGTCAGAGGCGCTCAATTGCGCATGCCTAAGAAAAAAACTGGAGGCGGTTCGTAATTTAAACTGGGCACACCAGGTTTAGGTCAGAGGCGCTCAATTGCGCATGCCTAAGAAAAAGACTGGAGGCGGTTCGTAACTTGAACTGGACACACCAGGTTTAGGTCAGAGGCGCCCATTTGTGCATGCCTAAGAAGAAGTCCAAGTGCTCATCTGCGTAACTTGAACAAGTGGAATCGCGTACTTCTAGGGATATTAAGCATAGTATTTCTTCAGAAACTTGCCGTTGATCGGCATCATCATCCTATCGCCATTCTGATTCATTAAGCGGTAGGCTCCACTGGAGTATACAGTCTCCACGATGAACGGTCCCTCCCACTTGGGTTTAAATTTACCCTTAGTCTTGTGGGTCAGCACCATCGGCCTTTTAACAGCCAGAACCAAGTCTCCTTGTTTAAAGATCCTTGGTTTAATGTTCTTATTGAACGTTTTCAAGATTCAAGCTTGATACAACTCAATTTATTGCTGAGCCCTGAGACGTTTTTCATCTAACGCCTCTAGTTCTTGTAGTCTTTGTTGAGGGCGCTCTTCTGTCGTCATCTTTGTGGCTAAGGCCACTCTCAATGATGGTATCTGGATTTTAAGAGGCAAGACGGCCTCACTTCCATAAACCAAGAAGAACCGGGTAGCTTTTGTAGGGGTGCGAACGGTGGTGCTATAAGCCCATAGGCACTCTCCTAGCTTCTCATCTCAATCTCGTTTATTGGAAGAGATGAACTTTCGAAGGAGTTTAATAATCGTCTTGTTAAAGGCTCCGGCCAACCCATTTGCTGCAGGGTTATATGGCATTGAGGAAATATCTTTGATTCTGAATTTATCACAGAATCTTGAAAACCTCTCGCTGACAAATTGCGGACCATTATCTTGGATGATCCTCCGAGGGATGCCAAAACGGTAAATGACATGATACTTGATGAACTTAATCACATCTGTCGTTTTCACCTCTCTCATGGGCACGGCTTCGGCCCACCTTGAAAAATAATCAGTTATCGCAAGGATAAACCGATGTCCTCTGGATGACGGGGGAGTTATAGGCCCCACGATATCCATTCCCCATGCCTCGAACGGCCAACTAGCAACAGTGTTGTGCAAGTATTCTCGGGGTTGGTGGATGAAGTTAGCATGTATCTGACATGCATGGCACCGTTTAGCCTATGCCATTGCTTCCGTAATCATGTTCGGCCAGTAATATCCCAGCCTTCTTATGCGGTCTCCGAGTTTTGGGCCGGACTGATGAGCTCCACATACTCCATCATGTGTTTCTCTCAGCACTTGTTCTGCTTCTGTTTTTGATATGCAGTGTAGTAGCAGACCATCTCTTGACTTTCTATACAAAGTCTGAAGCTTATGGTCATAATAAAATCTCTGGGCCTTCCTCTTTATCGAGGTGGCTTCCTTTGGATCTTCTGGTAGTATCCTATGTAAAGCATAATCTACAAACGGAAATCGCCAATCACGGGGTTTCAATATTAAGCCTGTCTGGCATACCTCTTCGGCTTGAGACACCGCGTCTGGGTGGAGGAGTTCTCTGCTACCAATGGTGATGCTTGTAGCTTCTCCTGGAGGGATTGCCAATGTTACGGCTAATGCAGCAAGAGCATCTGCATATACGTTCTCATTCCGAGATATATGGTAGATGTAAAATTGCTCAAAGTAGCCTTCTAGTTCACTGGCTAGCTGATGATAGGGGATGAGAGCTTCATGTCTGACTTCATACTCACCCATCATCTGATTGACGATGAGCTTAGAGTCTCCATATCCTCTAGATAGTTCACCCCTAGTTGCAGAGCTATTTTTAAGCCGATAATCAGCGCGTTATATTCCACCACATTATTCGTGCACGGTTCTGTTAATGAGTAACCGTTAGGCAATATATGTTTATGTGGGGATATAAGCACAACCCCCACTCCAGCAGCAGATCGTCTGGCAGCACCATCAAAGAATATCTGCCATGGTTGTTCTTTGCTAACTGTGTTGATCTCTGACGTCTGTTTGGATTTGGACCAAATTGGATGGTCTGCAAGGAAGTCGGCGATTGCCTGTCCCTTCATGGCCTTTTGTGGGATGAAGTGTATGTCATAGGGCGATAGCAATAATGCCCATTTCACCAACCGGCCGTTTAAGGATCCCAGTTTGGTCATCAAAATTTTCAGGGGATTGACCCGTGATATGACATGGATTGTTTGCCCTGAAAGATAGTGTCGCATTTTCTGAACAGCAAACACTAGGGCTAAACACTCCTTTTTAGTCGGGATATATCGTTGTTCGGCCCCAATCATAGTTCTGCTTAAATAGTAGAGGGCATGTTCATGGTCGTGCTCATTATATTGAGCAAGTAACGCTCCTAAAGCATTATCCATTGCCCTTACATATATAAGGAAGGGCTGTCCAGGGACTAGTGCCGTGAGTACAGGAGGTTTAGTAAGGTATTCCTTGAGGTCATCACATGCCTACTGACATGCCTCATCCCATACGAAAGACACCCCTTTTTTCATAAGTTTGGAGAATGGCTGGCATCGTCCAGATAGGTTGGAAATGAAACGTCGAATATAGGCGAGCTTTCCTTGTAATCCCCTTAATTCTTTAAGATTGCGGGGAGGTGGCATCTCGCTAATCGCTTTTATCTTTCAGGGTCAAGGAAAATTCCTTTTGAAGTTATTATGAACCCAAGAAATTTCCCACTGGACACCCCCATAAATGCCATAGTGGGATTCATCTTCAGATGATGCTTCCGCATAAGATCGAAAACCACTCTTAAATCATGAAGATGATCTTCTTTGTCTTTGCTTTTGACTGCTAAGTCATCCACATAGCACTCTACTGTTTTGCGCAGGTGTTCTTTGTATATGACACTCATTGCGCGTTGGTAGGTGGCACCTGCGTTCTTCAATCCGAACGGCATCACCGTATAACAATATACCCCCAGCGGCATTCTGAAAGCTGTATGCTTTTCATCATCGGGGGTGCATTTTAATTTGGTTATAACTTGAGAAGCCATCCATAAAGGACATCCTCTCATAACCACAGGTATTATCAATCATCACGTCGGTGATGGGAACTAAAAACTCATCATTAAGACATGCAGCGTTCAGATCTCGAAAATCGATGCATATCCGGATTTTGCCGTTCTTCTTACGAACCGGCACTATATTAGCCACCCAATCAGGATGTTGCTCCTCATGGATGAATCCGAATTTTATAAGTTTGTTGACCTCAGCAACTATTGCCTCCATCAATTCCGGTCGAAAACGCCTTTGCTGTTGTTTGACGGGCTTGGCGTCTTCTTTAATATTTAACCGGTGTGTGGCAATTTGAGGGTCAAGTCCGGGCATGTCTTCGTAACTCCATGCGAAAACGTCTATATACTCTTTGATAAGAGATATAAGTTCCTCATTTTCCAAGGGAGTCAGCGTGTCACTTATGAAGATGGGTTTCGGGTTTTCCTCCGTTCCCATGTTGACTTATATTAATATGTCTTCTGTGGGCGGGTCGCGGTGTTCAAAGCGGACATCCCAGAGAGTGTCCATATGCTTAGCCCAGGAATCATCTTGAACATCAATCGGTTCCTCGTCGCATTCTGGTGCGGCTGAAACCATGTTGGCTGTCAAGGATTGAAACCAAGCACCAGTACTTTGATCTGAGTCATGATTGGATGAAGATGTATCTTCCTTGACCGAAGAACTCTCTTCTTGTCCAGATGGTGATGAGGGAGGAGTAGATACATAGCCCAACCCCCTGCGAGTCTTTTGATAATAGTCTGGGCTCTTTCCTCTCGGTCTAAACGAGGGTATGAGATTCCGTCGCCCTTTTCCAAAGTTTAACCCCGGCTTCTAGGTAAAATTATAACCCATTTTCTCCATCATTTGCCGGGATTTCTGTTCATACAAGTGAAATTGAGGTGATATTTGTTCATCACTTTCACTGCTTTGTCTTCGCCGAGGTGACGTGATTACCTTGCCAAACATAATTGGTCTTTGAGACTTCTGTCGAGGAGGCACTTCGAAGTAGTGACCTTTTCCCTTAACTATCTCGGACCGAGAGAGGAGGGATGACCTAAGTGGCAAATGGTATGCCGTCAGAACTTCAAGTTTGGATAGGTCATCCACTTCAGTGGAAGTACAAGAGGGTTCAGATTCATTAGCTACAGCATGCTCGTAGACTAACTTTATGTTTTCATTTATAATCCACTCTTCCTCTATTACATTAGCTATATCAAGACTCAAATTAAAATCTAAGTGAGGGTTGATTTCATAATCACCCCCGTCGTCTTCTTCAGGAAGTTCGTATTCAGTATCGGCTTCATTACCGCCTTCATCAGGCTTTGGAGGCTTGCTAGGATCGTCATTAGAGACTTCATGGGCTGGCTTATAGAGTGCAACATCTGTGAAGTAATTCTCCAGCCCTTTGAATGGTTGCTTATCTGCAACTAGTGTCCGGACTTCTCCTTCCTCATCGCAATATTTCATGCATTGGTGAAGAGTCGACGGGACTATCATATGAGCGTGGATCCAAGGTCGTCCCAGTAAAATATTGTAGGAGGTATCAGCATCAATAACGTAGCATGTAACCTCCATTCTCAAGTCTCCACTTTGGCACCGCAATCGGATCTTACCAAGAGGATGGCTGTTATTAGCATTGAATCCGTAAATAGTGGTGTTTGTAGGCGTCAAACGATGAAGGAAAATCCCCAACAGCTGCATCAACCTTCTGGGCACGCACTTAGTGCAGAACCCGGATCAATTTGAATTCGGTCCACCTTTGTGGACCCAACATATCCGGTGAAATATAAAGGCCTGTTATGCTTTATATTCCTCACCTACATGTCCTCCAGAGAGAAGATGATTTGTAGAATCTGCCTCCTCACTTGATGACAGTGGGGGCAAGAGTCCTGTTCTTCGATGGCCGGCTCGACAATCAGAGCTAGGAATGACTCAGAGTCTGCCAAGGCCTCTCTCAACGCCTCACGAGTTGATTTTGACAATCGAAGCAACTCGTATAATGTGACTCGTGCTGGGATGTTAGCCAGCTGAGCTATTATGTCAAATTTGAAGGTAGTCTCTTTGGCCCCTTCATCTCTAATAGGATTCTTTTGAAAGCGTAGTCCTTTCTGTTTTGCCGATTTTGAAAGTTCCGCATATATATCTTTTGGATCTACTCTGGTGTAGTCCTTGAGATATGTTTTCCCAGATCGAGTACCGGAAGGGCCTGCCCTATCTTGATGAGTGGCCATAGTTTCGGGCTCTTCTTCAGAATCTGTGAAGGCTCCCGAAGCTATATATTATTCCCTTATCTCCGTGGAAATAGCATTAACAGTCCGCTTTTTCCCTTGACCTGCGGTAGTCCACTGCTCATCTTCTAACAAATCGGGATGAACCCATATAACTTCCCCCTTTTGGGTTGTTACAGGGACAAGTCCTTCTTGGGCTTTGTTGTGAGGGCCAAGGTTCTTTGTAACCATCTTACCCTTTGGGATTGGGGCCACTCCTGCGGGGAACTCATGGGTTCCAACCACTATAGTTGCCATGTTGGCGGTGACCTTCTTTTGCTCCTCTTTAAGTGTCAAAACTCCAGCTTCTATTAGTGCTTGGATTCTATTCTTTAGAGGGTAACAATCCCTAGTCGGGTGCCCAACATTCCGGTGATAAAGACAGTAATTAGGGTCATTGGTCTTGCAAGCATCTTCTGGCTTCCTGTTCTCCGGAAGTTTCAGCATTCCCTTTCTCATGAGGAGGTGAAAGAGAATATGCATCTGTTCCGCCTTGAAAGTATAATTTCTCTTCTGCTGAGGTCTATTTTGCCTTGTACCCTACTTATTTTGGGGCTTCGGCTTTGGTGGAGGGTTTGTCTTCTGAGGAGCAGCTTCTGATGCCATCACCACTTTTCCTTTATTCTTATTGCTGCTATTTTGGGCATATGGCTTATTACCCCCAGTACTTCTTGATCCACGAGATTCTTCAACTCGCCGAATCAAGTCCTCAGCTTGCTCTCCCTGTTTGAGTAAATACCTCCATATCTTAGACTCTACGGCCCCCATTTTTAGGAGCACATTGGTCTTAAGATTGTGTCAACAAGTCTCGACTAGAGTTTTCTGGACCATTCCGTGTTTGCAATGCACGGACTTCTCCTAGAACCTTTCTATAAAATCTTTTACTGTTTCTTGTTCCCCTTGTGCAGTCGCAAGGAGGGAATGAACTGTAATTTCGGTATCATCCTCAAAGAAATGCGTGAGAAATAATTTCTCAACATCGAACCAGGTATTAATAGAACCTGGGGGCAACTGCATGAACCAAGTAAAAGCAGGCCCTCGCAAAGTACTTGCGAATACTTTGGTCATAATCGGGTCATCACCCATCAGATGTCCTGCTTGGGACAAGAAATAATAAATATGCTGACTGGGCGATCCTTTCCCGTCATAAGGCTCTAACTTGAGTGGCTTGTACTTCTGAGGGTATGGTATCACATCCCATTCAGGCAGATATGGCCTTGAGACCCCTGAATCTTTCAACTCCTTTTTGTGCATCAAAGCTTCGAGTTGACTTTGTAATTTTTCTATCTTTTCTCCATGCGGATCATGAAAAGAAAATCTATCGTCGTCCTCGTGCATTGAGTGGGCTTTTTCTTCTTTTTCCTCTTCGTTCAGAGTCTCTTTGCCCTTTTTATCTTCAACAAATTTGGAGAGCATCACTATAAGGTCTTCAATCGTCTTTTGTTGCTCACGAATCATTCTTTCTTGAGCTTCAAATCTCTGATTGATATCATCAGATTTATCTGCCATGTGCGATACTGACTTCTGTAGCCGAGATGACGTAGAGGATGGAGGCGAGGCTGTAGCTGAATTATCACTATCCTCGTCGTAAGAACCCTTTGCAAGCCTCTTATAATTTCGAGGAGGGACGGCTCCTGATTTAAGTCGAGTGACGTGAGGAGGTTCTTTATCGCTCGATTCTGAATCATCATCCGTCTCTACAATCTTTTTCCCTTTTCCTACCATATTGGAGGTCACAGCTCTCCATTCTTTTAGGGAAGTGGTTCTTGTTTTCTTAGTAGGGTTCTTGTCCGACTCAGTTAATCGGTCGAACACAGATACCCTGCTCTTGCTGCAGCCACAGTTGTTCATTACAGCGGACACTGCTGTCATAAGCTACTGGCAGTGACAAACAGGTTCAACTTGAAGTTGTTCTATACCCCTTTTCTTGGACAGATACTCCCTGAGATCAACGTCTTCAGCTATGGAGTCATGGGACCCATTCAACTTTTGAGAGGGTCTAGGAACCCACTGAAGCTTCTTAGGATTACTGGAGTCCAGTTCTGGTCCACTGACGTGAGGATCTGCCCTGATTCTGCGGTTGGGTTGATCCACGCGGAGCTTAGAAGTAGCTTCGCGTCTTATCGTGCGAGGCTGAGGAATAGCTCTGCATCTGGCCATGTTAGCCTCACGTTCTTCGCTGGCATGGCTTGTTTTCAGAAGTTTAGCTTCTGGAATAATAGCCCCGCGTGAAGGAAAATTCTTGCACGCTGGCTTATCTTTGCGATTAACGCAAATCATAGCTTCGCGCTTAGCGCGGTTTTTACGACTGACAACTATTTGCCAATCATCCTTGCGTTCCTCGAGGAGAATCTTGCTTTTCTCGTAAGTATTACAGGCCTCGCGTTTATCGCTTGGCTCAGTATCAGCCTCGCGTGGAAAATCACACGCTGGCTTTGTTGAATTTTTATACTCGCGTTCCTCGTGAGTGTAAGGAGTCTTGCGTTTCTCGCAAGTATTACCGGCCTCGCGTTTATCGTTTGGCTCAGAATCAGCCTCGCGTGGAAAATCACACGCTGGCTTTGTTGAATTTTTATACTCGCGTTCCTCGCGAGTGTAAGGAGTCTTGCGTTTCTCGCAAGTATTACCGGTCTCGCGTTTATCGCTTGGCTCAGTATCAGCCTCGCGTGGAAAATCACACGCTGGCTTTGTTGAATTTTTATACTCGCGTTCCTCGCGAGTGTAAGGAGTCTTGCGTTTCTCGCAAGTATTACCGGCCTCGCGTTTATCGCTTGGCTCAGTATCAGCCTCGCGTGGAAAATCACACGCTGGCTTTGTTGAATTTTTATACTCGCGTTTCTCGTGAGTGTCGGATATTTTGCGACTAGTGCAAATCCTACTAGCTTCGCGTTTCTCGCTAAGCTCAGTAATAGCCTCGCATGAAAAATCACACGCTGGCTTTTCCTTACTTTTAAGGCAAGTTGTAACTTCGCGTTTAACGCTATAATGACTGGTCTCGTGGTTAGCGCGAGCCAGTTTGCGAGGGACCATAGCCTCGCGTCCATTAGCCTCGCGTCTAAGGCGGGCTTTGAGGGCTTTACGCCTCGCTTTCCGATTCCTATTTTGGAGTTGGGTTCTGGTCAATCCAGTTCCCAGGTCTTCTTCGACAGTAGGAAGCTCTTCCTCTGCTAGGATTTCTTGTCCGAGCATCGGCCATATAGCCGCAGTCTCCAAGGATCCCCGTATCTCGGTGGATACCTCTTTAACTGTTGCTCGAGTATTGGAGTACATGCGACGATAGTATCGTGTCTCGCCCAAGTCCCTGATTCAGAGGAGAGGAACTCCTCATACTTCTGCTGGTCGATTTCAATGACCAGCGTGTCTACTTCGGATCCGATCATGTCAACGTCCGATTGCACAACAATCTCTTCATCAGTGAAAGAGATGGCTCCCACTGTGGTCGCCAGTTTGTTTGCAGCAGAAATTCTTTGCTTTCCTCCCATTGAATACAACTTAGATTACAATAGAAGTGAACAAGATAAAAAGAACAAACGAGAGGATTTTATAGTTCAATCTCTATCTTTTATAATATAATTGTGGGATCAGTGGCGATGGGATCTATGGCAGTTCCTTTGGACGATCGAACGTCAAACTCTTCTCTCTTGAAGATATCGGCCGACTGTAGACGATCTTCTCCGGTCTTTCCCGAACTCAAGGCTCTATGCGTAACTTGAATTCTCTAAGAACCGAAAGGAAGAAGAAGAATACCCCTGACTTCAAGGCTCTCTCGCGTACTTGAATTGTCAAAGGATCCAAAAAGAAGACCCCTAGGGTTTCACCAAGAAGGTATTTATAGCCCCAGGTTAATTTGAGAGTTTCTATCTAAATAGAATTCCTTCTCATCAAGGATTCCAATCAAATCTTTAATATTGATTTAAATCTCTTGATTTAGAATTCTGATTGGACTTAATTTAGGTATTTGGATAAGCCCAAATCATAATCTCAATCAATTTGAGATTCTGGTAATCTACTCACGCGGAGCTTTAATCGCATCAAAACACGGCGCTAAATAACCAGAACGCGGAGCTAACACGGAACTATTGATCATCTCCGCGTTTCACTCAATACGCGAGGCTAATACTAGCCAGACGTGGAATCAACGCGGAGCTATTAAACATCTCCGCGTTTTCTTCAAACGCAAGGCTAATATAGTCAACCGCGGGGCTGCGGAATTAGCTCCGCGTTCTGTTGTGGAAAATCCTTTTAACTTAGAAATTTTCACTGCCAACATTGACCCCCAGTTGTTTGGCTATTTTTAAGCCGATTAGGAGGGCGTTATATTCCACGACATTGTTGGAGCACGAGCTTGTTAATGAGTAAGCTCGAGGAATGATGTGGTTGTGGGGAGAGACAAAAATAACTCTTACCCCCGCTGTCATCTTTCCCTGATCCCATTCGGAGACACCATCAAGGAAAAGTTGCCATACACCTTTCGAGACTGTATTTGCCTCGAAAGACTTTCGTGAGTCATCCTTTTCTGTAATCAAGTCCCATTCTTCCAATTCTCACGGGATTTGCTCATATAACTTCGAGGATGCCATTATTGGATGTTCGGCTAAGAAGTCGACCACAGCCTGTCCTTTAATAGACTTCTGTGGGACAAAATGCATATCATACTATGACAGCAAAATAGCCCAATTGGATAGTCTTGAACTTAATGACCCGGGTTTAGTAATTAGTATTCTCAGGGGGTTAACTCTCGATACAATGTGGATGGTTTGTCTAGCTAAGTAGTGTCGCATTTTCTGTATTGCGAATACCAAAGCTAGACATTCTTTATCCACAGGATTATACCAGTGTTCCGCCCCGATCATGATTCTGCTGCTTATTCATGGCCTGACTCATTCTTCTGTGCTAGCAAAGCGCCCAAGGAATGGTCCATAGCACTTACATATAGCACAAAAGGCGTTCCCGAGACTGGGGATACGAGTACTGGTGGCTTCGTGAGATATTGTTTGATTTCTTCAAAAGTCTTTTGGCATGTGTCATCCCAGACAAATGACACTCCTTTCTTTATTAATCTGGTGAAGGGTTGATATTTACCAGACATTTGATATAAACCTGCAGATGTACGCCAGCCTACCTTGCAATCCCCTTAACTCCTTGAGATTACGGGGAGGTGGCATGTCTTAGATAGCCTTGACCTTATCAGGATCAAGATATATCCCTTTTGACGTTACAACGAAACCGAGGAATTTTCCACTGGAAACCCCCAAGAAAGACTTAGTTGGATTCATTTTTAGCTGGTGCTTCCTCATGAGGTCGAACACTGTCTTCAAATCCTTCAAGTGATCATCTTTGTTTCTGATCTTAATTGCTAGGTCATCTACATAGCATTCCACTGTTTTCCAGAGGTGCTCTTAGAATATTGCGTTCATGGCGCGTTGATACGTAGCACCTGCGTTCTTTAGGCCAAAGGGCATGACTATATAGCAGTATACCCTAAGTGGTGTCCTAAAGGACGCATGCTTCTCATCATCAGGGTACATCTTTATTTGATTATACCCCGAGAATCCATCCATGACGTCATACGCTCATACCCACAAGTATTATCTATCATAATATCCGTGATAGGTAACGGAAATTCGTCTTTAGGGTGCAAGTCTCATTCAAATCCCTAAAGTCTATGCAAACTCGGATTTTTCCGTTTTTCTTGGTCACGGGAACTATATTCGCGACCCAATCAGGGTACTGTTCCTCTCGAATAAAGCCTGATTCAATCAACTTCTTGATTTCAGCTTCTATAGCTTCCATAATCTCTGGGCAGAGCCTTCACTGCTATTGTTTTACTGGTTTAGCCTCTGGCCAGATTTTCAATTTGTGAACCGCCACACTTGGATCCAACCCTGGCATTTCCTCATAACTCCAGGCGAAAATATTAATGTATTCGCAAATGAGGGATATCAATTCCTTCATTTCTTCCGAGGATAGGTTCTCACTTATAAATATGGGTTTAGAATTCTTTACATCTCCCATATTGATTTGGATCACTTTATCTTTGGTTGGGGGCTCACGCTAATCAAACTGGATCTCCCACTTCATATTAAGATGCTTGGCCCAGGGGTCGTCTCTTATTGGCGAGGTTCCCTTAAGTCTTCGTCTTCTTGGATCGCGGAAGCCATGTTCGCAGACTCTTCATGGAAAATCACACCAGTACTGACATCTGAGTCCCAGCACGATGATTCTGATGAATGATCGTACTGTTTTTCTTCGGTTTTCTCACCTGAGAAACTTTTGGGAGTGGTGATGTATCCCAACCCCCTACCGGTTTTCTGGTAATAATCTGGCATTTTTCCTTCTGGGACAAAATGTTGAAGGATTGTCCTTCTTCCTTTTCCGAAGTTCAACCCCCTGCCTTCGGCCAGATTATATCCCATTTTCTTTATTAATCTACGAGAATTTTCATCGTAATGGAAGAACTCGGGTTTTCCCTGTTCTTCCTCAGAATCTAAGTATTTCTTTTTGTTCTTGTGACTCAGAATCTAATACAGAGGGTGGTGATGTTTGTTACTCCTAACTTGCATGTCTTCCGGAGAGAAGGTGATGCAAGGGATGCTTTTACCAGAGACCTAGTGACATGTCGCGCAAAGAGATTCTCCTTCCTCAATCATCTCCGGTATTTGCGCCAAGAATACTTCTGAATCTTGCAGAGCTTCTCTCAAAGCTTCTCTAGTCGACTTAGAGTGTTTTAGGAGCTCGTACAAGGTTATCCTTGCGGGAATGTTGGCCAACTGTGTTAGAATGTCAAACTGGAATTACTTCCGCGAGTCCTCCCCAGGCTCTTTTCCTTTCTTCTTCAGAACTTTATCAAACTTAAGCTCTTTTTGTTTGACTTTCTCTAGAGGTGGTCGAGAATCCGTTGTCTGGCCGTAGTTCTTCAGGTAATCTTTTTCTGAACGGGTTCCCGCGGGAGGAGGATCCACGTCAGCCACCAAAGAATTTTCGATTTTCTCTTCCGAATCGGTCAAAGCAGGAATGACTCCGTCATCTTCGGGAATCACGGAGATGACATTGGAGGCAAAGGTTTTCCCTCTTCGCCTCTTTCCAGATGAACTGGAAGTCCATTGTTCATCACCTAGGAGGTCTGGATACACCCACAGTATTGTAGACACTAAAAATAATTAATTTTAAAAAAAAAAAAAAAAAAAAATTCTTAGTGGGCACACCCGCGGGTGCACCCGCGGGATGCAACCCGCGGGAACACCCGCGGGTTGCAACCCGCGGGGGCACCCGCGGGAAGCATCCCGCGGGAGCACCCGCGGGATGCAACCCGCGGGTGCACCCGCGGGTTGCAACCCGCGGGGGCACCCGCGGGAAGCAACCCGCGGGAGCACCCGCGGGTTGCAACCCGCGGGAACCCCCGCGGGAAGCAACCCGCGGGAGTTCTCCCGCGGGTTGCAACCCGCGGGAGTTCTCCCGCGGGTTGCAACCCGCGGGAGCCCCCGCGGGTTGCCACCCGCGGGAGGTCTCCCGCGGGTTGCAACCCGCGGGAGCCCCCGCGGGTTGCCACCTGCGGGAGGATTCCCGCGGGTGGCAACCCGCGGGGGCGATCCCGCGGGTTGCCATCCGCGGGTTGTTTTTCGTTGTTTTCCCGTTATTTTATTTCCTATTTTATTTTCCTGATAATCCGTGATCCGCTTTTTTAGGAGGAATCAAGCCGGATTTCAAGTCTCTTCGGTCTATAAAATGCAGAAATTTAACGGGAGAAAGGACTTTTTTGATTTTTGGATTCTTGGACTTTGGGAAGATTTCGGGCGAGCTCGTGAGATCAAAGAAAAGAGCAGAGCCATCTTCTCCTGGTCGGACGGTCAACGGAGGCAGCAACGAGACTCCACCGCCACCCGAACCCACATAAAAAAGGGAATAAACTAATATTCCCGTTCTTGTAATTCCTCGATATTTTTTTGTAATCTCAATTTCGTTGTAATCAAATAATTTTTGCAATGGAATCAAAGATGCAATTTTCGGGCGTACAAGAACTGGCGACCACAGTGGGAGCTCCTCTGTTTACCACAGAGAATTTGGTGGCGCAGTCCGACCGGGTGCCGATTGGCTCAATGGTTGAGATGCTGGTCATAGAAGTTGACCAGCAAAAATATGAGGAATTTCTTTCCTCCTCTGATTCGGAGCCTAGGCGTCATCGCTGGGTGACGATGAAAAAAGGTGAGGCGTCATCGCCCACTGGAAATCAAAAGGCGTCATCGCCTATGAAAATTTACGAGGCGTCATCGCCCGTTGAAACTTACGAGGCGTTATCGCCCGTTCCAAAGTCAAGCCAAAAGTCAAACCAGTCCCTGACCCGCTCCCAAAAGAGAAATTTAAGGCGTAAAACTCAACGAGCACGCCTAAATCATACAGAAAAAATTGCAGGAAACTCCAAGACAGTAAAAAAATCCGGAAGTAATTCCATGAGCGCAAACCCGCGGGTTGCAACCGCGGGTGGCAACCCGCGGGTTGCAACCGCGGGTGGCAACCCGCGGGTTGCAACCGCGGGTGGGAACCCGCTGTTCCCAACCGCGGGTGGCATCCCGCTGTTCCCAACCGCGGGTGGCATCCCGCTCTTGCCAACCGCGGGTGGGAACCCGCGGTTCCCAACCGCGGGTGGGAACCCACGGTTCCCAACCGCGGGTGGCAACCCGCGGTTGCCAACCGCGGGTGGGAACCCGCGGTTCCCAACCGCGGGTAGCAACCCGCGGTTGCCAACCGCGGGTGGCATCCCGCGGTTGCCAACCGCGGGTGCCAACCCGCCGCTTCCAACCGCGGGTGTCAACCTCCAGGTTGCAACCACGGGTACAAATCTGGGTACAAATCTGCAATTTCAATCGCGGGTTGCATCCCGCAGATGCCACCGACGGGTTACGTTCAATGAACACAACTCTCATGTCTCCTCGAGCACGTCTATGGCGAGCACGCAACATGCACCAAAAATTTTAATCTCTCTATCAGAGGCATCTGGGGCCCATACAACTACTCAGGACAACGTGCACTCCAGAAGAATCCGCAGGAGAGTTGGGGAACAATCTGATGCTGGAAAAGAGCTCAGCCCTGAGATATTGCAGACTCTCAAGTATTATGAACCAAGTTTGCGACGCAAGCGGCGTCAGGTTGCAAATGGAGAGGAGAAGATATCTCAAGACTTGAGAGAATACCTCAATTGGAAGAAGAACTCTGCACAGAATACTCCTCAATGCCAATGCGAACAGTTAATCTCAACTGTTCTATCAAACTGCGAGTGCCATCCGAGACGGTCCGTTTTTGAGCGGATCACCGAATCCAAAGGAATACGGACAATAAAGAGGGTGTGCTCTGGAACCGATCTACCTGCCACCTCATCAAATATGGTTAATAAAGGCAAAAAGGTGGTCGGAAATAACCTTTCGGATAAGGAAATTACTCCAGGATCAAAAGGAGTTTCTATCGAACCAGAGGGTGCGCTTCTAGAAGAAGTCTCTGAAAGGCTTGAGAGACAAGAAAAACGTCTCGAACAGCACGAGGAGACCATAGAAGAAATGAAACAACTTTTGATTGAGTTGCTGGCTCAAACTAGAAAGAACCAATCATCGCCGTCCATTTCTAGTCGGCAGAAAGGAAAACGGCCTGTCCAAATAAATGAAGACAGCGAAGACGAAGATGAAGAAGTGCCTCCTCATTCAAGAGAGGAAGAGGAAGTGAAAGTTATCCTCAATCCTCACGCAGAGAAAATAGAAAAGATGGAGAACCAATTACAAGCTCTTCTTCATCGCAAAAAGCTACAAGAGGTGGGGGTAGTCCGTCCATATCCCATAGAATGGGAGACCGTACCCTATCCTGCAAAATATAAACCGTTGAATCTTCAATCATTCGACGGTAAAAGTTCGCCGCAGCAACACATCTTCTATTTCCTCTCACAGACAGGACATCTCATGGGGAATGATCCAACTATGACTAGGATATTTGCGAGCACTTTACGGGGGCCCGCATTTACCTGGTTTATGCAACTTCCCCAGGGAACAATTAAATCTTGGGCTGATGTAGAACGTGAGTTCCTAGCCCGATTCTTTGAAGATGATACAGAAGTCTCCATATTATCTTTGCTAGCAGCGAAGCAAGAAGAAGGCGAAACGATCAAAACTTATGTCGAGCGGTTCCGAGAACTTTCCGTTCGATGCCCACATGGCATGACGCAGGATACGCTTGTGGAAACCTGCAGACATAACTTGTTGACCGATATTTTAGACAAGATGGGTTCGGTCGAATCCAAGTCATGGAAGGATCTGCTTAAGCAGGGCGAACAGGCCGAAGAAATACTTCGACGTCTCGAAATGCAACAGTCTACAACCGGAGACGGTGCAAACGAATCTCCATTCCATTTTTCCCGTTCAAAAGGGAAAGACATAACGGCAATGGCGGTAGAAAGTACACTGAAGCAGAAACTATGGCCAACTACAAGCAACACAGCAAAGTCGCCCAGACTTCAAAAGCAGTATTCGTTCAAGGATGAACATACTGCTACTATGTTCAATCTGCTCACCAAACGCAAGATGCTTAAATTGCCGGAGAGCAAGAGACCTGAAGAAGTAGGGAAAACTAACGATCCGAACTACTGCCTGTACCATCGGATTGTAGGTCACCCCACAAAAAATTGTTTTATCTTAAAAGATAAAATTCAAGCGTTGATTGACGCTGGAGCAGTTCAGCTCAAAGCTGAACAAAAAAGGAGTTAGAGCTAACTCCGACACATTTAATGCGTGAGGTCTAAAGGTACCACTAGGGCTCACAACAATTCCCAAAAAATGGGCTCAGGGCGGTTAATTTAAACCCCCAATTAAAAAAAATATATATATAAAAAAAAAAAAAAAAAAAAAAAAAAAACACCCAACGCCGACAAGGCTACGGGAAGAGAATAAATTTCTCGCCAACCCCACCATGCTGGGGGTAAAAAGCATGAACCGCCCAACGCCGACAAGGCTACGGGAAGAGAATAAATTTCTCGCCAACCCCACCATACTGGGGGTAAGAAGTATGAATTACCCAACGCCGACAAGGCTACGGGGAGAGAATAAATCTCTCGTCAACCCCATCATACTGGGGGTAAAAGTATGAACTGCCCAACGCCGCTAAGGCTACGGGAAGAGAATAAATTTCTCGCAAACCCCATCATACTGGGGGTAATAAGTACGAACCACCCAATGCCGATAAGGCTACGGGGAGAGAATAAATTTCTCGTCAACCCCACCATACTGGGGGTAAAAGTATGAATTGCCCAATGCCGCTAAGGCAAAGGGAAGAGGAAAAGTTTGGTATTTAAACCCAAACGAAACCCTCGACAACTCACTATGCTGAGGATAATAGCATGGCTAGCCCAACTCAAACGGTAGTTGGTAAAGGCAAAATCAAACCCGTTGATAGCTGGGGGTTTGCTAAAAATCCCACGACAAATCTGTCACAACAGTATTCTTACCCGAATATAAGAATACATCACTGCCCTAAGCTGCTAAGGCAAAGGGAAGAGGAAAAGTTTGGTATTTAAACCCAAACGAAATCCTTGACAACTCACCATGCTGAGGGGAATAGCATGGCTAGCCCAACTCAAACGGTAGTTGGTAAAGGCAAATCAAACCCGTTGATAGCTGGGGGTTTGCTAAAAATCCTAATCAGATAAATCTCCTGTCACGTTAAGATTTCACCTCTGACAACAAAACTTTTCTTGTCATTTTGCTCCGACAGAGCAAGCGACACTCCAAAATATTAGTCAAGTTAAAATCATACCTCTGACATCATAATTCAAAATCAAAAGAGATAAAATCCTAATTAAATCGGTCCCCTGTCACGTTAAGATTCACCTCTGACAGAAAAGAAAATTCACACTTCATCAAGTCCAACATTACAACCTCTGATGAACGTGCTTTAGATATCGTTAAGTTGAAAATCACCTCTGACGAAAATTATCTCCCTATCAAGTTAACAGTTACCTCTGATAGTCCGATTCCAAAACTAAATACGTTAACCGTCACCTCTGTTTAGTCAGCTTGTCCCTATCACGACCAGATCCTCTGAATAGGTTAAGCTCCAAGACACGTTTAATGTCACCTCTGTCTTTTCCTGATTCGTCATACTAGATGTCACTGAACGGTTAGGATTAAAATAAGCACGTTAATATTATACCTCTGCTTGACCTAAAATAAGCACGTTAACATTATACCTCTGCTTGTCCTCTAATGAGTACGTTAAAATCATACCTCTGCTTGTTATGGAATAAATAAATATATTAACAGTTATCTCTATCGACCAAATCTTTTAAAAGGTCCATAACCAAAATTAAAAAAATCCAAAGTATTTCGAAATTCAGTACGGTTCAATACAGAACTTCAAAAACTTTGGAGGGGGTTATGTAGACACTAAAAATAATTAATTTAAAAAAAATAAAAAAATAAAAAAAAAAATTCTAAGTGGGCACACCCGCGGGTGCACCCGCGGGATGCAACCCGCGGGTGCAACCCGCGGGGGCACCCGCGGGAAGCATCCCGCGGGAGCACCCGCGGGATGCAACCCGCGGGTGCACCCGCGGGTTGCAACCCGCGGGGGCACCCGCGGGAAGCAACCCGCGGGAGCACCCGCGGGTTGCAACCCGCGGGAACCCCCGCGGGAAGCAACCCGCGGGAGTTCTCCCGCGGGTTGCAACCCGCGGGAGCCCCCGCGGGTTGCCACCCGCGGGAGGATTCCCGCGGGTGGCAACCCGCGGGGGCGATCCCGCGGGTTGCCACCCGCGGGTTGTTTTTCGTTGTTTTCCCGTTATTTTATTTCCTATTTTATTTTCCTGATAATCCGTGATCCGCTTTTTTAGGAGGAATCAAGCCGGATTTCAAGTCTCTTCGGTCTATAAAATGCAGAAATTTAACGGGAGAAAGGACTTTTTTGATTTTTGGATTCTTGGACTTTGGGAAGATTTCGGGCGAGCTCGTGAGATCAAAGAAAAGAGCAGAGCCATCTTCTCCTGGTCGGACGGTCAACGGAGGCAGCAACGAGACTCCACCGCCACCCGAACCCACATAAAAAAGGGAATAAACTAATATTCCCGTTCTTGTAATTCCTCGATATTTTTTTGTAATCTCAATTTCGTTGTAATCAAATAATTTTTGCAATGGAATCAAAGATGCAATTTTCGGGCGTACAAGTATCTCCCCCCTATCAGTTTCAAAAGGGAACAGTCCTTTCTCTTACGTTGGTGCGAATCAAAATTTACGACCTGCATCGTGCCTTTAGGAATGGGTTGCACTCCATCTTAAATTGTTGACTCTATCCAGTTGGGCGTTTTACCGAACTTGACAGTCACCATATTCGCGGTCATCTTCTTCTAGTGTTCTTGGAGCTTGATGACATTAGCGTCCACTAGGACTTGAATTTTATCCATAAGGATGTAGCAGTTTTGGGTAGGGTGGTTAATGATCCTATGGTAGACACAATAGTTAGGATCATTAACTTTCCCTGCTTCTTCTGGACGTTTAGACTCCGGTAGCTTTAGCATCTTCTTACTCATGAGGAGCTTGAAGATAGTCTTCGTGTGCTCATCCTTAAAGGAGTATTGCTTTTGCGGCATTCGTGTCTGAGGAGGGAGCTTCGGGGAAGTCTTCGCGAGTTGTGGCGTATCAGTGACCATAATCTCCTTTCCCTTATATCCTCGGGATCGGGACTTATAGTTGTTATCACCACTTCGCTTATGTTTCTTCTCGCCTCCTTCTTCTTCGAGTCTTTGCGCAATTTCTTCAGCTTCTTCAGCTTGCAGGGCGAGATCCTTCCAAGTTGAGGACTTCACTTCTCCCATTCTGACTAGAACCTTAGTCGATAAATTATATCGACAGGTTTCTACCAAGCTCTTTTCTGGCAACCCATGCGGACATCTTAGAGAATCATTTCGAAATCTTTTGATGAAGTCCCGGACTGACTCCCCTTTCCTTTGTTTAGTGGCTAGAAGCGCCAGCAATGATACCTCTATATCATCTTTATAGAACCTAGTAAGAAAGGCTTTTTCCTTGTCGCTCCATAAATTGATGGTTCCTGGCTCTAGTCTCCGAAACCATTCAAAAGCTAGTCCCGTTAAGGTACTAATGAATAGCCTCATAATAATAGGGTCATTTCCGGCTAAATGCCCAATCTGCGATTTAAAATAGTATAGGTGCTGGTTCGGCGATCCTTTACCATCGAAAGACTTGAGCTTCAATGGTTTATAACTTTCTGGGAACGACACACTTTCCCATTTCATGGGATACGGCCTTACCACGCCGAGCTCTTGTAAGTCGCTCTTATGCATGAGAGCGTTCAGTTGATTTTGGAAGCTCTCCATCCAGATAGCATTCGCATTCCCTTCTTGATGCATGGAACGGTTGCCATCATCCTCATGATGTTCTAATTCTTTTTCATTATTGTGAAGACCCTCCTCTTCTGTCTTCTTCCCTTTTCAGTATTTGAGTGCGAGGACGTATCCTTCAATCTGGTCTTCTCCAATTCCATCAGAACATGTAATATATCTTTAAGTTCGCTGATAGCATTCTGCTGTTGCTGGATGTGTTTGTCTTGTTCATCCATTCTCCGCATGAACTCTTCTGAGACATTGTTTTGAGTCATATATGCAGAGGCAGAATCTTCAAGGAACGAGTCGGATGTCAGTGATTCAGCCATAACAGATTTGATCATATCTTCTTCATCGGAAGAGATTCCCGCCATCTGTCTATAATTCATGGAGACTGCCGTCCCACTTTTGAGTCGAGTGTTTCGGAAAACTCCTCATTCTTCATTGAATAGATCCTTCGAGCTTGAAGAGAGCTCTGGGTCAAAAGCTTCTCCTTCGGAGACTTTTTTCGCCTTCTTCTTCTTCTTCTTTTCTCCGACGCTTGTCATGTTGGATGACACTGCAGGATATTCTGGCTCAGAAAACTCAAGCCCGCTACGTCGCCTCCTCTTCGCCAGTTGGGATGAAGATGTCGATGGAGCCGACAATCGATGAAACACCGAGGACCTGGTATGGGCTGAACAATGACAGTGAGACAGTACTGCATTGATCAGTCGTTCACAGTGGCAGTGAGATACGTAGGATTCTTCCTTTTTTCTGTTCAGAAGTTTCCGAAGATCTCTTGCACTGGAATTCTTTGTGATGGCGTCATTCATGAGAGATAGCTTTGGGAACGGCACAGTCTCAGCCTTACAGATAGGAATGCATTTTCAGCGAATTTGAGATTAGCAGGTTCCGCGAGCTTCTTCAATCATGTGATCAGACGTTCTCCCTAGAAGACGAGGGACGCGGATGTATGCTCTGCGTTTGTGATTATGGATAATTTTGATAGACTTACTCCTCTTCCTGTAGGAAACGTGAGTAAATCCTTCCGCGTCTCGACCAACCTCGCCTTTTGGCTTCCATATTTGTGTAGTAGGTTTTTGCCGGGATGAGTTGGCGGTTTCCTTTTGTTGCGTGATTCTGCAAAGGGCACGAATTTTGCTTCTCTTAGGTTTCTTCTCGTTGTACGAGTGAGAGGAACCTCCTTCTCCGCATCACAGTCTCGCGGAGCGGATAGGGGTCGTTTCCCCTTATTGAAGCGGGGACTTTGGTCCACTTGGCTTGAGAGATCAAGAGTCTTAGTCAAAACTGACATAGAGCCCAATGTTGAGGAGGAGGTTTTCGGACTAACTTGGTCCGTCGGCTCCCTTGGCTGAGTTATTACCATTAAAGCCTCCTTGGAAATTGACCCCTTAGAGTTTTTATGGTATCCCTTTAGGGAAGTAGGGCTCTTGGAGCCTGAAGAAAGGAATTCTTCGTACCTTTCTTAGTCGACGTGAATGGTGAGCTAGTCGACCATACTACCAACTGGAATGTTGTCGGATTGAGCTACCACCAGATCACCGGAGGTGATGGTTGTCCCCAGCGGAGTCGCCAATCTTCCATTTGCCATAAAAATTGCAACGCTCTTTATATCGAAGTCTTTTCAATAAAAGATTACAATCTAACGGTTTTCCGTTTACAAAAAATGAGGAAGATAGCTTTTCCTCTTTATTTAAGGCTGGGTCCCTAGGTAGCTATGGAGGATGATCCTGCTCTCTGTTGACACTCCGTACAATCTCTCTCAGTTGGCTAAAGGAAAAAGAAAAACTCTCGACTCTTGATCACAAGGGGTAATTTTTAGAAGAAGATATCCGTCTGTGTCCGTCCGTCTCTCTTTAGCTCCCCCACCTTTTATAGGGGTTTTAGAGTAACGTCCAGCCATATTTGCTCGACCGTTAGCTCCCACTACTCGAGAAGTACCGTCATATTCGTTAGGCGGTTGCTCTCACGATCGAAGTAATGTCGCTGCATTCGTTTGGCAGTTAGCCCCACGATCCAAGGTGGTACTTTTTTTGTTCTGGTCGGGTGACTTTGTATTAAACCCCTACCTGAAAGCTATGGGTAGTGTCGCAAATCTCAATTTTATATTCGCGAACCTGTTATATCGTCACGGGTCGCAAACCTCAATCTTCAGGTTCGTGGATCTGCTGAGTTGCGCACTTCTAACTTTGAATCTGCGGATCTGCTTTGCTTTCCAGAATTTTTCGCCGACAGCTGTCATAGGTAAGATCTTAACATGACAGATTCACGGGATTTTTAGCAAACCCCCAGCTATCAACGGATTTGATATGGCATTACCAATCGCCATTCATATTTGGCTAGTCATGCTATTCCCCTCAGCATGATGAGTTATCGATGGTCCTATTTGGCCTTAGATGCCAAACGTTGCTTCTTCCCTTTACTTTTAGAGCATTGGGTGGTTCATACTTTTACCTCAGCATGAGGAGTTGTCAAGGATTTGAATTCCTCTCCCCTTTACTTTTAGAGTATCGGGTCATGAGTATCCTTATAAGATAATGTTAAGACAAATTTGTATGGGATTTTTAGCAAATTTCCAGTATGAACGGATTTGAACGGATTTGATGTGGCTTTACCAATCACCGTTTGCGTTGGGCTAGCCATGCTTTTTCCCTCAGCATGATGAGTTGTCGAGAGTTTTGTTTGGGCTTAAATGCCAAACGTTCCCTCTTCACTTCACTGTTTTGGTATTGGGCGACTGGTTCCATACCCTTACCCCCAGTATGGTATTGGGCGACTGGTTTCAATTTCTCCTTCCCGTTGTTTCTGACAGCATTGGGCGGTGGATTCACTAGCCTTCTCTTTTTTTGAAGGTGGCTAGATGTAGTATTTCTTCAAGAATTTGCTGTTGATAGGCATCATCATCATGTCGCCGTCTTGATTGATTAGGCGATAGGCTCCATTTGAGTAGACAATTTCTACTACAAAAAGTCCTTCCCACTTGGGTTCGAATTTTCGCTTAGTCTTGTGGATCAGGATCATTGGTCTTTTGACAGCTAAACCAAGTCTCCTTCTTTAAAAGTTCTTCGTTTAACTTTCTGATTAAATGCCCTCGAGATGCATGCTTGTACAACTCGATTTGTTGTGTTCAGGCGTTTTTCGTCCAAGGCCTCTAATTCTTGGAGTCGCTTTTGATGTTTTTCTTCAGTCATCATTTTTGTAACCAGCACTACTCGCAGGGATGGGATTTGGATCTCTAATGGCAATACTGCTTCGCAACCATACACCAAAGAGAAGAGCGTAGCTTTTGTTGGAGTTTGCACCGTCGTACGGTAAGCCCACAAACACTCGCCTAGCTTTTCATCTCAATCGCGGCAACTCGAAGAAACAAACTTTTGTAGAAGCTTTACAATAGTCTTGTTGAAAGCTTCTGCTAATCCGTTGGCTGTCGGATTATAAGGCGTTGAAGCCACATCTTGAATTCTGAACTTGCCACAAAATTTCACGAAGCCTTGACTAATGAATTGAGGCCCATTGTCGTGGATGATCCGTCGAGGCACACCGAAGAGGTAAATTACATGGTGTTTGATGAATTTGACCACATCTGTTGTCTTGACTTCTCTCATGGGGACAGCTTAGTCAGTTATCGCCAATATAAAACGGTGTCCTTTGGAGGATGGCGGAGTGATTGGCCCAACAACATCTATTCTCCAAGTCTCGAACGGCCAACTGACAGTCGATGTATGCAAGTACTATGGAGGTTGGTGTATGAAATTAGCATGGACTTAACAGGCATGGCAACGCTTTGCATATGCCACTGCATCTGTGATCATCTTGGGCTAGAAGTATCCCAATCTTCTAATGTAATTCTAGAGTTTTGGTCCAGGCTGGTGGGCCCTGCAGGTCCCGTCATAGGTTTCTTTAATCACTTCTTGAGCTTCCCTTTTTTATAAGCAACGAAGTAGGATACCATCATGAGATTTTCGATACAGAGTTTGGAGCGTGGCATTATAATAAAATTTTGTGGCCTTGTTTCTTATGGAAGCAGCTTCTTTAGGGTCCTCAGGGAGGATGTCGTGCAACGCATAGTCCACAAGTGGAAAACGCCAGTCTCGTGGCTCAAACTTTATTCCAATTTGGTTCGCTTCATCTACTTCCCTGATTTCTTTTGGGTGTAGGAGTTTGCAACTTCCAATGGTAACATGCTTAGTTGACCCGCTTGGTACAGCGAGAGTCGCAGCTAGTGATGCAAGAGCATCGACGTATGTATTCTCGTATCTTGGCACATGGTCGATATAAAATTCTTCGAACTTGTTTGCTAGTTGCATCACTGTTTGATGATACGGTATGAGGGCTTCATGCTTTATCTCATATTCTCCGGTCATCTGGTTAACGACAAGTTTTGAATTGCCATATGCTTCGTGATACCTCACCCGCAATTGCCAAGCTATCTGGAGGCCAGTGATAAGAGCGTTGTACTCTACGACATTATTTGTACAGGGCCTGGTTAATGAGTATCCTTGAGGCACTACATGTTTGTGGGGAGATACTAGTACGACCCCCACACCGACAGCATCTCTTCTTGCTGCCCCATCAAAGAACAGTTGCCACATTTGTTCTTTTGAGATCGCATTAACTTCCACATCTTCATCTGGGGTGTCAGCTTGGAGTTTGATGTTCTCTGAAACTCGGCGCTCGGCGAGAAAGTCTTCTATGGCTTGGCCTTTCGACGCTTTATGAGGCACGAAATGTATGTCGTAGGGAGACAATAATAACACCCAATTGGCGAGATGACCATTTAATGATCCCAGCTTTGTCATGAGTAATTTTAGTGGATTTACTCGAGAAATGACATGTATCATCTGGCCGACTAGGTAGTGTCGCATTTTTTGGACCACAAACACTAGTGCTAGGCATTCTTTTTCGATTGCGCTGTACCGATGCTCCGCACCAACCATTGTCCGGCTAAGATAGTAGATTGCCTGCTCCTAGTCTTGATCATTATGTTGGGCCAATAGAGCCCCTAAGGCATGGTCCATCGTTCTCACATAGATCAAAAAAGGCTTCCCTGAAATAGGTGTCATTAACACAGGCGGTTTTGTGAGGTAATTTTTAATGTCCTCAAAAGTTTGTTGACAATCTTCATCCCAGACGAAAGAGACTCCCTTCTTCATTAATTTTGAGAATGGCTGGCACCTTCCTGACAGATTTGTTATGAACCGCCGGACATATGTCAGCTTGCTTTGCAACCCCCTGAGTTCCCTCGAGTTATGTGGCGGTTACATTTCTTTTATTGCTTTGACCTTATCAGGGTCAAGGTGGATTCCCTTCGAGGTGACAACAAATCCCAAGAACTTCCCGCTCGATACTCTGAGAAAGGACTTGGTAGGGGTCATTTTCAGTTGATACTTCCTCATGATATCAAACATCACCCTCAAGTCTTGCAAGTGATCTTCTTTCTTTTTACTTTTAACAACGAGGTCATCCACATAGCACTCGACGGTTTTACATAAGTGTTCTTGAAAGAGGACGCTCATAGCCTGTTGGTAAGTAGTGCCGGCGTTCTTCAATTCGAATGGCATTACTGTGTAGCAATAAATTTTGAGTGGTGTTCTGAATGCCGTGTGTTTCTCATCTTCTGGATACATTTTAATTTGGTTGTATCCTGAGAAACCATCCATGAAGGACATCCGCTCACGTGTTATCAATCATTACATCCGTGATGCGGAGTGGGAATTCATCTTTTGGGCATGCAGCGTTGAGATCTCGGAAGTCTATGCATATCTGTATCTTGTCGTTTTTCTTAAGCACTGGTACGATATTTGCTACCCAGTCGGGGTGTTGTTCTTCGCGAATGAATCCTGAGTCTATCAGCTTCTTGACTTCGAACTCTATAGCTTCCATCAACTCGGGCTTGCAACGCCTTTGTTGTTGTTTTACGGGTTTAGCATCCGACTTGATGTTTAGTCGGTGCATGGCAACCTGTGGGTCCAAGCCGGGTATGTCTTCATAGCTCCATGCGAAGACGTCGATGTATTCTCTTATAAGACATACGAGATTCTCTTTCTCTTGAGGAGTGAGACTCTCACTTATAAAAATGGGTTTCGGGTCATCTTCAGTTCCCATATTGACTTGAACCACTTGGTCTTCAGTTGGCGGTTTTCGCTGCTCAAATCTGATATCCCATTGGATATCCATGTGTTGTGCCCAAACATCATCTGGTTCTTTATGGCTTACTGAAACCATGTTCGCAGTAAGGACCTTGAATATTACACTTGTACCAACATCAGAATTTCATTCTATTATTTCTTTAGGATTTTCTGATTCGGCTGAGGCTATGTACTCTCTTCCTGAGGATTCAGAAGTAATAACATATCCCAACCCCCTACGGGTTTTATGATAGTAATCGAGATTCTTTCCTCGTGGGACAAACAAATGTAAAAGGTTTCGTCGTCCTCTTTCGAAGTTTAATCCATGTTTATGGTTGAAATAGTAGCACATGCTTTTCATCATTTGATGGGAGACTGATTCATAATGGCCAAATTGAAGTGTCGTTTGGTCATCGCTTTCACTACTTATGGTATGCTCGGGCCGCGATTCAACTTGCCCGAATATTATCGGTTGTTGGTCTGGCCATCGAGCAGCCACCTCAAAGTAGCCCCATCCACATTGTGAATTTTAGTTTGCCCAGCAAACGACGATCATATTGGCAGATGGAATGTTGTTAGAGCCTCCCACTCGGATATGTTATCCACTTCTATGCTTGTACAAGACGGAGTAGAATCCAAAGCAACAACAGGAACATAAGCAAAACCTATGTTTTCATTAATAATCCACTCGTCCACTTCATCGGCAGCGTTGGTTACCTTAAAATCATTAATACTGATTACAAGAGGATTTATCTTAAACTCGCAGTCTTCTTCATCTGCTGGCTCGGGTTCAGTGTCTGCTTCATTGTTATTGTCATAGTCCCATTTGACATTCTTTGTTGATTCTGTGGATGCCTCTGCTGTATCTCTATACAGCATGGCATCCGTGAAATAATTTTCCACCCCCTTAAAGGGCTGCTTGTCGGCGATCAATGTGTGGACTGCCCCCTGATCATTGCAATATTTCATATATTGGTGGAGAGTAGAGGGCACCACCATGTTGGAGTGAATCCAAGGACGTCCTAAAAGCATATTATAAGCAGTGTCTGGTCACCATAAAAATTTCAAATGACACTCTATTGAAGTTTTTTCAATAAAGGATTACAATTCAATGGTTTCCCATTTACAGAAAATAAGAAAAATAGATTTTCTCTTTGTTTAAAGCCAGATTCTGAGGTAGCTGCGGAGGACGATCCTTCTCTCCGTTGACACTCCGCACAATCTCTCTCAGTTGGCTGGGAAAAGAAAGGCTCTGGACTTTTGATCACAAAGGGTAACTCAAGAAGAAGATGATTGATCCCTCTGTCTCTTCGTCTCCATGTGTCTTCGTCTCCATGTGTCTTCGTCTCCGTCCATTCTTTTTCGCTCCCCCGCCTTTTATAGGGGTTCTAGGGTAACATCCCGTCTTATTTGCTCGATAGTTAGTTCCCACTACTCGAGAAGTACCGTCGTATTCGTTAGGTGGTTGCTCCCACGACCGAAGTAATGTCGCTGCATTCGTTTGGCAGTTAGCTCCACGATCTGAGGTGGCAACTCTCTTTTTCGGGTCGGGTGACTTTGTATTAAACCCCTACCCGAAAACTATGGGTAGTATCGCGAATCTCAGTTTTAGATTTGCGAACCAGTTCTGTCGTCACTGGGTCGCGAACCTCAATCTTCAGGTTCGCGGATCTGCTGAATTACGAATTTCAAACTCTAAATCCGCGGATCTATTTTATCTTCCAGAATTTTTTACCGACAAAAACCCCTCCAAAGTTTTCAAAACTCTTATGATCCTTTGAGGGGTTTTGGAATACTTTGGATATAATATTCTGTATTAGAATCTTCATCTGAGAGTACAATTATGTATTAGAACTTTCCTTCAACTGAGGGTAACATAACTCTGTCTCAATCTCTCGAACTCTCATTTTGAAAGAAACATGAATCTGTATTAGCGCTGTGAATTTGCTGTATTTGAAGGAAAATGCGACTTTATATTTCATTTTACTGCCTTTGAAGGAGAATGCGACTCTGTATTAGCGTCACAATTTGACGCATACGATTCTGTGTTAGGAAAACAAACAGACGACTCTGTGTTAGGGTCACAAACTTTCGCCTTGGAAGGAACACAACTCTGTATTAGGATCGCGAACTTTCATTTGGTAGCAAAAAACGACTCTGTGCTAGGGTCGCGAACTTTCGCTTTGGAAGGAAAATGACTCTATATTAGGATCGCGAACTTTCATTTGGTAGCAGAAAACGACTCTGTGTTTGGGTCACAAACTGAAATTTCGGAGGGAACGCGATTATGTATTAGGGACGCGAACTCTCACTTTTTTGGAGAAGAAAAACGACTTTGTGTTAGGGTCGCAAACTGAAACTTCTGAAGGATCGCGACTCTATATTAGGGACGCAGACTTTTACTTTGGAGAAGAAAGCGACTATGTGTTAGGGTCGCAAACTGAAATTTCTGAAGGATCGCGACTCTATATTAGGGATGCGAACTTTTACTTTGGAGAAGAAAGCGACTATGTGTTAGGGTCGCAAATTGAAATTTCTGAGGAATCGCGACTCTGTATTAGGGACGCGAACTTTTACTTTGGAGAAGAAAGCGACTCTGTGTTCGCAAACTGAAACTTCTGAAGGATCGCGACTCTGTATTAGGGACGCGAACTTTTACTTTGGAGAAGAAAGCGACTCTATGTTAGGGTCGCAAACTGAAATTTCTGAAGGATCACGACTCTATATTAGGGATGCGATTTTTACTTTTTGGTTGCAGAAAGGCCAGAAGGCAGTTGCTTTCTACGGCGTAAGAATTGAGACATTCTCTGAGCCGCATTAAATGAAAAGGTACTTACGAGATTCGGGCCAGATATCACGTATATCCAGAGATCTCGGCCGTCAAATTATCTGCTATATAATCTCAATTTTATAAGAGAGGCTATTCTTATCTCAAGAAATTTGAAATCCGACTTTTTCGTTAGAGTTTTTCAGACTTCTCGTCTTCAACCTCCAATTCTCTACGTGAAGAATTTCCTCAATCTGTAAAAGATGTCGAAGAAAGCTTCTTCCTCCAATGCTGCTGCCAGTGGTCATCAAGATCCTCAAGCAACCTCTAATTCAATAGTGGTTCGGCAGGAAACCTTGATTGGAGGTAATAAAAATAACTTTCGAAAGGCAGTCCTTTTCTCAGAGATTTTTTTTCTTTATCTTGAATCTGAACGTCTCTTGCAGTTGATTATGCCTTGAATCCTTGGCCGAAGGATCATTATTACTCGGATGGTTATGATGGGAAGAAAGAGTTCAGATTTGGTCATGTCTTTCCATATTGTACAGCATCAGATAGCCAAGAGAGAGAAGACAAAATTCTCCATCCTTCTCGCTCAACATTGCGAGAACTGATAACTAATGCACCTTTCGAAGGAGATGATCGGTCCCCACTACGCAAACCCGCCTTTTTGTTTGGGGACCACGTTTCGGTGCCCGATAGCGATTTGGAAGATGGAGATTACAAGTGGCTTCGTCAAGTTGAAAGTCGCTACTTGTTTCTCCCCAATATGGAGAGGTCTTATCCGTTCTTATTCTTTCAATCCCTTTCCGCGCCCAGACGAATGGATTGGCACATAAACAGGCCGCAGGACGGCGTCTTATTGGGGGGATTCAATGCTCAAGGTGATTTTCCTCGTAATACTGGAAAACACTTCCGTGGACTACTTTTCGGACTGCTTAAACATGACCTCCTCAGAGGCGAGTTCCCATAATCGCACAGACTTTCCTGCACCGATTCACCAATGCACAAGGGGAGTTTTCTGTTCAGGATTTTCGTCCCCCTGGATGGGTTCACTGCTCCTCAAAAGGAGAGTGGGCAATCTTTACTGACTTTTTCCTGAAAACTTTCAGACATCAGCTTCATTATGCGGGGCTACATCGCGCTATCAGGGCTATTCAGTATGGTATTCCCGCGAGCAGATTCTATTTTTTTGCTCTACTAGAACTGTACAATCCTGATACTTGTACAATCTTTTGCACTCGAGGCAAACTGGATTTTGCCCTTCACGAAATGTATGAAATTTTGGGCTTACTCATGGGAGACATCCCGTATGAAGAGTATGTCCCCATTGGGAAAGAACTCCATCTGCTGAAGACTCGGGACTATTTGGCCTATGATACTTACGGGGAGTTACTCTGTCACTACAATATTTGCACCCACACATCCAGCACCAGCAGTTTGAAGCCAAAGAAGTGGCTGCAATATCTTCTGTCCAATTTTTCTAAGGGTAATCCTAATTTTACTCATCTTCCTCCAGTTTTTCAAAGGAGGTTGAGAGAAGAATCGCAAGTTTCGGGACAGATGCTTATGTCGCCGAATCTGATGATGACGTTTTCAAACCTGGGACGTCCTTTAAGAGCTTTCATTATCAGGCCCTTCAACCTTTATCTGATCTTGCCTTCTTGGCGGGTTATTTGATGGTATGGTTGAAAAAGTGTATTATTCCTTCGCAGGAAAACATACCCGTTAGGGCTGTATACCCAGTCGTCCTACTAGCATTAGGTAGGCGAGTCACTCTGTTGCCGGCGATGGTGTGCAGCATCCAAAGCGAACTGAGAAGATTATCTGATAAATTCTGCAACGTGAAGGAGCAAAGGAAGAAAAGGGATCCGGTCATTAAGACTCCTAATCCGCGTGTAGAACTCCCTTATACTTATTTGATGGCTTGGTTGGTTCTACATTTTTCCTTTTCGATGAGCCCTGCCGACTGACTCGCAGATTGACTTAAGTGCTCCCAAAGTACAGCACTACGAGAGGTCGCAATGGAGATAGGGCTACATGGCCGTGATCCGCAAGACCCTCCGTCATTTCTTGACTTTTGAATTATTCAAATATTTTTCGTACTTTCTAAATGCTGGGTACGGGGAGGAATTCGCGGATACTGTCGACGCCGATAAATTCACTACTCTGTCCTCGGAGTGCTTCTGGTGGTTGATAAATATCCTCCCAGGATATCTGGCTCTTCATTTGGGGAACCATTGCTACATAGAGCCTTACTACCCGTGCCGTTTCGCTCGACAATTCGGGTATGATCAGCTTTAGGTTGGTAATCCCAATAGGGAGATAAGTTTTGTTGGGAATGCTCTTGAAGGAGCTCAAGCTTGGTTTCACTTCGTCGCAGGTGGAACTCAAGCCAGATTTGATCTTCCGCTCAAGACACCAAATTCGAGTATGAGCTTCTGTTTCTGTAAGTGGTTCGCGGATGCTAGTTCCGCTCCTCCGAATTTCAGCATAAACCATACCAGTCTGTAGGAGATCAGAGCTTGGTATGCCCAGAAGAAGAAAGCTGGCAGTATGAAAGTGGCAGGGATGGAAGATTTCAGGGGAGACAGCGCATCCAATGAATCAAAACCGGTAACTCAACAAAGGGAAGAGGACAATAATGCATCAGCTCAAGCTGCCTCTCTTGATGTTTCTCCTCTCTCGACATCGAAGAAGACTTCTCCTCAACCGTAGTCTCCTCCCAAAAAACCTTCACATAAGCGGAACAGACTAAGGCGCCTCAGTGACTTGCCTACCACTCCACAGGGGATTGATTCACAGAGCACCCCATCTGGAACTGACACTGCAACACCCAGTCTGGTTTCTGAGTCCCTCGCTGAGGAACCCGAGGAAGATGAGGATGACTCATCTTCAACTCTCCACTCCCTTAAGAGGCGTCGGAGTCAAGGACCTGTTCTCTGCAGTGATCCTACTCCCGTCACTCAAGAGGGTTCTACCCCCTTCTTGTCAGGCCACTGTTGAAGTCGCTGTTATTCCGGCCATACAAGAGGATCCGTCAGCTCTGCTGTTCAATTTATTGCAGATGATGAAGTACAAATCATTGGGGAGACTCGCGCATCAGATCCCCCAAAAGCAGCACCTCCTTTAGGAAATCAGGATGACTGGGGAAATGACTTTAATGTCGACAGCGATGATTTTTGATATTCAACCCCTCCATCAGACCATGGTAAGTATGTCTATTTGAGCGAAGACATTCATACTGAAGTGAAGTATACGGGCCTGAAGGGTTTGGTCATGAGGTGTACGGACTTGAATAATCCAGTGTCCAACATTTAGGTCTGCATCTTTTTTCTTAAGCAATAATGTTATTATAAAATGATACTGTAACATTTAACTATTAACTTTCTCCTTTTGCTAGCTCCAGTTTCGACTCCAAATTTGGAGTGCATGGGCGCGAACGTAACTTTGCCAGATGACACCATCGCGGGAATTGACACTGATGAGGCGACCGAAGTTACCACTTTTGTTGTTGATACTACGGAAGCAATGATCCCCGAGACTACTATGTCTACGGTTTTGGCCGCAGCTGCTCCGACCGATATTTTGGTTCAGGATGCTGCAGTTGTTAGCTCTGCTGAAGTCTCCAGAAGTCTCCAATCAATCCGCCTCTGCCTCAACTAGTGCTACTCCCTCTCATGCGGAGATTGATATGCTTGAGATTGATTTATAAAATGATACGATGGAGACCTTCCTTCACTTCCTTGACCGCTGTATTGATAAAATACTGAAGGTGGCTTCTTTTGCTTCGCTTGCCAATATTCTCAATATTTACTTAACTAGTATTGTCAGCATTGGTGGAGAGGATAAAACTGTTCCCTTTAGGCTTATGATAACTCAGCTTCAAAAGCATGCTGAATTCCTATCAAAAGCCAGAAGTGTTGATAAATCTTAGATAGTGAAAATCATTTTTCAGAAGCTGAAAGAGGAACAGCATAGGTTGCAGAAGGAGACTCAGGAGAAGGCAAATGCTTAGAAAGCCTCCTTAGAAGAGGGTCAATCAGACCGTGAGTCTCTAGTTCTTCAAGTGGAGGCCACTGCTTCAATTGTCAAGGACCATGACCAGGATATTGTTAGGACTCAAGAGACTATCGCCAAGGCTCAAGCTTTCTTGGCCAAAATTACTAAGGAGCGTGATGAGTCAATGAGGAATCTCGCCAACTTATCGCGCCAGCGGGACAATACAACCAGAAATCTCCAAGAGATACAAGCTGAATTGGATATGCTGGAGGCTGCTGCAGCGCAGATTGTTGTTGCTAGTGATGAGGAATCGCGTCATCAAGCTACTATCCAAGCTTATGAGACCCTCCAACAAGACATTGATGATGCGGAGGAGAAAATAAAAGCCCTGTTGAATTATTGAACTGTAAAAACTTGTATATATATGTTTCAATTTTCTGCTCTTTTTTTTTATAATTCCCCTGTCATTTATAGAGAACCTGATTTGGGCTTTCTAAGGCATGGCTTTGCAGTTGTTCCTCAAATATTTGTAACGAACTTGCCATCTCTCATCTGAATTTTGCGAACCACCATAAAACTTTGGTATCTGTGTATCTGTCACGTGGCTTTCATAAGTCACGTGAAGTCTGAGACTTTGCATCCAGAGGTTCGCGGACTAACACAATCCATACTAAATTCGCAACCCTGATTCCGGAATTTTGGTTTGCGATGCTTCATCTGGAAGTTTAGAGACTTCTGCGAACCATGGGATGAAGTCGTTGGGTGTGGAATCCTAAGCGTTACACATCATTAATGACGAGATCTCTGGGCTGCGATATCCAAACGTCTCATGCAATAATAATAAATTCTGTTGAGATCTGAACTGAAAATCTTGACCGAAGATTTCGGTTTTATCTGAAGATCACGGTTACTAGACTACCTATAGAAGGCACATGATCCCTTCAATGGAAGATCATTCAGCCGTGAGAAAATTTCTTCCCGACTTTCTTCCCTTCCTTTCTTTTGTAGCTGATCTATTAGTGCGACCATTTTTCTTCTTCATCCGAGGTGATGGATAGGAATTGGCATGTTACAAGACCTCCAGACTGCATCAATCCAGTAGGGTGTTCCACCGAAAAGGTCCTTTTGACCGTAGTCATTTTCCTTAATTAAGGTAAGTTTCTTCTTCTGATTAATATTATCCCCTTCCTTTTTTTCTTCCTTTTTAACAGGGTTTTGATTTGGTTGCAGGAAATAACCGTAGTCATTCTCCTTAACAATGACCCAAACCCGATGGGCTCGTAATTGTTTCCAATACCTCTAGGGTCTTGGATGGTCTCATGAATTTTTCATGAGAGAAAAGATTTCGGGTATGGGGCATTCCTTTTCTTCTTTCCTAGTACCCCACAAGGTTGGGGTACTAATGACCAGGACCTTGAACTTGTGCAACCCCTCATGTTGTACGTCTGGGGTGTGCACTTGGTTGGCCAGTTTTGAACTAATCAAGTCACTGGCATCATCACTTGGGGAACCAACCAGGAGGTCCCTGATTGTGGTCGGAAAGAAGAAACAAGATTATATTCTTGAACCATCCTTTAAGAGGAGGCTACAAGAGCAAATTGGAAGTAGGAGTTTCAGGAGCAAATTTTTGATCCGAGCCATGTTGAAAGAGAAGGCTACAGAAGCAAGTTTGTCATTCCAGAAGAAGATTTTACAGGGACAAACTTTTCGGTCCGAGCCATGCTAAAGAGATGGCTACAGAAGCAAGTTTGTCATTCCAGATGAGTCTGTAAGAGCATACTACTGCTTTTAAGCCATCCATGAGGGAGGAGGCTACAGATGCGACCTTTTCCCTTTTTTTCAGTAATTTGTATTCACTCTTGTTGGCTGTATAATACTAGAGAAATCTCTGTAATTTTGATCTGATAATGTATAAAAAGCTCTTTCTTTTTACATAACTAAGAGTATCTGATGGATGATTCTGATGTTGATTACCAGAGGTAATTGTTAACTTGATAATTTTAAAATCAATCTAAATTTTCTAAGTACCCAAAATTACTGCGAATGAAAGAACTTCTTGTTGACAGATTTGATTTGCCAGAGGTATTTTTAACTTAGCGAGTTTGGAAAGAAGGAAAAATATGATTCGCCAGAGGTATTTTTAACTTTACGAGTTTGGAAGAAGGAAAAATATGATTCGCCAGAGGTATTTTTAACTTGGCGAGTTTGGAAGAAAGAAAAAAAAGATTTGCCAGAGGTATTTTTAACTTGGCAAGTTTGGAAGAAGGAAAAATGTGATTCGCCAGATGTATTTTTTAACTTGGCGAGTTCGGAATAAGGAAAAATGTGATTCGCCAGAGGTATTTTTAACTTGGCGAGTTTGGAAGAAAGACAATTTGATTCGCGACCTAAAGATTTTTAGTCCGAAATCAAGAATCTTCATTAATAAACTTCTGATTACAGAGAAGCTTTTTGTTCATAATTTGCATCGAACTATCCAGATCGCGTTACAACTAGTGTTCTGCAATTTCACTAAGAATAATACTTCTTCAGGAATTTGTCGTTAATCGGCATCATAATCTTATCACCATTTGGTTTTGCCAACCGATATGCGCCGTTGGAATAGACAGTATCAATGACAAAAGGTCCCTCCCTCTTTGGCTGGAACTTTCCCTTAAGCTTTTTGTTAGTTATGATCGGTTTTCTGACTGACAGGACCAGATCACCCTTCTTGAAAGTTCTTCGTTTAGCCTTTTTGTTAAAGGCTCTGGAGATCCGCGCCTGGTATAGTTCAATACTCTGTTGAGCTTCCAAGCGCTTATCATCCAAGACTTCTAATTCTTGAAGCCTTTACTGATGCCTTTCTTCTTCTGTCATCCTAGTTGTTAACGTGACTTGCAACGATGGAATTTGGATTTCCAAAGGTAAGACCGCTTCTGATCCGTATACCAGGGAGAAGGGCGTGGCATCGATGGGAGTTCGGACTGTAGTGCGATATGCCCACAGACATTCTCCAAGTTTCTCATCCCAGTCCCTTTGATTGGACGATACGAACTATTTGAGAAGTTTTACAATGGTCTTATTAAAAGTTTCTGCTAGACCATTGGCTGCAGGACAATACGGTGATGAAGCTACATCTTCGATCCTATACTTGTTGCAGAATCTGGAATACACTTGGCTCACAAACTGGGGCCCGTTTTCATGAATTATTCTTCTGGGCACCCCGAAGCAATAAAGCACATGATGCTTGATGAATTTGATAACATCTGATGACTTTATTTCGGTTAGGGAAATGGCCTCAGTCCATTTCGAAAAGTAATCCATTATAGCTAAAATGAACGGTGTCCCCTTGTTGATGGCGGAGAAATTGGCCCTACAATGTCCATACCCTATTCTTCAAATGGCCACGACGTAGCCGTTGGGTGGAGATACTCTGGAGCTTGATGTATAAAATCTACATGTATTTGGCAGGTCTTACACTTCTTGGCGTAGTTAACCGCTTCTATCATCATCTTAGGCCAGTAATAACCCATCCTTCTGATTCTATCCCAGAGTTTTGGCCCTGGCTGGTGCGCTCCGCAGATGCCAGCATGACCTTTTTCGAGTACTTTTTGAGCTTCGCAGTTGGAGAGACAGCGGAGTAAAATTCCATCATAAGATTTTATGTACAATGTCTGGAGCTCCGCATTGTAGTAGAACCGGACAGCCCTTCTCTGAATTGCCCTGGCTTCTTTTTGATTTTTAGGTAATATACCGTAAATGACATAGTTTATATAAAGAAAATACCAATCCCTTGGTTCTAGGCTTGATTCGAAAACATCAGTTTTGTCTTCCTGTGGTTTATGCATTTCCTCTTTGAGTTCGTCTTTTAGACAAAATAATTCTTTGCTCCCTACTGTAATTTGCATTCTAGTATGCTTGGGCAAAGCTAACGTGGCAGCTAGGGAAGCTAGTGAATCTGCATAACTATTGTGGTGACGTTTTACATGGCTGATATAGAAACCTTCAAAACCATCGGCGATCTTGATCACTACACAATAATATGGCAGGAGGTCTTCATGTTTGACCTCGTACTCTCCTTTTACTTGATTTACAACGAGTTGAGAGTCCCCATATGCCTCCAAATATTTGACCCACAATTGCTTAACTATTTTTAAGCCGATTAGGAGGGCATTATACTCTGCGACATTGTTGGAGCACGAGCTTGTTAATGAGTAAGTTCGAGGAACGATGTGGTTGTGAGGGGAGATGAAAACAACACCTACTCCTGTTGTCATCTTTCCTTCAGATCTCATTCAGGAGGCACCATTGAAGAAAAATTGCCATACATCTTTTGAGACTGTATTTGTCTAGGGAGGCTTTCGCGAGTCATCTTTTTCTAGAATCGGGTTCCATTCTTCTAACTCCCTGGGAATTTGCTTGTATAACTTCGAGGATGCCGGGATTGGATTTTCGGCCACGGTCTGTCCTTTAACAGACTTCTGCGGGACAAAGCGCATATCATACTATGAAAGCAAAATAGCCCAATTGGATAGTCTTGAATTTAACGATCCGGGTTTAGTCATTAGTATTCTCAGGGGGTTAACTCTTGATACAACGTGGATGGTTTGTCCAACTAGGTAGCGTCGCATTTTCTGTATTGCGAACACTAAACTAGACATTCCTTTTCCACTGGATTATACCGGTGTTCTGCCCCAATCATCATTCTGCTGAGGTAATAAATAACTTGTTCGTGACCTGACTCATTCTTCTGTACTAACAATGCTCCCAAAGAATGGTCCATCGCCCTTACATACAGCAAGAAAGGTATTCCCGAGACTGGGGCTCCAAGTACTGGTGGCTTCATGAGATATTGTTTGATTTCTTCAAAAGCCTTTTGGCACACGTCATCCCAAATAAATGACACTCCTTTCCTCATTAATCTGGTGAAAGGCTGATATTTACCAGACAAATTTGATATAACCTGCGGATGTATGCCAGCCTACCTTGCAATCCCCTTAACTCTTTGAGGTTACGGGAAGGTGGCATGTATTGGATAGCCTTGCCTTATCTGGATCACGATAGATTCCTTTCGATGTTACAACGAAGCCGAGAAACTTTCCACTAGAAACCCGCAGGAAAGACTTGGTTGGATTCATCATGAGCTGGTGTTTCCTCATAAGATTGAACACCGTCTTCAAATCCTTCGAGTAGCCATCCTTGTTTCTGCTTTTAACTGCTAGGTCGTCTACGTAACATTCCACTGTTTTTCGGAGATGCTCTTCGAATATTACGTTCATGGCACGTTGATATATAGCACCTGCGTTCTTCAAGGTAAAGGGCATGACTATGTAGCAATACACCCCGAGCGATGTTCTGAAGGATGTATGCTTCTCATCATCAGGGTACATCTTTATTTGATTATACCCCGAGAACCCATCCATGAACGTCATACGCTCATACCCGCAAGTGTTATCTATCATAACATCTGTGATGGGTAGTGAGAATTCGTCCTTAGGGCAGGCCTTATTCAGATCCCTAAAGTCTATGCATATTCGGATCTTTCCATTTTTCTTGGTTATGGGAACTATATTCGCGACCCAATCAGGGTGCTGTTCCTCGCGAATAAAACTTGACTCAATCAACTTCTTGATTTCAGCTTCAATAGCTTTTATGATCTATGGGCGGAATCTTCATTGCTATTATTTTACCAGCTAGGCATCTGGCCGGATATTTAATTTGTGACTGCTACACCTTAATTATGGCATCTCCTCATAACTCCAGGCAAAAATATCGATGTATTCGCGAATGAGGGATATTAAATCCTCCTTTTCCTCTGAGGATAGGTTCTCACTTATAAATATGGGTTTAGGATTCCTTTCATCTCCTATATTTATTTGAATCACTTTATCCTCGGCAGGAGGCTCGCGTTGTTCAAACTGGATTTCCCACTTCACATTAAGATGCTTGGCCCAGGGGTCATCTTTTATTGGCGAGGTTTCCTCTAAGTCTTCACCTTCTTGGATTGCGGAAGTCATGTTCGCGGACACTTTGCGGAAAATCATGCCTATACTGACATCTGAGTCCTGGTAGGACGATTCTGACAAATGATCGCACTGTCTTTCTTTGGTTCCTCTACTTGAAGAATTCTCGAGAGTGGTGACGTATCCTAACCCCCTGCCGATTTTTGGGTAATAATCTAGCATTTTCCCTTCTGGGACGAAGGGTTGAAGGATTGTCCTTCTACCCTTCTTCATCATACGAGCCCTCATTTCATTGTTTGCCTTCAATAACGAATGGATGAATACATCCACATCTTTTTGATAGCTTATTGGATCAATAATTTGTGTTTCAACGACTGGTAGCATGTCAAGCTTTCTCCAATGAGGGTCTACTGACTCTAACGGTATTGGTTGATTGTCTCTCTTATACATCGAAATCTCATGTGCACATAGCAAGTTGTGAGTGCATCGAATAACGCAACCACAAGCAACTGCATCTACACCTATAGAAATTGCTCTTTTCAATTGGCAGTGAATCAAGTTAAGTGCATATATTGATATTATACCACGTAGTTCTCTAAATTTAGGCACTATAAAATTACGATGAACGATTGTTAGGCTTTTCTCAAATGAAGCCTTAATTTCTGTATGTTGGAGTTCCAAAAGAGAATGGGTATTTGTCCAACAATTCTCAAAGTTGCCTTGGCTGGTTCGAAGTTGTCGTTTAAGCCAGGCATGGCACTCTCAGCTCTATTAGTTGTCACATTATCCCGATGCAAGCAGTTGTTCGTCCAATAAGCAATGAATCTTTCCTTATATGGATCCAACCATGTTGCCGTAACATAGTCTAGTGCATCCGGATAGCTTCGAAAGTCATTTTTTAGAGCACGCAAATGTGCATTATACTCATCAAGTGTGTTGGATAGCACAACAACCTTTCAACTAGCATAAAATTTCTCCCACTCTTGTTGTTAATCAAAAAACTTTTTGCAGTTTGCCAGGATGTTCTTGTTTATGTGCCATCTACAAAGAAGATGTCCATCTACAAAGAAGATGTCGACTAGAAGGGAAGGTCGATTCAATTGCATTAAAAAGAGCCAACTCTCTGTCTGTCACAATTACACCTGGTACAATATTGTTGAGAAATAGTCCACGTAACTTGTCCATTGCCCATGCATAATTTATTTCTTTTTCTCTTTCCAAAAATGCAAATGCAACTGAAAATGACATATCGGTCGATGTAACCCCACAATTTCCAACAATGGGTAATTGTATCTATTTGTTTTGTATGTGCAGTCCATGATTAGAATGCCTGGAAATGCACGAAGAAGGTCTACTCCAACAGGATGAGCCCAAAATAGGTCAGTAACGGACTCAGTATGCTCACAACTACGATGCCTCTCTATGTATTTGTATTCGGTGATTTTAAACAACAAATGTTTTACTTGTGATCTCTCACCCTGCTCAATTACTCGCAATCTTTGTCGTGCATTGTATATTGTCTTCATTGTTGAAGCATTTTTAGGATCTTTCTGTTTTAATGATGTCAATATATCTTTCGGATGCACATGACACTTCGACATCTCAACTAACACCGTTTTCTCGATTTCTGACAGTCTCCCTGCAAAAGAATGACCCTCCATGTACTCTGCAGCAGGATGGTTGTGCCTACCACACATCAATTTCATAGTCCATTCCTCTCCCTTCGTGGTCATCTGCTCACATTTCAAAAGGAATGGGCACCCACATTTCTTTGATCCACTTTTTCTCTTATGATCAGCCATATTTGTCATATTTTTAGATCAGGGTTGTCCACCACGCTCACATCCAAACCAAATCCTCCCTCTCTGATTACAACCACCACTATCGGATTTTGCAATTACAATAACAAAACCCAGTCTTCTTCCTTCATCTCACACCCACCTTGAGAGCTCATCTCGGTTTGAAAATATATGTAGCAGTTCAACTCGTTAAAAAAACGATGAAATCAAAAATAATAAACATAAATTTTAAGAAAAAAAAAACATAAGAAGACGTACTTGAGAAGTTGTAAAATTTGAAATATTCTCCACGCTGAAACCAATGTGAGTGGGAGTACATTGTGTCGCTGCATCCACCTACATTAGTCAAGAGAAAAAATGAATCATTAATCTATATTATTTTGTCACAACTCGTAAATTAATTTAAATTAACAATCATTTCATATCACCTTCATTTCATACCTGTATAATTAGTGCATATTTAAACATATATAACAATTTTTAACAATTTTGTTAGTCGTGTATATTCATGAAAATTAACAAGTTTTATCCATTTTAGTTTCAGTCAGATATTAGTTTAAGACCTAGAAATCCTTGATTACCCGACCTAAAAAAGTTCTGGTCAGGTATTAATACCCGACCAGCGCGCGACATCTCCCCAAAAAATAAAATTAATTGACGATAAATTTCAAAAAAATATATATAAAAAACTAAAAAAAATCAATACGTACCTTAGATTTGTCCGCTGATACTAGTTGCATGTTGAAATTTTCCATTTGCATAAGAGAACTCAAACTCTAAATCCTAATTTCATTTTTGACGGTAAAATCGAATAATTTAAAATTCTTCGAATATTTTTAGAAACATAAATTAGGGTTTTAGAGAGAAAACAGAGAAGGAACACGATGAGGAACACGATGAGTCGTACTTCCAATTTTTAATAAGTTTTAGTTTGGAATTTATAAGAGTAACTTAGTCCAAAAAAATAATGGCAAACTTGTAATTATTTATAAATTTCAAAACCGTGCGTCAAGAGCAATTTTCCGTTTGCAAATAGAATTTCCCAGAATTAAGCAATGAAAATTTGATAGATACTTATTTATTCAGATACCATATGTGAATTTTACTTTTGAAACATGAGAACAGGATTAGTGAGTCAAAAGGATCACAAAATTAAAAATAGAACAAAGGAACGAACAAGAAAGATTAAAAGGATAGAAGGTTTTCTTTTATCAAAAGACCCAAACTCAAATGAAGGAATGAAAAGTAAATTAATTATCACAAAATACAAATACAACAACAACTAAGCTTTTTGTTCCAAATATTTGGGTAGGCTACATAAACCAAAAGAGACCCCGGATCGCTCACATTGATAATACTTTAATTATCATAGAATACAATATTAGATTTTCAAAATAGAAGTTCCTAAATTTTACACACACACGTGCATGCACACACATACATGTTAACTCAATTCATCATATTCGTTTATGATATATAAAATTTCTTGCGTAATATTAAATTTGATACAAACTTGTTTGATTATTTCGAAGGAAAGGATTTTTTTCACAACTAAAGAGAAAAAAATCTGACATAAAAATATATTTAAAACTGTGTAGAAGATAAAATTTAAAGAACAAATACTTTTACAGAAAGACAAATAAAAGGAGAAAGTAATCCATGAACATGGGATAATTATCACATATCTTTAAAATATGAATATTATGGCAGATGTTATTACTTGCCTTATGAAAGACAATATATTTCGCATAATACTTCTTGAAAAATGATATCTTGGTAATCAAAAACAAAAGAATATTATATAAGAAACAAAATTAAAAGACAACTCAAAGACTATAAATAATTTTTCTAAATTTCCCCTTTTTACCTCAATAATAAAAACAAAATAAAAGAAACAAAATGCTCCTAAGTTCTATGGTCATGTGCACTTTTAATTAACAAATTGATATTGAAATGTTCAAATGTGTTTCTTAGATTTATTCATCACTTGAGAAATTAGTTATAGAGCATTACCCTAATCAAAAGGAATAACTAATTTATAAGCTCCTACTATAATGATACATTTAGTATGCTTATCAACAATTATAAAATTTCCTATATTACTAAGAAAATCCACTTTAGAAGTTTTGGAATTAAAAAATAAAAAATAAAAAATAAAAAAAAAATTAAGAAAAGGAATGATAAAATTCTTATTGCTGAGGCATTGTCGGATTATTAATATAAAATAAAATAAAGAGGTGAAATAAAGAGATATAGAGTACGGTTGCATCCTATTTTCATTGGGAGTGGGTAGTTAGTTACATGAGAGAAAATATTTAGTTTAATTTTAGAAAGCTAAATAATCAAAATAATTCTTCTCTATACTTCTCATTCTATCTTCTGATTTTTAACGTCAACAAAAAATTTTGATAATGGAACCACCAAAATAATGATATGTTTATCCTCGATAGCAATCTAAAAATAAAGTAAGAATTTTAACTTAACTTACTTTTTCTTCTTTTAATTATTTCCCAATTTACATTGAAGTTCTGATCAAGCAAAAAAAATAAGTTAGTAGAAGAATATTTTATATCTCGATTCATAATTTTATTTTAAATGCTACAACATCCTAGCATTATTCTTAAAAAAAAGTCTAATTTGTTTTCCATTGCAATGTAGAAACTAAACTATCGATGAGGTTTGTTCCAAACTCATTTCAGTGGTATATTGATTGTTAATGAATAATTTCTTTGATGTCTTAAATGGTTGCAATGAAAATTACCATGTTGTTAATTAATATACCACCTATATCCAAATGGTTCTAACCATAGCTATATATAATCAATAGAAGCATACTTTTAATGGCTTTGAACATCCTCACAAGAATAGTTAATGTTTGATTTTTATCATATCCTGTACAAACAGATATTATAGCTATTATTTGCTACTTTATTTAAACATTATAGTGTTTTCTTATGGTATCATTGAAATTTGCCAAGTTTGATATAATTCAATTCCACAATGATCAAATTCTACAATGATCAAATTACGAGGTTCCTTTCTATTACTTTCAGTTATCACCAACAAGATGTCCTTTTACAAAAGAAATATATTTGCATTCATTAGAATGTTAATTACTAAAACATAATATAAATATAGAATCAGTTCATTACCCATCTAGATCTAAATTAATCATTAATTATCAAGGCCCTCAGGTTTTAAAGTAAAATTCTTCGATAGAAACTTTTGAAAAATCCATATTTATTTTGTTTTTTGTAATAATATAAATGAAATATTATTTTTACAAAATCTAAAAAATCATCTAAATCTTCACATTGAATTAATAGCAAAATCAAGGAGGTGATCTCTGTCCCATATGTCAAAAGGGAGCTTGAGTTTATGCTACATAAAAAGGCGAAGAAAAATAAGAATTTGATGATGAATGTGAACTATTAATTGATTCATCTCTATTATTTTATTATGTGAGTTTCATCTACAGATGTAATGGTCTTAAAGTTTAACATATTATACTTGTTTTTTATTTCATTGATTAGCAAGAAAACAAAAATAAAAAAGACGAGAAGTGCAACATACCTAATCAGCTGTTTGTTAATAATTTCTTGAGAACACACAAAAATTAAATAAAATTTGCATTACAAGTATATAAACATGCACCTATTATTGTAAAGAATAATAAATATTGTGTACCATCTAGCACAAGCATCTAAGAGAATTCCAAACAATTGCATTGGTTTCCACTTGTTAAACTCAAAAAAAAAAAAAGAAAAAAAAAAACAGGGAGGGGAACCAAACCGTTTTTATATGTTTTTCAGTCTAACTGATATTTTAAAAGGGTTTTGTAGACTTAAAAATTCTAAAACTCTAAAAAATGAGAAAAAGCCACACCGATTTTTAAATATATTATAATTATTTATCTTTTAAATAGGATATTCACTTTCTTATTATAATTATTTATCTTTTAAATAGGAGATTCTCATAATTTTTTATCTTTTAAATAGGAGATTCTCTTTCTCCTCCTTTTTGCTGGAGTCAGCATGCAGTTGCTAAGAAGTCATCTCTAAATTTTTGGATTTGTTAACCATTTAGAAGATAATAATAATAAGTTTAAATTAACATAAGATAATAATAATAAGTTCAAATTAATGTCTTTATCAATTTGCTTGAAACCAACGTTTCTTATTTGAAAATTATAAAAAATTCAAATGTGGCAATCCTCTTTTTCTCAATTTTATGGTTTCTTAAAAATTTAAAATCATATTCTCCCTCCCTTATGCTTAGTAATATCGTTAGATAGGAGTAGTTATCATTTATTTTCTACTACTCGTTCAATGGTAATATCGTTAGGAGTAGCTATCATTTATTTTCTAGTACCCGTTCAATGGTTGCGAGCTTTCAATGCCTACAGTCTTGAGTTCAATGTTCAACCCAATCACATATCAGCTTCCATCTCCTCAAGAATCCACAAAAGCTCCTAAATAAGACAGCGACAACTGCCAGGAAATGCAGGACCACCCACCATTTAGCCAAACATCAAGCTGCCAGATTCTTTGCAACAAGACATATATGCATAGAGCCCTCTTGAAGATCATGAGAACCTCGCTATTCTGCAATAAGCTTATCATTCCACAGCCAACTTAAACATATGCTACTTACTGAAATGCAAGGCACTAAAATCAGATGGATCAATCCTTCCATTTTCCTTGAGAAACGATCGACTCCACAACACTAAAACATAGACAACGTGCCATATGGATTTTCCTTGAGAAACGATCAACTCCACAACACTAAAACATAGACAACGTGCCATATGGATCAATTACAGGAACAAAATCAACTGCTGATAGCAGTCTTCGGAGTCTAGGGATCCAAACAGTTCCACCTAATACTGAACATAACCATTACTGCAACTCATGGATGTCGCAAGAGATGCACTCTAATCCCTCGGCCTGGCAACCCACAAAGAACTGAGAGCCCTTAAACGGGAGAAATAATCACTAATGCCAACCAGTGCTCGGGCAGCCTGACGGGTAGTAAGTATGCGATGCAACTGTAGTAAGGTCTGCTGCCTCAAAAGATCAGCCTGGCAATAAAGAACATGTTAAATAAGGAGTTAGTGGCAAGACAAGAAAAGATCACCCTGGCAATAAAGAACACATTAAATATTGTACGAATATTAGGGGAAACTTTTAACACTGCAGACGTTTGCTGTAATAGGACCGCTCTAACAACAAAATGAATAATAGTTTAAAAAAAAAAAAAATGTATGAATTGCACAATCTTTAACACTTGGGTTGCATGTGGATTTTAAACTACCATCAAATGTATCGTAACTTGTGAGCTATAACTAGGGATGTTCATGTAGAAATCCCTATAATTATGGTGTAATTAATGGTAGAAATATTAGGGATAGGTGATGATGAGAGATGATTTGTAGAAATTTCTATAATTATGGTGTATTAATGGTAGATAGAGATATTAGGGAAAGTTGCTGATTAGAGTTAATTACGCAAATATTCAGACCATTTCAGAATATTTCTTTCCTTTATTTTAGGAGATTTATTTCCTTCTTTCGCCGTCTCCTGTATAATAAATACAGACTTATTAATGGAGATCGGGATTTAATTTGGAAATAAATTTGATTTGATTTGATTAGGATTTGGATTTTATTATGATATTTGATTTGATTAGGAGTTTAGATTTTATTAGGATTCTGTTTGTTAGGGTTTCCTTATATATAGGGGTTGTATGAAGTATTGAGGAGATGAATAATATTTTGAGAAAAATTCTTGAGAAATCTCTGGTGTGAAATTCGCTAAATCAAAATCTTTCCTCATGGATTCGTGGAGAGTGGGCGTTGGCCTGGGTGGATTCCCAAATCTCATAAGTTTTTTCCCCTATCTATCTTTTCTTCCCCAATCCCTCTAAAAAACCCTAATTTTCAAAACCCTAACCCTAATTTCGCCTTCGTCCTGCGTCAAATTTGATATCAGAGCCTAAATTCTCTTCTCTATCACCCTCTTCGTCTTCCACACCTCCATCCTTTTTCTTTTTTTTATTTTATTTTATTTTAGTTTTTATTTTATTTTTGAAAAAAAAACTCAGATCAGATAAAAAAAAAAAAAACTTAGATCAGATAAAAAAAAAAAGAATAAAAAAACAACAAAGCTCTCATCCTCTTCCCCTCAACTCCACTTTCTTCATCCTCCTGAGAGAGAGAGAGAGACCAGCAACGCCACTAGCCACAAACATCCACAGCAGCCACCGCCCTCTCCCTCAACTCCCCTACCCACAAAACACCAGCAGCACCTCAACATCACCTTCACCTCTTCTCTCCTCTTCCACCTGACCCAACCATCCCCCAAACCCAGCAAGCCCTCTCCCTTAACTTCCCTACCCACTAATTTTTTCCCCCAATCCAGCCGAGCTCTCCAAGCTCCTCTCCTTCGAGTCCTTCTCCCTCATCCAGGCCCCGCCTTATTATGGAGCTCCACCGCTGCCACAACGCTCTCCTCACAAGCGAGATCGAAGACGAGAAATGCCGAGGGCCCGATCTTGAGCTCAGCAGACAACAGCAGCGGCCACCTCCCCCAAGCTCCTCCCCTTCTTCCGCCACCTCGGCGGCTCCATCGCCACCATCCACCTGAAGCTCCTCCTCAGCGACCCCTTCACCTCTCCCTCGAGGGCGAGGGCCTAGCATCCAGCGATTCCAACCACCAGCGTCTCCTTCCTCCCCGTCCACCTTCCTGTTGCTATTCGCCCTCATCGCTCTGCAACCACCTGTAGATCGATAGAAAGGAGAAGAGAGCTATTGGGTTTTGGGTTTGTTTGTTATTGGGTTGATTTGATTCTGATTTGGATCCACTTATTCAAACCCACATCCAAAAGAATAGAAAGTTGGATTTATTTTGGATCCAACCCGCAAGCCTCAGATCTGACCCGCAGTTCCAGATCCATTCCACTTTTGGGTCAGTTCAGTACAGTAGCGCAGACCCGTTTACAGTGCAGACCCATTAAGGAGAATAGTAGTGATTTGGAGCCCGTTCGGAGTCCAATTCGAGTCAGATTCGAGACATTGTTTTCCTAGATTTGTTTCCAACAATTGTGGCAGGATTTCTGGGCTCTTCAGCAGGAGAACCAACTTCGGCAAACTCCAAGGGACCACTACAAGTGTACGAACTTCTTCGGTATTTGGGTAATTCTAAACTAACCCATTTTCTTCAGTAAACTTTTGCAATTATTTGTGAAATTCTGCGTATGATTGTTAGTTAGAATTACTAATAATTATTTGCCAACTCATTGACTCACATTTTAGGATCCATTTCCTTACATTTTAGAAACTAAACCTTAGAAAATTTTATTTGATCATATAGTGCACGCATATAGAATTTGACTGAGTGTAGGAAATTGCATAGCATCCGCTTGTTTGATTATATACTTCTTCGTAACGGTAAAATGACCACCTTAAGTTCTAATAATGTGGATGAAAAGTTAGAAATCATGATGAAACAATTAAAAACTATCACTAAACAAATGGAACAGTTTAAAATTATTAATAAACGACTGGATGCACTAGAACAACAAATGGAAGAACAAAATAATCAAATTTATAAGAATGAATATAACGAAAGGAATTACGATAGAGGACCAAGAGGTCGAAATGAAAGGAATAGAGATGAGAGTGTTCCTAAAACTAGACGTGTTGAAGATGACATCACACGTAAGATAAAAGTAGAAGCTCCTACATTCGACGGCACTCACGACCCTAAAGTTTTTAGTGACTGGCTCACAGACATGGATTACTATTTCGATTGGTATGACATACCTGAAGAGCGCAAAATACGATTTGCTCAGATGCGATTGACAGGGCCCGCTACAATATATTGGACATCGGTAGAAAGAGAATGTGACAGATATCTGGATGCGATAGACTTGGAATGACATGAAAACTAAACTTAAAGAGAAGTATCTTCCAGTCACATTTAGGAATCACCTATTAAATAGGTTGCACAGTCTTCGCCAGGAAAGCATAATGGTCCAAGAGTACATGACTCAATTTGATGAATTGACACTTCAGTGTGATTTGCAAGAGGACCGACACCAGACGATATCTAGATTTCGCTCTGGACTATGCGCAGACATACAACGAGCTATGCATATCCATTCTCGAAATATAAGTTCCCTTGCTCAAGCTTGTCAATTAGCAGAAGATATAGAATATTCTCTCAAATTTTCTACTGACCGTAAGTTTACTCCTAAAACCGGGGAGCAATCAAGACGCCCTTCTGAAAATAACAAGAGACCTAACACCCAATTCAACAAAAACTTTAAAGGTAAAGCCGTAATGGGTGAATCATCTAAACAGGACACGAAAGGCATAGTATTATAGGTGTCACGAGAATGGACACAAAGCTTCATAGTGTCCCACTAGAGCCTTATTCATAGAACATAATAATGATGATGGTGATCTTGAAGAAGAAATATATGAACCAGTAGGAAACGCTAGTGAGTCAGACGAGAAAATAGTCACTTCAAATGTGCGCTTAGGTATCGTTAGATGTCTTTACACTAAAACGAAAGATGAAGATTGACGTAGATCTAGCGTTTTCACCACATACGTCACACACGGAGGAAAGAGTTATCGAGTGATGATTGACGGGGGTAGTTGTGTGAATATAATCTCAAGATCAGCTATTGAGAAAATGGGCCTCAAAGCTAAACCCCATTCACAACCATACAACGTAACATGGGTAGATAAAACTGCTCAATCTATTACCCAACGTTGTCTAGTGCCTATCCAAATGTCAAGCTATCAGGACCAGCTTTGGTGCAATGTGTTAGATATAACCGCCACACATATTTTGCTTGGTAGGCTATGATTCTATGACTTAGATGTGACGAGTTTCGACAAATCAAACACATATATTCAAATTCAATGGAAAGAAAATTGTTTTGAAACCCGCGCCGCCTAAGTCTAGTAATGAGAGTCCAAAGAGCTAAAAAGTCACAGGCCAGGTACATAAAAAATCTCTTCACTTGGTAAGTCGATCACAGTTCCTCAAGGAGAGTCTAGAAGAGGGACTAGTGTATGCGGTAATTGTGTTAGGAAAGTCTTCTAGTCCACCTGTCATTTACCACCCTGAGATTCATCAGATTCTCACTGATTTTCGGGATATCATGCCCGAAGAGTTACCTAATGAACTTCCCTTCGGGACATTCAGCATGCCATTGACTTCGTGCCAGGGTCCAGCTTGCCCAATATACCTCATTATCGAATGAATCCTGTTGAGCACGCTGAGTTGAGAAGACAGGTCAATGAGTTATTGCGGAAAGGCTTTATTAGAGAGAGTTTGAGTCCTTATACCATTCCCGCTATACTTACACCTAAAACGGAAGGTAGCTAGAGGATGTACGTTGACAGTCGCGCCATCAATAAAATTACTGTCAAGTATAGGTTTCTTATTCCTAGACTTGATGACTTATTAGATATAATGGCTGGCTCTCAAATCTTTTCGAAGATAGATCTTCAAAGCGGCTATCATCAGATTCGTATCTGTGAAGGTGATGAATGGAAAACTGCCTTTAAAATTAAGGACGGATTGTATGAATGGTTGGTCATGCCTTTTGGTTTATCTAATGTACCCAGCACATTTATGAGTTATGACCCAAATATTACGTCCTTTCTTAGGTAAATTCGTTGTCTATTTTGATGACATTCTCGTCTTTAGTCAAACCCAAGAAGAGCATCTTTCTCATTTGACACAGGTTTTAGAGACTCCGTAAGGAGAAACTGTTTGTCAATCTGAAAAAATGTGCGTTCTTAGTTTCCTCTGTTCACTTTCTTAGGTTTATCGTCTCTAAAGACGGAGTAGCAGCAGATCCTGATAAAGTTGAGACCATAAGAGAATGGCCTACTTCTCGTACAATCCATGAGGCCATGTGCTTCCATGGACTAGCCACATTTTATAGGTTTGTTAGGGGATTTAGTACCACCATGGCTCCGATCACTGATTGTTTTAAGAAAGGGGAGTTTCAATGGACTAAATCTACTACTCATGCTTTCGAGGAGATTAAGGAGTTGACTACTGCTCCGGTCCTTCATCTTCCAGATTTCTCGAAGGTTTTTGAGGTAGCATGTGACGCATCAGGCGTAGGCATAGGTGGTATTTTGAGCCAAGAAAATCATCCTATCGCCTTTTTTAGCGAAAAATTGAATGAGACGAAATAGTGCTACGATGTTTATGATAGAGTTTTATGCAGTAGTGCAATGTTTGCGTCATTGGCGTCACTATTTGCTACCAAAAGAGTTCGTTCTATACTCAGACCATCAAGCTCTACACTATATCAATTCCCAAAAGAGAGTAGGGCATCGACACATCAAGTGACTTGAGTTTATTCAGGAGTACAATTTTGTACTCAAACACTGTGCCGAAATTAAAAATAAAGCTGTTGATGCATTAAGTAGGAAACTTTGCACTTTACAGACGATAAGTGCAAAAGTTATCGGATTTGAGCAAATCATTCAAAACTATCCTACTTGCCGAGACTTTGGTGACATCTATTCATCTCTGATATAGAATCCTCCTACTATAGTAGATGCCTTCACCATTATTGATGGTTTTTTATTTCGAGGTACCCGTCTATGTATTCCCAAATACTTCGTTGCGCGATCATCTGATTTGGAAAATGCATGCGGGAGGGATCGCTGGTCATTTTGGTCGAGATAAAACTATCATTCTTGTAGAGGACCGATTTTATTGGCCAAGCATTAAACGTGATATTGCGTGAATTATGTCGCATTGTCGAATTTGCCAGATAGCTAAGGGTAGGAAGCAGAATACAAGACTCTACACACCTTTACCCATACCCTTTGCACCTTGTGAGCATCTTAGTATGGATTTCATTTTAGGACTCCCTCGCACACTAAGGAAACATGATGCAATATTAGTCATGGTGGATGGATTTTCCAAAATGGCACATTTTATTCCCTTGCCACAAGACTTCGGATGCCTCACATGTTGCACACTTATTCTGTAAAGAGGTAGTTCGTTTGCATAGCCTTCCTAAGTCAATTGTTTCTGACAGAGATGTTCGATTCGCAAGTCATTTTTGGCGAACTCTATGAAAGAAAATGGGTACCACACTTAAATTCTCCACTGCTTATCATCCGCAGACAGATGGTCAGACAAGTTGTCAATTGTAGCTTAGGTGACTTGCTTCGATGCTTAGTGGGCGACCATTTAACCACGTGGGATCTTGTTTTACCTATAGCGGAGTTTGCATATAATAGTTCAGTCAATAGGTCCACTGCGATGAGTCCATTTGAGATAGTTACAGGTTATAAACCTAGAAAACCTATAGACCTTCCCCTCCCCATAGGTGATAGGCCTAGTGCTTCAGCAGAGTCTTCTGCACAGCATTTGCATGATTTGCATGATCATATTCGTCGGCAAATAGCAATTAGTAATAATAACTACAAGTCTGCAGCAGACTCGCACAAAAGATTGCAGGAATTTGCAGTTGATGATGAGGTGATGGTTAGAGTGTGTCAGGAAAGGTTCCCTCCAGGAACCTTGAAGAAGCTTCATGCTCGACGTATGGGTCCTTACCGAATTCTAAAGACGATTGGTTCTAGTGCTTGAGTTTGTGATTCCCCACAATCTCGGGATCAATCCAGTTTTCAACGTCGAAAACCTGACTCCATACCGTGCTCCATTTGATTATCCAGCAGTTATTCCAGATCTACCATCATCAGCTTCACCACGAAATCGACATTTTTCCATCCGTACACCGCCTCCTCCTGCTCCACAGAAGCATCATATAGATAAGATTGAAGACATATTGGATGATGAGATTGTTTCGACTGCTAATGGTAGATATCAGCGTTATTTGGTGCGATGGCGTGGACGTCCAGATTCATATTGCACTTGGTTGCGCACCGAAGAAGTCCAGCAGCTCGACCCGAATTTGCTCGACAATTATCATTTTCATCATTCACCGGAGGTTCATGTTTTGAAGCCGGAAAAAATTGATAGAGATCGGGATTTAATTTGGAAATAGATTTGATTTGATTAGATTAGAATTTGGATTTTATTATGATATTTGATTTGATTAGGAGTTTGGATTTTATTAAGATTTTGTTTGTTAGGGTTTCGCTAGATATAGGGGTTGTATGAAGTATTAAAGAGATGAATAATATTTTGAGAAAAATTCTTGAGAAATCTCTGCCGTGAAATTCGCTAAATCAAAATCTTTCCTCATGGATTCGTGGAGAGTGGGCGTGGGCATAGGTGGATTCCCAAATCCCATAAGTTTTTTCCCCAATCTATCTTTTCTTCCCCAATCCCTCTAAAAAAATCCTAATTTTCAAAACCCTAACCCTAATTTCGCATCCGTCCTGCATCATTTATATTGCACAATTTAAAAATCACTCTGATTTCATACTATCAGTACAATCTAGGTTCAAATCTGGTCAGACGCAGATTTAATTGTGAATTTAAAGAAATATTACTGCTGCGTAAAGCCCAAGCTTCTGCTTCAAAAATAAACAAACAATTTCCCTTAACCCTCACCATAACTTCAAAGTTTTCATGCAGCGGAAGGGACTTTAAAAAAATAATTTCTCTCAACCCTAACCATAATTTCAGAGTTTTGGTGGTGTAGCGAAAGGACTTTAAAATGGTATTAGAGCTAATTTTTTTCGTAAACCGAGCTAACAATGGCAGAAGCCTCCATCAACAGCCAAGAATCGGTGATTTCGGAAACTCATACAAGTAGAACCGAAGCCAACTCATGGCATGACAATCTCTCCGGCCAACTCATTATGGAGAAACTCCATGGCAAGAACATCCGGAAATGGGCTTATTCCATCTAACTCGCAATTGATAACAAGAGCAAGTTCAGGTATCTCACAGGTGAGATAAGACGGCCAGTATCCACCACCGTCAGGGCTTTCCAAAAATGTCGGTCATCCACAAATATCCATTCAACCCATAAAGTAATTTTTTGGAAGCTTTAACCACCTCCTGCACTCATACTCCCTGTATTATAGATTCTAAAGCATCTAACCATACGACCGATTTTTACCATCTTTTTTCGTCATATTCACCATGTGATGGAAATCTGAAGGTAAAAATTGCAGATAGACCTCTCCTCTATTGCAGGCAAAAGGAGTATCCATATCTCTTAATCATCTTAGAATCCGTCTTTCATGTTCCGAAATCATCATACAATCTATTGTCTATCTGTCAGTTAACTAAACACTAATTGTTCTGCTATATTTTTTCTCTCATTGTATTTTAAAGGACCTATCATTGGAGAGGACGGTTGGCGGTGCTAAGGAGTATAAGGAACTCTACTACTTGAAAGGCTAAAATGAGCGAACAGTATCAAACTATCTGTGATTCTGCATATGTTTCTAAGAATAGTGATCTCTTTATATGGCATTCTAGGATTGTACATTCATATTTTCAATATTTACGACATTTATTTCCTTCTCTTTATTCAAATAAGATGTCCTTTGATATTCAATGTGAAGTGTGTGAACTTACAAAACACCAATATACTTCGTTTCCAAAGTCCAAATACAAACCCTCTAAGCCTTTCACTATAATTCACAGTGAGTTGTGAAGTCCTCGTACTCCTAATCGATCCACACAAAGTGCTTTGTTACTTTTACTGATGATCATACATGTACTAGTTGGATCTATTTGTTAATGGAAAAAACTTCAAAACTGAAGTTCAATATGTGTTTATCAATTTTCATTCCATGATTCAAACACAATTTCACACAAAAATTCAAATCTTGTGTACTGATAATAGTACTGAATACTTCAATCATTATTTGGGTATCTCTATCTTCATAAGCATGGTATCATTCACCTGAGTTAATGTGTCGATACCCCTCAACAAAATGGGTTGCTGAATGGAAAAATAGACACATTCTAGAAGTAGCTCATGCCTTGATGTTCGCTACCAACATGTCCAAAATGTTATTGGGGGGGGGGGGGGGGGGGGGGGGGGGGGGGTACCATCTTAACAATATACCTCATCAATAGAATGCCTAGTAGAGTTCTCTCCTTTACTACACCTCTCCAAAAATTTCAAGATGTCTTTCCTAACTCTCAGTTTATAGCTCCGCTCTTCCTCTCAAAATCTTTGATTGTATAGCATTTGTACATGTTCATGCTCATCAGCAACTAAACTGGAAACTAGGACCTTAAATGTGTCCCTTGGCTATTCTCCCACTCAAAAAGGCTACAAATACTATGACCCTCACGTCGAATCTTTGTCAACCTTGATGTCACTTTCTTTGAAACAACTTATTTCTACACCAAGCCCTCATTTCAGAGAGAAGACTTCAAGTGAAGCTCGGACCTTGGGTAGTACAAGTGACTCTGTTCTTGGACTTCCACCTCTCAAACACCGACCCTATCCCAAACATCGCCCCTATCACACTCTCCACTTCCTCTCCTCCACTAGGTATAGACCCCAACACACCCTCGTCCTCTTCCTCTCCTCTGTCAGGTATAAAAGGAAACTGTAATTAGGGAAAGATGAAAAAAGAACTAGGAGATACTTGTTTACTCAAAAAAACCAAAATCAAGACACAATGAGAATCTCATACTCGATGCACCAAAAGGGTCAGAACCAGTAATAGCTCCAAGCAACCATAAGTCCTCCATGCTAGATCAACTGATAGAACTCCTCTGATAATTTTAAATCTGATAATATTGATCTACCTATTGTACTCAGTAAAAAATCTCGTTCATACACTCTACATCCCATTTCAAAATTTGTATCCCATGATACTTTGTCCAAAGGATATCATGCTTTTATTTCTAACCTAGCATAAAAATTCTAAAGAATATTAAGGAGAATTGGATATTCCCGAGTGGAGAGAGCCACTGATGGTAGAGATGAGAACATTGGAGAAAAATTGAACTTGGAAGGTAATGAATTTACCAAGGGGAAAGAAACTAGTGGGCTACAAATGGATATTTATTGTAAAATACAGAGTTAATGGGACAATGGAAATGTACAAGGCTCGTCTTATTGCGAAAGGGTTTATTCAAACATATGATATTGACTATCCTGAGACATTCGCACCTGTAGCAAAGTTGAATACCATCCGAGTGCTTTCATCCTTGGCAGCTAACTTAGATTGGCCACTTCAACAACTTGACATTAAAAATGTTTTCTAAATAGTGAGCCAAACGAAAAAGTTTTCCCGACACTACCTCCATGATTTTGTAAGAAAGGTGAAGAGAATAGAGTATGCAGGTTTAAGAAGTCCTTATATGGACTCAAACAGTCCCCTAGAGCATGTGATAGATTTGCAAAAGGTGATAAAAGGGCAAGGGTATCGATAGGGACAATTAGATTATACTATGTTCTTCAAACATAACGGGAAGAAAACAATCCTGATTGGGTACGTCGATGATATTACTCTAACTGGAGATGATATAGAAGAGATGGGAAGATTGAAGGTCTTAGCCACTAAATTTGAAGTAAAAGATTTGCGGCAAATGAGGTACTTCTTAGGAAAATGTTAAAGAAAGGAAGTGGAGATATTCACGGATGTTTATTGGGTAGGCTTAGTAGAAGATAGAAGATCCACTACTGGATATGTACTTTTGTATGGGGAAACTTAGTGAAATGGAGAAGTGAAAAATAGAACATTGTTGCAAGAAGCAATGCAGAAGTTGAGTTCAAAGGATTGTGGCTACAAAAACTGTTTGAAGAACTGTATATCATAGTGGATTTTCCTATTAAACTATACTATGATAATAAAGAAGCTATTAACATCAATCTCAACCCCGTTCAGCATGACAGGGCCAAACATGTAGAAATGAATAGACATTTTATCAAGTAAAAGGTTAAAAAATAAAATAAACCATTTGTATGACCTATGTTCCTACAAGAGGAGATTGCAAATATCTTCACCAAAGGACTACCTGATAGAGGTTTGAAGATTTAAATGGCAAGTAGCACATGATCAACATTTATGATCCAACTTGCAGAGGAGTGTATAAATCCCTTTAATTATGGTGTAATTAATAGTAGAAATATTAGAGTTAGGTACTAATTAAAAGTGATTTGTAGAAATCCCTATAATTATGTGTATTAATGGTAAATAGAAATATTAGGAGAAGGTGCTGATTAGAAGTGATTATGCAAATATTCAGGTTTTATTTTATGAGACTTCTTTCCTTCATTTTAGGAGATTTGTTTCCTTCTTTAGCTGTCTCCTGTATGATAAATAAAGATCTATATTATATAAAAATTATTCAAGAAAAAAAGAAATCCTTCATTCTTATTTCAGTTCATCTGAACAACAAACATAATAACAAGTCACATGGAAAAACTAAATACACAACTAATGTTTTCGGTAAATTGAAAATTCCTTGTCCAGAAATATTTAAATTGGCCAAAACATCATAATTGGGAAAAAACTAATTCACAAAAAATATTCTCAAAGAAAACTTTTCACAGAAAACAGAAAATGAATCTGAAAGGGCAAGTTCGGAAAGCTGATCTCAAGGCAAAACGAAATCAAAATTAGGACAAGGAAGACAGGAAAATTCTGTCTGTTTTCTGCTACCTGTCGAAGAAAGTTCTCTAGTGTTCCGAGCTTGCCCATGGCAACAGCCATCTGATTCATGTAGTTGGCAACATTGTCAGTGCTGGATGATTGTTTTGGGGCAGCAGCTGCAAGTGTGTCCAATAAAGATTGCTGAAGAGCTTCCATCCCCTGTGACAATGCATCCTCTGCCTGCTGTGAGGATTGCTGAAGGTTACAGATACCCATCAACTGTTGGTCTGTTAAGGGTTCAAGTTGACCTGCAAGTATCTGCAGACACTTTCTCAGACTAAAGAATATAACAAACCTAAAGGAAGATTAGATTCTCATATAAATACTCACTGACCTTGAGAAGTTCAGAGGAACGAAAACCCCCCAACCACATGAAACACCTCTCAACTGGGGTTGTCCACATGCCTGAAAGCATGTGCAACATATCACACTTGGTCGCGATAATTTTGAGCCTGAAGACCTCATCGTAATGTGACATTATAGCATCAACCAAAAGCCGTAGGTCATCATCACCCAAATGAGAGTTTAAAGCTGATCTAAGGTCATTGATATGTCGTTGATGTTCACCAAGCCACCGAGCATACTCCATATCAAAGGCCAGGGCCCCTAAATAATAATTAGGACAAGTAACTTCATTACTGGTGTCTCCAACTACTAACTGGAACCGTACGTATGCATGCATCACACAAGACATGAGCATAAATGTACCGCAAGTTACTTCCCTTGCAAAAAGACAAATCGCAACCATTTGTCAGTGAGTAAATTATGAACAATATTATGATTCAAGATAATTTCATTATGTGTCTCGGCCCCTTTACAGCAAATGTTGTGAGTTGATAAGTGATAAGAAGTTATACTTAGTAATAACTCCACCCTTTCCTGTAAAAACCAAGGTTAGTCTGAGGTCATATCATAGCCATGATATAATTTCAGTCCGTTTTATTTTCAACCAATCTCATGTAACCACTGTTTTAAATATCGGCCGATATCCAAGTTTTTTCCTCCAACCAATACGATATGTATGTTTCTATACTTTCCCATTTTGGACCAAAATAGACTGGCACATCAGCTCAAAAGCGGTACATCGGGCGATATTTCATTCTCAAAATATCGTTAGGTAAACAATAATATCAAATTTTCTTTTAAATATGAAAAGAACCTAACCCTACCAATTAGCTCATTAATATGATAACCTATATCCATAAGAAAGAAATAGAATTAGACTTGATTAGTCTCATGCCCCTTTCATCAACTGTTTTTTCCATCACAAGCGGCGTCTGCGAGATGGGACCAACAGTTACACTATTTATATTGATTTTATTTTTATGGTCTGAAGGTAATATATTTAGACAGTATATGTTATGATGCATTTGACAAGATTCTACAAATATCAAGTTATTTACAGACTCAATTCAAACTACTAAGGCAAGTACCTTTAAGGTCCTAACTTATTTTAAATAAGTGCAAGGAATGCTATATATGTACATCTATCATCTAAGAAGCTGTCTAATATGACATTTGACATTTAGTAAATCTTGTGATATATCACCCAATATATGATATCTGATATAAAATGTTGTCTATTGATATACCACTAATATTTGATATTTAAAATATTGATGCAAATTGACCAATGTAAGTATTCTCTAAGACCTTAAACTTGTTTGAAGTTGATTAATATGTTCTATGTATGCAATGATATGAATATCATTTAACCAGTATGACACTCATATTACATCCGGTATTTAATACCATTGCGAAATATCGCTTGGTATCCAATTTCCAGTATATAATTTTGTCAATTGGTACATCACTGCTATCCGATATTTAAAACACTGCATGTAACCTCAATATACAAAAGTAAACCATAGTCCATATGATTTCTCATTTGTTGTACTCCCGAGATAAGAGGAAGGACTGTTTTTTTACTTATTGAACTGCTGAAGGAATGCATGCATGCATGAATTCTTGCACTCTATTCATTTCTTTCATGTTATGGATTGGTTTGTGCTGCAATGACCTCAGTATTTATGCCTGCTATCATCCAAGGTTTAAAATATCAGAATTGGCATCAATATCAACCAATCATGTATAGCACTAGCATCAACAAGATCAGGATTATAACATAGGCAATATTAGAAATATCGGCAGTATTAGCCTGATACTACAAAGTATATCATTTATTAGGTACCTCAAAACCTGACACAGTAAATGCGATAATATATTAGCATCAGCTGATATTTAAAACCTTGCTTTTATCTGTCAATTTTTATTCAAGCTTGGATGCAGAGTGAAAGTATATATAGTACATTATCACAAAAATGATATTAATAAGGGACTGACAAACCATTTCCTCCCACTGAATATCCATGATCTGACAAGCTTCCACTAGCAATGAAAATCCCCTGCATAATTGGTTGAGTTGAATCAACTTTTTGGAAGAAAATTATCAACAAAATAAGGACCAACAAGGAAATTAAATGCAACAATCTACCCTTACCTGCTGTCTTGCATGTTGCAGCTCTTGTTCTAGTTGTGCCAACTTGATCCGGCTACTTTCAAGTTGCTGAACATATGCCTATATCACATGAATGTCTAATCAGACAGCTTTTAATATGTTATACAACCAACATCCTTGCATTACCAGCAAAGATGAATGCAATTTTATGCAATAAATAAGGAAAAAAAAAGAAAAAAAAAACAATTTTCTACAGAGAGACGCATGAACTGATGGGTCACCATCATCTCCATTTACACAAAAAACACATACAATTTGGAAATAGAGGTATTACAAGAGACCAACAAGTGCTCACAAACAGGAGGTCTTTTACTGCATAAAAGATGCACTAAAATAAGATTTAGTGAACCACATGAAACCAAGTTTGTACGCTCAATGCAAATTGCTAAGGTAGATATCCTTTAAAAGCCCAAGCTTATTTTAAATAAGTTTATGTAATTTGCATAGGCACGTCATGTATTACTATCAAAGAAGATGTCCGGGCCGATATGATATCCGATATTTATTAAAATCATGATTTATCACCCGATATATGATATCCAGTATATAATTTTTCCGATCGATATATCACTTATATATGATACTTACAACACTGGATGTTAAACTTGGAATGTGTGCCTATAAATACCATAGGCTTTCCAAATCAGTTCTTCATCAGGTTCTCTATTATTTTGCCTTGAAACACACTGATTCATTAAGAAATATGAATTCTCTAACTTCTTATTTTTGTCTACAGAAAATCTCTCGACCATCCTTTTAGTCTTAATAAGAATAACACACTGATCATTCAAGGACTATAGGGAATTGTATTTCTCTATCAAACAAACAAGGATCTCTTTGGCGTGAGAGATTATTTGTTCAGAGATTGATAAACTCGGGGATTATCAAATTTATATATTGATTTTGCAATTTACAAGAAGATAAGGGAAATCTCGAGCTGCTTAGGTACTGGAGTAGGTCTCAGAGACAAAACGAGGGTACATCTTGTGTTTGCAATTATTCTTTTCCGGTTTCGTATTGTACTGTCTCTGTGTGAATTTTAATCTGTGATTGCAATTATTTCTTTTATTAAAAGTGATTCTGTAATTACTGCAATTGACTTTAAAATTCTATATAATTGTTCAGATAACCATCTTCTAGTGTTTGTATAGCCATTCTACAGATCCTACAACTTGTGTTTAGAGTTCATGAAGGAAACTTTCCAGGAATGTAATATATTATCCTAAGTCAACTCGGACAACCCAGTCGCAGGGCATAATGAACAATATTATAGAATATTAATTTCTAAAAGTGCTGCTACTTCTCAGTGTTTATATCTTTTTATCTGCTCATACCACTTCAGCATGAAAAGACAAATTAAGATAAGAATGCAATGAGTAGATGATTGAAAGCAACTGTCAGGACTAGAAAAAAAGTTATTGTAGCTAAAGACATCACATCTGGATAAAATATGCATAACCACTAACATACGAATATTGAAAAGAATCAAAAGCACAAAACTTTTTAATGAAATGTCAGAATCTGAGGAGATGGCGATATCTATCATCCGTGACACAACTAGTATTTATTCTCAGTCCTCGGGTTAAAATATTTACCTTCATAATCTGCATTAGAAAAGGGCCTGAAATACAACACATGCGGCATGCTATACAGATATAGGATACCACAGATGGGATATCAAAGTTAATTAGTTCTCAAGTAATGAAGTTAACTTTTTCCAAAAGCTTAGCTACAAGTTGAACTACATTGTAACTGATGGAATATCGCGGGTGATCAAAGACATTTATAGCAAAATGAAAATGGCACAATGATTTCTTCGAGTCAGAGGTTCAAAAAAGTTTTCTTCAAAAATGACTATTGGCATACATTTTAAATATGAGTTTAAAGAGATGTGTTTGATCATTTTGATTTAGCACCCATTACTTCAAGAGGTAATCCCTTTCCATGGGTTCACCCACAAATGGGACATTACGGACACACAGTACACTCCATGAGCATATAAAATAACATGAAAAGAAGCAACATGCTAAAAACAATGACGACTCTATTTTAACCAATACTGCTATACATAACCATAATCCTTCAGAGCTTTAATTTAGATGTTTTCTTCATAAAAATTCAGCCTACTAACGAACTTATTATTAGTAGTAGCATATTGCTAAAGAATAATCCCATGTCGCCGACTCTATCTGAACTTCATGACACCTACGATATTTAAATGAAATGTATTTTAACTGGTAAAATTACTAGTTCTAGAAATCAAATAAGCTACATAAATGTTAAACAATCTAAATGAAAAAGGATAATGAAATACTTATTCTCAATATATGTCCATGACTATGCTTGTGCAATATTTTATAAAACTCAATTAGAATGAGACAATTTAAGGAATATTTCCAGTTTCAAAAACTTGAAACGTTGAAAATTACATATGGTAGGAAACGAATTAGTAAGTATCAGCCAAATATTAATTAGGAGATGCTTGACAGCAAAGAGATGGAACCTAAAGTTATCCCTTATTAAGCTACTGATGCATCAAAAAGCACAAATACATTAAGAACAACAGTTCCATGTAAAGGATAGTTATGCACAAGAAGCAAATATACTTACTTTTTTCCTTAAGCGACTCTTTCTGGCAGCCTCCCGATTCTGGGCTAATCGACGGAGTACCTGCATGTCATTTTTTCAAAATCATAAGCTCATGATTGTCATTGCAAATGCACCTACATCAATCTAAACATATTATTAACAAATAAAACGTACCTTGTGATCCCCTGCTTTCTCCTGTGACACAACCGAACAATCATGAGAGACAATAGCCCCACGCTGACCACCTCCCACCTGAAAAAATAATAATAATAATAACAACAATAAATTGAGCAATCGAAAGTTCATCATTTCCACTACACTAAAGCATTTGATTCGAAAAAAGAAAACAGTATGCCTACAATTTGGTTCCTGTTGTCAATTTCGACATCTGTGGATGTATCAGTAAGGGGGCTAGCGACCACCAAGACTGAATCACCCCAATTATCGACCTGCTGCTGTTGCGGCCGGCCTCCAAAGGAGAACCTGCAGTCATCTGCTACTGATGAAGCACCCAATTCCAGTAGCGCCACATTCTGTTTACAGAATTTAAAAAAAAAAAAAAAAATTGAAGCAGTAAGCTAAAACCCCAACATAATATCAAAAAAAATTAGGAAAATGAGGACCGAGAAAATTACTCCATGGGCCAAGCTACCAAACTGAACTTGCAGGGGAGAAGAATCCGCAGCAGTCAAATTGCTAGAAGACCTGGGGCTAATAATAGGGGGGCCTTCAGATTAATTTACGAACAGAAATTAGTAACAGTAGCTTCACAGTATGAGCTGATCATAAACAAATTACAAACAAAAACATCAACAACAACAACAGTACTACTTCTTGTGAGATCAAGAACAGCATCACTCAGGTTGAATCCCGTCTGGGTCTGGGTCTGTCCAGGATCAGTCACCCGAGCATTATTTCCTCCCACATCTCTAAAACAAAACAAGAAAACATAGAAATTAAAAATAAAAAATCGGTCAGTTGACGAAAAATAAAATGTGGGTTTCTTTTTTTATTACTCACCGTAAGAGCTGAGATGAGTACATGGCAACAGCGAAGAAAACAAGAAGAAGAAGAAAAGCGGGAGAAATTTAGCATGTCCAGAGGATAAGGGGAAAAGATTGTCTGTTAAAACCCATTTTCGTTTATTTGTTTTATTTGTTATTTATTAATTTGAGACTGAAAATTGTCGATCAATCCATCTATCCATCATATCACGTCTGGGTACAGCATAGAGCTCTGTGTCTGGGGGTGCGAATCATATCAAATCATGCTATTAATGTCAAGGGAGTAAATAAAATCTTATCAGATTATTAATTGTTGAACTGCGTGCAAATTTCATCTCTTGAGAAAATAATAATGATGGAGACGACGCGCTCGAAGGGGGAGCTCAGGAACAAAACCCCTTTGGAGCTCTGAAAGTTGTCAGCGTATCTCGGTACGGCCTCTGTTTCTTTGGCCTTTTGCTCTGCTTGCAGCCAGCGGCAGCTGGCGTAAGTGTTTTCCTTTGGAGCAATGAGGAAGAGCCAAATAACCCAAGGCTGAGGACAAAGTTACACTCGCCAATGCATATCTTCGCAGCTAGAAATGTTAGGGAAATTCTAAATGCGCACCATATTTTACTAGCGAGCAACATTTCCCCCTACGTTGTAAATCACTTTACCATATAGTATGTGGTGCTCACTAGTAAAATGTGGTGCACATTTAGAATTTCCCGAAATGTTATGTAACTCAAAAGATTACTAAGGTAAAAGCAAATTTTAAAAAAAATGTAAATTCTTGTTTTATTTCATTACAGGCAGAGGTGGCAATTCTCCTGCGTGGCGGTGCGTGGTGACAAGCCGTGCCTAGTTAGGCCCATGTCATTACTGAGCTTGACGGGTCCATTGCACGATGATTTGCAATTTTTTTTTTGCAAATCACTCCCACAAACGGCTTATAGCCATCGGGAGGGGTGTTTTGCGAAAGAAATTTGCAAAATGACTCCAAGATGTTCGGAGGGATGTTTTACAAAAAAAAATTGCAAAACAATTCCCAATGGCTCCTCTATCCCTATAAATACCCTTTGAAATCCATTCCATTTCTTAACAACTCTTACTTATCTAAAATTCTCAATCTCTCTAATTTCTCACTCTTATTAAAAAAAATTATACAATATCAACATCAACACTCAAGCAAATTTAAAATCAAGCTCTCTATTCTTAAATTTAAAGTCAAAATTTAAAACTTCAAACTATAAAGCGCTCTCTCTCTCCCCGCATTTCAAGTCTCAAGGTTTCTCTCTTCAACTTACAAGTTTAATGTACATATTTAAATTTTTAGAAAAAATTTTGTAATAGTTTTAAAACTTAAAAAAAAAATGCATCTCAACTCCTCTGCTACTAGTTCTAACCAAATTGGTCACAATTATAATGATTTTTTTTTTAACTTCTAAAGAATATCAAAATTTACATCAACCATTTAGTGATACAACTGTTATTCTATGTTCACAACCTAAATTTTATGATCATGCCTTACAATCCACAGATCACATAGATTCTTCAAAACTTCATATTGAACCCAATCAGTTCCTTCTACTTCTCAAGATGCACCAATATCATATGAGACTTCTAAATCTGGTTTTGAAATCATTTTGAAAAAAAAAATTAGTAAAGATGGTGTTAGAAAGGTTAAACGTAAATACTGCCACAAAAATATATTCATTTTCTAAGAGTAGTGCACAGTTCGTCTTAGGAGAACCATGAACATGCACACTCACCTAATTAACCACGACAAACACAAATTAGCACATATGGTGGTAATATAGGAACATTTAAATATAATCATATAACATGTAGAGATCGTTTAGCTATATGCATCGTTCAAACCGAACAATCTTTTAGTATGGCCGAAGATCTAATGTTTGAAAAATTTATTAGAACAACACATAATCTCCAATTTTGAAAAGTACTTTGGAACACATGCAAATCAGATATTTGTTACCTTATAAAACGAAAATAGGCCTTAATTGATATCCGTTCGTCTTTACCTTAACATAATTAGTATTACTTGTAATTGTTCGAAAGGTTTGAATGATAATCATAATCTATGTGTTATTCTCCATTACATAAATGATGATTGGTGTATTAAAAAATGTATAGGTTTTAAGAAATTCGAATTTCCTCATACTATACAATATCTCAACCAGTCCCGTATAAATATTTTTTTGAAATTTGGAATTAAAAAGAAAAAGTTCCATTTCTTTTGATAATGTATTTGAAAATGCGGTTGCAATTAAATAGCTTAAAAATTATATTAGACTAATTCTAGATTGAAAACTATTCCATGTGCATTATTTATGTTACATTATCAACTTGTGTGTGAAAGATGATTTAAAGATAATTGGTGATTTTGTAGTTAAACTTAGGAGTATAATTTCTTTTATAAAATCTAGCAGTACTAGTAACCAAATTTTTAAGTCAATTTGTCAAGATTTTCACCTAAAATCTAGACTATTATCTCATGATATTAGAATTCGTTGAAACTCAATATATTATATGTTGACTCAGTCTTTCCATATAAAATTGTATTATAATTATTTGCTAATATGAAATTACAAGCTTGTTGTATGAGTCATGCTGAATGGGATCAACTAAAGTGTATTTGGTACTTCTTAGACAGTTTTTAAAATTGTAACTAAGGCACTTTTTAGAACCTATTATCCATCAATCCATTTTGCACTTTACTTTCTAAGCAAAATAAATGAACTTTTTTAAAGTCAAGAGATAATTCTATTTTTGAAGATATTGTAGTATCTATAGAAACTAAATTGAACAAATATTTTAAATTTTCATTTCTAATTTATTTTGGGGTTGTCATGAATCATCGTTGTAAATTAGTAGGCAAGAATTTTTAATTCAAGAGTTCAACAAATTTATGACTTATGATAGTAATATTCCATGATTAATTTTTTATGTTAAGATATGTTTAGATATTATGTACATATATATGAAGATTTATATAGAAATAAACCCCTCATTCAGAATATTATCCATCTCAACTAGGGGAATTAATTAAAAAACACACTATTTTTAGATTTTTAATAACTTCTATGAAAACTAAAACCTCTCACACTGTATTTAATAAACTCCATTACTATATTGGTCGTGTTGGTGCAGTCACAAATGAACAAAAGAATTATAAAAACTATGACATTTTGGGTTGGCTAAAAATCATAGAAAAAAAAAACTTATCATATACTTTCTAACATGGTCAGTGCATATTAACACTTCCAGTGTCCACAGTAATATTAGAGTTTGTTTTTAGAGGAGGTGGTAGAGTAGTAACGGAATAAAGAAGCTCTATAGTGACCACCACATTGTGGAGATGTGTGTATATTTGAAAGAGTTATTAGATATAGATGACAGGAATCAAGGACGAACAAATGACCCTGAAACAGAATAATCACCTGATGAGGATTGAAGACTGAAGACTATTTAATGTATATGATGTAATAAGCTTGTATTTTTAATATTTAACTTTGTATCCCAGTCAAAATTCATAATACTATAGGAAGCAATATAGGGAACAAGTTGAGGGTGATAGGTAACGTTCTTTCCGCTGACTTCGTGCTTTGTATAATATCCAATAAATTTTTATGTAGTAAAATTATATTATATGTAAACATTGAGTGAAATACAATTTATTTTTTTAATTTTAAATTCATGGTTACCCAAATTGTCAACAATTAAATTATTTTCTATTTATGTTCGCAAAACTTTATTTTTTATATTTTTTCCTACACTTAGAAAATTATATTCTATATTTAAAATTATTTGTAATTTTTTCTTATTGTTCTGCCAATTTAACTCTGAAATCAAAATTTTTACATGTTTTAAAAAAATTGACCCAAAAAAAATCAATTTAAAATTTTTTTTTTTAATCTTGGTTGGCCCTGAACGGCATGGGAGCGGCCCGTGCCTAATAAGTCGGGCCAGTAGGCCGGTCCCAGGTTCCTCCACAGGGAGTTGTGCCCGGCCTGACACGTCTCCTCCATCGATGATTGGCTGCGCCCAGCATGGCTCACCCACAGCACATTCGTGCCCAGACATGGGCCATCTACCACCTCTAATTGCAAGAGTAAAGAGTATGGAATATGAAAATCAAATGGGCAGGAGCTGAGAGGAGCACAAATTTTGAATTAGAGGAACAATTTTCAAATGTAGCATCAAAAAAATTTAAACAGTCTTAGTAGAAAACTAATTTTGTCTTAGATTAATTTGAACTTGTCAAATTTTCATTCAAACTTAAGTCCTATCCTGATTTAAGTCTTGATTTGACTTAAATTTGAATTCAGATTTCACAAGTCCAGATTTATTAAAAATTCCTTTGGTTTTTATTTTTACCCACAGAATATTGCCAATCTTTCCTCATTTTTTATTCAAACTTTGTATAGCTGAAACAATTTTTTTTTTCTTTTTCTATTAGAAAGAATTAAGAAAATAAGTGACAACCTCCATAAAGGATAAAAATAAATAAATAAAGAGAATGACTAATCCATTAATCCTAGAAGTGGAAGAAGAATTAAACTACTAATACTAGAGAGTTATCCATAACATAACCGGATCTAATTAAGAGGAATTAAGATGGGAAGACTAATCCATTAATCCTTCAACAAAACGATGTTGTTTAATTAATCGATTTAATTTTCTTCCTAATCAATACACTTGAAATCAATTAACATTAAATGTCACTTGGAAGCACAATTGCTCTAAATCATAATTTCTCATGCTAATAATTTTTGATGAATGCAGACTTGTGATGCCCTGATTGGAACTTAAGTCAAGTTCGGACTTGAAAAGTTTCAATCCAATTAGAAATTAATTGCTTTGCTAATTGGATCCAAACTTTCCAAATCAAGATTCAATTTATATTTAAATCCAGACTTCAAAAATCTGGATTGGCCTAATGGATTGGCCTAAATTGAAAATTATCTTTCACCAAGTCTTAGAATTTTTTTAAAATGCTAAATTGGAAATTAGATTTTGAGGCTTGAAATGTACCTATTTGAGGAATTTTGTTATGTGAAGCCTATTCTTACTTTAAGATATGTGTAGAATATTGATGCTAATATATTAGAATTTGAGTTTGGACTATGTTCGGGCAGTAATCTAAATTTTGATTAGTTCGAGTGTAGAATTATGCATGGAGCCTTTTAACAAAAATAAAAGGCTCGATTATTTTTTAAAAGGTAAAACAAGTTACATAGAAAGATTGAAGAGTGATATATTCTTGGCCTTGTATTGTTTATATATATAAAGTAATACTTCAGATTTTCAGTTGTCTGTATCTGTTATTGTATATCGATTGAATTAGAAATGGTAATTCAGCCTTATCAGTAATCGTTATGACTTCTACTTGGTTTTCCTTTAATTCCACAATCTAAATGATATTCTGACTTTAGAGTTATTTTTTATTTATCTAGATTAATAGTGATTTCCTCAAAACTTTTCTGAAAATATCCTAAAACTGGGGAACATCAAGGTTCGATTGAACTCTCGACGGAAATAATTTGAATTTCTTAATTCTAAACAACATTCCATTTTATGGGTTATCGTTTTCTAGTATTTATTTTTGAGAATTTTCTAAGATTTTTTAAAAAATCCCAATACTAGCTAAATTCTTAGGGTTTTTTTCATATCAATCACTTAAATCATTAATATTTAGATGTCAATCTCTTAAATCTTTATTTATAATATTAGTCCACTAGAACTAGTAAATTATTCCACTTTAGTTACTTCATCAGCTATTCCATCTAATAAATCCCACAAACCTATATTAGAGGCTAATTAGGTATGGTAAACAATGATAGTACCCTTAGGATTGAATTATATAAAAACAATAAACTCCCCCATTCATTGTCCTCATTTTTTACATGGGAATTAAAAGTTACATAGTAGCGAACGAGGGAGAGTGCAGGGAGATAGAAAGGAAGAAATCTGATCTAGAGTTTGGTGGGTCAAACTACAGCAAAAGCCACATCCATTTGTTCCAAGCATCGGTATTGGCATCGACAAGCTCTGAGATAGGGCTCAAGGCTAGCTGGAGATCGAGTTCTCCTTGATCAGCATTGATCTTCGTGATAAGCTGATCTAGGGTTTGGAACGAATTTTTGGTATTATGTCTTTAATTAGATGGCTGTGTAAATGATTGAAGTAAGTTTTTTCATTGATTTTGTCATTGGGTTGTTACTATGAGGGTGTACAATTCAAGGGAAGGTGTTTACAATTACGAATCAATGTAAAAATCTTACTCTTGTTATATTCATGTTTTGCAATTTGTTTGATAATATCCAATTGCATTAATGACGGTTGCAAATTTGGTTTTCTTGTGTTGAGTGCATGATGTAAGGACACTTGGGTGTTAAGGTTACGGTTGATTTGTGGTTAGTTAATTTGGTTAATCTCTATTAGGTAATTTCATTAAGTAATTAAGATGTTTTCATGGTAATGCGTTGGGTTAGCTTTAATGATTGTTAATTGACAGTGTATATATGGTTCTACAATTTGCTTTTACTTTTACATTATAGTTGAATTGAACATGAAAAGTGTAAAGCTGTTTGTTTTAACAGCATGGCTATGGGCGTGGTTCAAATTATATTGCGGTATAATGGGTGTCATAAATTAATCAAAACCAACCAATCTAATTTATTATGAGTCAAGTGGCACATATATTTATTGTGTTCCAACACTATACAAATAATCTAACAGGTGATATGAGACTAAATCTAAACTAAATTCAAATACAAAATAGTTTTCTAATCTAACACTCTCTCTCAAGTTGGAGTATAAATTCAATTTTACTCAACTTGTTATATAGATTAGAAAATACCATCTCCCTCTTCAAAGTACATATTAATTTGAAGTGGACGAGAGCAGCAGCAGTAGCAGTAGTAGATGAATCACTTGAATTATTAGAGCATTCCTGTCATCACTATGGCAGACCATTAGTCTACTATAAAGTTGATTGTAGCAGCAGATAAGTCTCTTTTGGAAATAGTAGTAGGTAGCAGATTAGCTTCTTTTTCAGAAACAGTAGTAGCTAGCAGATAAATATTTTTCTCAGAAGCAGCAATATGAAGCAGATAAAATTCTTTCTTAGAAGTAACAGTAGACAGTAGATAAAATTCTTTCCTATAACCAATAGTAGATAAAGGAAGAAGTAAAAGGTTGCATCAAGTCTGAATTAAACCCTTGCAGTCAAAAAAGGACTAGGCATAGTCCCTCCGGTCATGAAGTAGAGAAAAAATAAAAACTGATATAGATGTAGAATTGAATTGGTGATGCGATTGCAGAATTGAAATCAGAGTTAGAATAGGAGTCGGCATCGGATTGGTGATGCGATTACAGAGTCAGAATCAAAATTGGAGTCGATATCAGAGTCAGTCATCGATTACGATAGTTGAAATTGACAGCTGAGATTTACTTCATAACGCGCTCTAATACTATATTATGAAATAATCAAAACCAACCAATCTAATTTATTATGAATAAAGGGTACACATATTTATATGTGTTCAATACCGTACAAACAATCTAATAAGCAATGGAGGACTAAGCCTAAACTAAACCTAAATATAAGATTGTTTTCTAATCTAACAATAGGTATTAAAAATACATCTCTAGAACGGAAAAGAAAAAATATGACTGTGGGAATTAAAAAACAATAGAGTTAATATTAGCAATATATCATTGAGGAGTTTTGATCAACAAATAGCTGACTTTATTTCCATTGCTAGTGGACACATGCTTAAGCTTTCATACATAGTCCCACATACGAACCCTACACTATTAATATGATAAAGAGCAATAATTTTTTTTGAAGTACTGAGGGATTATGTCCCTAGAACGAGGATTGAGATATTCTTGGTATTGGAAGAATACAATAGAAAGAGAAGTAGATTTAGAAGAGGAAATGTCATGTACAGGAGAATAAACCCTCCTAGGAATGCAAGAAACCTTGTCAATAGTTTAACACACATAACTTTAGATGAAAAGACAAATGATGATGAGTTTCTACGAGATATGGATGACAGACATGTATCTTGGGATCATGTGTATGATGCAGACATAGAGAGCCAAGGAGGGAGGAGGACTTAGGTTATTGGTAATGAAAGGAGGGAGTAAGATGATGGGGCAGGTCCTAGTTTTTTAATGAAGGTGATGTGGGGGCGTAATAGTGAAGATGATCATAAGTGGTGGCACGAGGTAGTTGACGTAGATAATGTTGATAAGTTGCGGATGATGCAAATGAAATATATTCAAAGGATGATTGACCCGATCTAAATCAAACACTCCCAAATATAAGAGATCGACAAATAGTAATTCGGTAGTAAATACCCAATATCGTTCTCTCAAGGATCTTTCTATTATTATGTTTCGACACTAATAAAAATATAGGTTACAAAGTAAAGAAGATTGAAGATTAATTAACTAAATTAATTGATTTATTAAACTAGAGTATATTATTGGTCAAATGGGTTAATGCCCGTATATTGAATTACTGTATAAATTTATGCTTAATTATCTTAGTTATATAGATCTCGTAGTCTCATACAATTGGAAAATAATCATTAAACCACAAAAACAAAGAAAGTTGTAATTTTAATATTTTGGTTTTTTTCACTCGATTAATCCTTTATGTATTTTGAGATGATCTAAGTATGATATATTAATAATAAAAATAATCTTTCAAAGTCTAAAAATACATCGTGCCTAAAGAGTTTACGGTTTATCAAAAACTAAGTAATGAATATATCATCAAACTATGCATCATCAAGGTTTAAAAACCATGTTTGGTGCCTAACAAGACAATAGGGAATCAAAAATATCTATAATTATATAAAACAATTAAGTATAAATATAAGCAAGTACCAGTTATTCATCTGTGTTTTGTTATCTCATATGGACTAATGTGGATAATTAGCCACTCATACTCATTATAGTCATCAACAATTAAATAAAAAAATTATTTTATTAATATTTATGAATGAGTACAAAAGAATCACTCTTTTAATTCTCTCTAAACTTCATAAAACTTTTTATTACAAGATATTTGAAACTCTAAATTACATTAGATATAAATATATATATATATATATATATATATATATATATATATATATATATATATATATATATATATATATATATATATATATATATATATAGCCTCTGAAAAATCCTAACAAGAATTATATTTAAAAGAAAATTCAATTTCAATAAAACCATTCAAAATTGTACTATTCTCGACTTGCCTATCGAGGGACCTTCGATCGCTGCTTACACGCTGGTTTATATTAAAAAATATAGGTTGACTGATGATAGTTATCAGATAGCTGTCGATAGCCAGACCTATCAACTACTAATCTGGGACTGATGCAATGGCCTTCTTGTTTTGATTTCCTTCACCTAGAACTTTGTAAAAAGATTATAAAACACAAAAAAAATATTAAAATTGAGAGTTTGATTAGTAAGAATAATCTTGTCGTTAATTTCTCATATTAATCAATAAAATCGGATTACGAGTGTATAAAATAGATATAAAATAAGATACTTTTCACTCTTAATCGCACACCCAATTAAGTTTTTCTAGTCCCTAGCAAACTAAGTTAGATAAAAAATAAATTAGAATAAATCATAACTCACATTCGTAGGAATCCCGATTGCACTTAGTATGTGCAACAAGGGTTTAAACCCCTATGTTATTTTAGTGGACGAGTATTGTCTCAGAATGATGCTACTCACAAACATCAAGAAATGATGGTTCAAAGAAATAAAAAAAAGAAAAAATAAGGATAAGTTTAAAATAAAGAAAGAAGAAAAATTAATTAGAAAAATCTTTTTGGTTTTCCATTTCTTTTTTGCATCAAGCTTAATGTAAACATGCATGTATATTACTTGTAAAGCTATCAATCTTAAAATCTCATCCTTAATCTAGTACTCTCAGCATTTTATCATGATCACTTAAATCTTATCATTTATATACCATAGCTCTCGATTATCCACTCTTATACTCTCTTGTAAAACTAATCAAGTTTCAAACTCCAATCAAATTCATAAAAACCCATTTCATCTTTATTATTATGATTATTATTATTATTATTATTATATTCTTTATTATTTTTTTCCTAATAAACACTTGTCATTCATGTGAACACTTATGTTTTCCGAGACACAAATACCCAGTTACTTAGCTCATTTTTATGATAAAAGTCCTGAAGTATTATTCGTGTGATTGTACATGATCTCAATCTAAATCACACTCCCAAGTGTAAGAGATCGATAAATAATATTGTCTCAGTAAGTCCAAAGTTGAATTCACATATATAATTTGGTATTTAAAAATACAGATTGATGGAATAAGAGTAAGTAAAAGAACAAATATGTGAGAGTACTAAAATCAATAAAAAAAGTAGTTAATGTGTCAAATTCATCTCTATTTCTCTAATTTGGTTGTCTAAGCATTATAAATTATCTTCTTGATCTTTCTAACTATTATTAAATTATCATAACCCTATATATCCATCAATAATTTATCTCCAGAAATATGATCTAAATCCTTATTTAAAGAAAATACGAACCATATCCTAAAAGATAAACTATTTTAAGCATACAAAAAAACTATAATAGATCAAATATTAGAAAATAAGCAAAAAATAAATTAGATCTTTTTATTCCATGATCATATATTGTAATCACATGTATCCAATTAATAAATTATATCTAGAATCATGATATGAATCTCCCAAAAAAACACAAATCATGCACTAAAAGATAGAATATTTTGAATGCATTCAAAATTATAACTAATTAACTATATAGAATAATAAGTATCTAAAAATCAAAATATAAGAAATATAGATAAAACATTATCAAAGAACTAGAGAATTCTCATCCACCTCTCACCAAGAATTTGGCCAATCACTATTGAAGGAATTTATTCAAAAGAAAAAGAAGAGAAACAAAAACATTTTTTCTCATAGGGAGGCACATTCTGTTCTATTTATAGAGTTTATAAACTCCTAAGAATAACCAATGGCTAAACAATTCTCTCCTTTTAATTCATAAATTGATCTCAATAGTTAAGATTAGAGTTCAAAACTGAGTACAAAATGAAATACGAGTAGAAAACAAGTACATAAGGGGTACAAATCACATTGAGTTGCTATTCTACTATATAGTACTTCATCAAATTGGACATATTTTTTGCATTTGAACTCTTATTGACCTGATCTTGCTGTCATGAAAAACAGAATTCAAACCTTTACACCTTCTTTCTACACATATTTTTCTTGTTATGATCATATGTATATGAAATCTGGTTTAGAAATTGAAACTGTTGTGTTGTCTTCTTATTGGATTGCTTTGTTTATTGGGCTGTCGACAGTTGCCTCAACAACAGCTTCGGCAGCCTTCTCGGCTTACATTACAGTCCTCAAGTTTTTAGGGGCTATCAACAACGCTACCAAGGAGCTTTCAATAGCCCTATAGTAGAGTTGCTGCTAGACTTTTCGTGAATGTATACGTGCTCCTTGTTTTGTTTCTTAGCATTTGAAACCCTTAATAAGATTATAAAATATTAGATTAAAACAATAAAGTACTTGATTACATTTGAAAAGTATAATTATTTTAGTTTATTTTATGCACATATAATTCGATTTTTGTGATTAATACAAGAAATTATTGAAAAATTATTTTTATTAATCAAATTCTCTACTACGATATTTTTCTAGTGTTTTATAGTCTTTTTGCATGTTTTATATGCAAGAAAATCCAAGAACCGAAGCGTATGTCAATTATCAGTTCAGAACTATGATTTTACAGGTCTGGTTGTCGATAATTACCTATTAGTTGTCGACAACCATCGACTGTAATGCACCCGAGTGCAGCTATCAATGGAGTTTTTGAAAGCCACGTCTGCAGTTTGATATTTTGGAGTTTTATGAGAGAAAATAGAGTTTCCTTGTAAATAGAATTTTTGTTAGGATTTTGTAAAAGACTATAAATACTACGTATAATTGAAAAAGATGTATGCAAAGAGGCATCAATAGAGTAATTTAGAAATTTAAGATTTTAGTTTTTGTACTTTTTCATATAAATTAATAAAAGAATTTTTATTTCTTTATTAATAGTTATGATGAATATGAGTGGCTAAGTTCTTACGTTGGTTCAGATGGAATAACAAACCCTAGTTAATTTACTTATATGTGACTTTTATGAATTGTTTTTAATTGAATTATGTAAAGTTGATATCTTTTATTTTCTATTATTTTTAAAATGATTAAGATATGATTTTGAGTTTTTAATGTTTTATTATTTGACGATATATTCGTTACTTAGTTTTTGATATATGGTAGACTCTTCAAGCACGGTATATGCTTAGACTTTGAATGTTTATTTTTTTATTCGTATTGCATGCTTAGATAAATTCAAAATACAGATAGATTTAATTAGGAAAAGTTATTTAAAATATTAAGTTTGCAATTTTGTAAGACTTTGTATTTCAATGATATATTTTTTGATTATAGGAAGACCATGTGATCTATTCAACTGAGATAAAAAAACACATCTAGTAAATTATTCTAGAGAGAGTTAATCCATCTGGCCAACAATTTTATTTCAACTAAATTTAAATCTTTTTTAGCTTTAGTTTTAGTTAATAAAAATCCAATCTTTATTTTTAGATCCGTAATTTATTCTTTTTTAGTGTCAACACAATAATTAAAACAATCCTCGCGAGAACAATATTGGGTACTATCCTTATACTATTTGTCGATCTCTTACACTTAGGAGTTATAATTTAGATCACAATCAAGTTTTTGGCACTATTTTCGGAGATCAATACTATTGTGTTACACTTTAGTATAGATTACGATTCCTATATCATTAAGTTTTGTAATTCTGAATTTGAATGACTAGTTGGAGGAGAACTTCAAATAGTTGACTTATTTTATCGTACTCAAATTTACGCACACTTCCAATCCACCAAACATCTGACGGCATGAGCACTAATAATAATAATAATATGAATAACAATATTAATATTGGATTCGGAGATGACAATAGAAATGATAATAATAACCATCATAGAGGCAATAGAAGGTTTTTAAGAGATTATTGACAACCAGTTAGGACTATTTCTTTTGAATATAAGACACTTCAATATTAAATCTAGACTAGTTCAATTTTTGCCAAAGTTTTATGGGATGAATTCAGAGAGCCTATATTTTCACCTTCAACAATTCAAAGAAATTTGCTTTTTTATTAATCTTTAAAATATTACTGCAGAGCAACTTGAGGTTAAAATCTTTCCATTCTCCTTAAGGATAAAATAAAGACATGGCTACATTTTTTACGTCCCAATTCAATAGGAAGATGGGATGAGATGCAAAAAGAATTTTTAAAGAAATTCTTTCCATCACATCGAACAAATTATATGCGAAAGTAAATTCTCAAATTTTTGTTAGAAAGAAGATGAATTATTATTTGAGTATTGGGATAGATTTAAAAATTTTCTACTCTTATACTCACATCACGGTTTTGAGTTATGGAGGATTGTAGGTACTTTCTATAAGGGCTAAACACAGTAACCGGACAATTTGTAGAAATCATGTGCAATAGTAAATTTTTAAGTAAAGATGCTGAGGAAACATAGGATTATCTTAATTCACTTATCGAAGATTCACAAGTCTGGAAAGCTGAGGATATTTTGGACACCAATTAACAAAGAAATATCAAAATAGAGGTGAACTTATTAAATTGGGAGAACAAAAAATATAGCTACACGATTAATTTCTATCATGAAAAAAATGTGAATATTTGCTTCAAAGAAAAATGAAACAGTTATGATAATAGAAGAAGTTTCGAAAGTTTGTGATATATACGAATTATAAAGACATGTGACTTGCGAATGTCCAACACTTTCCGCTTTTAAGGAAGTACTAAATGAACAAGGTAATGCCTTTAATACTATTTTTCAACAAGCAAATAATCCATATTCATAAATGTATAATCCTGATTAGAGGAACCATCCAAATCTTCAATGGGAGTATAATCCTCAACAATAATTTAATTATCAAAATAAGTCATCCACTAATCCACCACAACATGTCCAACTTTTACTCAACCTTTGGTGTACCAATCACCACCGACGAGAAATTTTGAGGATAACTTTTTGCAGATACAGTAGAGAATAGATCAAATGATCCAAGTGCAACGCAGTTTATGTGGTTGCAATAAACGATCAACAGTCATAATGCGACAATTTTTAGAAATATCCGATTATAGATAAGCCACCTTAGTTTTAAGTTGAAAACAAAGGAAAAATGTAAGCTACCCTCTCAATCGAAAGCCAGTATTTCAAGTAAAATTGAAGGTATAAATGCTATTACTTCTTTAATTAATAATGAATGATATATTAGAGATAATTTCTGCAATAAGTTTGAAAAGTAGTAAAGTACTTGATGAGCCCATTTCAAAAGAAAATACTTAAGAGAAATAAGGCAATAATTAAGTACAATAATTTAAAGATGATAATTTTAAAAAACCCCACTTCCACAAATTTTAAGCCACCTATGTTGTTTCCCCATAAAAGCTAAAAATATTAATACATATTATGCTAATATGTTAGAAATTTCCAAACAGGAGCAGATCAACATACATTTGCTGGAAGTGATCAAACAAGTCCTCTCATATGCAAAATTCTTGAAAGATGTGTGCACCATCAAAAGATGTCATAACATACAGAAGAAAGTATTTTTCATAGAATAGGTAAGTGCATTATCCCATTCTAAAATGCCTCTTAAATACAAGGATCCTATATGTCCCACTATTTCTTGTGTGATAGATCAACATAATATATAAAAATTTTTACTAAATTTGGCGGCTAGTATGAATCTCTTACCATATTCGGTTTATAAGCATCTAGGTCTAGGAGAGGTTAAACCTACACCGGTCACACTACAATTAGCTGATATGTTAGAAAGGTATCCTAAGGGTATTGTGGAAAATACTTTAGTACAGATCGAAAATTTTATTTTTCAGTAGATTTTATAGTTATCGATACTGCACCTGTAAATAATTCACATCTTCATATTCCTGTTATCCTTGGACATCCATTTTTAACTATGGCTAATGCAGTTACAAATTGCAGGAATGGTGCGATGAAAATTTCATTTGGAAACATGACTCTTAAACTTAATATTTTTAATGTTAGCAAATAATTGAATATCAATAATGATGAACTGCAAGACATTAATTATATTAAATAAATCCATGAAGAAAGAGATATTGTATCATTGTGCATTTTTTATCCTTTGGAGCTTGTATTAATAATGAACGATGATTTTCTTGATTATCTCAAATCTCAAATATAACTGGATGATCAATGCTAAGCCGTATAACTGGATGATCAATGTTTCCAGGACTCTTTTCTTCCCTTTTTGCTTTCTGTATCTAAAATTTCAGATCTATACACACTCAACACACACTGTTAAGCCGTAAAACGTAAGAAAATGCAAGAAAAATACCGTCGATATCCGGCAACGGTGCCAAAAAGTTGATGTGTTAATTTAACTGCAATCGTACAGTGTCGGTTGTAGTGTTATATAGGTCGTCCCACAGAGATCTCAGGTGTTTTTGCGTTCTCACTAATTCTATAGTCAACGGATTAACAAAGGATTCTATGTTGGAGTTGAGAGTTATTCTAATTAGTTTAGAATTTAGAATCCAGTAGTTTCTAACCATATATTTACTTCTACTATCGTTTTCTATCATAAAAATTTAATTTTCTAGTTTAATCTTTATTTAAAGTGCCTTAAGCATGAGCTATAAAATGATGTGCAAGTATAACTCATCAAAAATACTACCTTTCATAAAAACAAACTAAATCATTAGATAATTCTTTGAATAAGATGAAAACTATAACTCCAAACCCTAACTAAGTATAGGCTATCAAGAAACTCAACTCAAGTATAACTTATCAAAGTGTTAATCAACGAGTTCTTGTATTTTAATCTTTTTATGGAAAAATTATATCTTTATTTATTTTAATTAAGAAGAAAATATTAGAGAGCAATTACATGAAGAATCCTAGCTTCATATATATCCTAAAACTAAACTAAATTAGCTGCACATGATTCTAGTAAGTCATGAAAGCAATTAAATCTAATTTAGAAAGCAAATAAATCTAAACTAGAAAGTAATTAAAATAAATTAACTAAGAAAAATTGAAGAACAGAGAGAATTACCTCTAGAGTTCAGTATTATGGCCGTCATCCCTTCAGAAAAACCCTAATTTTATTAATAAAAAGTACATCTAAAATTATACCTTAAAATCTCTTTTTAATTTTCAAGGATTTTTAGGGTATTTATAACCTAAATACAATCATATCCTTAAACTCAATATAAAAGATATGATCCTAATCCAATACAAACTAATCTCAAGATACATAATTTTAATCCAATCCATAGGTATTAAAAACTAATGGTTGAGATTAGATGGCATAAAATACTAATTTTTGGGTCCAAAATCCAAAATTAAATTCAACAGACTCGTAACACGTTGGATCGGATTTTTCACTCTGCAGTGCTTCAGTAAAATGGCTATAATATTTTCATACAAACTCAGATTAAGTTTTTCTTAGACTCGTTTCGAAGATAATTCCGAGCTCTACAAATTTTTCCTACATGAAAATTTCCAGTTCAAGCTTTAGCTTCGCCGAATATGCTCTTGAACGTTCTACTGATGCACTTGAGTTTCTGTCTTCGCCTTAATTAACTTTCTTTACTCATATTCTTGATAAATTTGCATCTTCTTCTTATTTTCCTTGCGAATCTTTTATTACCTATAAAAACATACTAAATATACCCGAGTAGCAATTATTTATATACAAAAATAAATAAAATATGAGAGAAAAAAATACAAAATATGATACTAATCACCTCACGTATGTGTTATTCTTGCCTTTCAACTATTTTACGTTGGATTGCAAATTAGCCTCGTGTTTTGGAGCTTTTGAACTTTTGAATGAGTCTTGTTTTAAATAGTCTTTCGTTGTTCGCATGTATTAGCCTCGCGTTCTTTACATTAGCTTCATACATAACCTTGTTTGGCTAGATGTAGGTCCCACCCTCTGCATGGGACTTGTTTGGTTTTTCATGAAATTCGTCATATGGTAATAGACTACTTTCTTCTTTGTAACAGACTATGTGGGGCTGAACCTTAACCTCACATTTCTGTTAATTTTTATACTCTGGATAAGTTCTGTACGCTGGCTTAACCTCACGTATAGTATAACTATACACGCTAGTTTAGTCTCGAGTTAGTCTCGCATCTGGATAACTTTATACTGACTTAGTCTTGAGTTAGCTTCATACCTTAGATGATTTTAAGCTGGCTTAACATTGTATGCGGGCATAGCCTTACATTCTTACTTTGGGCTGTTTAATTTTATACTCTTACCCCAGTATGATAGGACGAGAAGTTTTTAATTTCTCTTCTCGTTGCCTTGGTGGTATTGAGCAACAAAAATTCTGACATTTTTTTGGTTTTTTTCTTTTTTTTTGTTTTTCTTTTTTTGTGTTTTTTATTTAATTGTTGTCAATGCATTTGCGAGCACCTTCTATTCAGGTCTCAACTGGATCATATTTATATCGATGAGTGCCTTAATTTTATCTTTCAGATCATAGCAATCCTTGCTTGGATGCCCAATATTTTAATGGTAGAGCCAATACTTAGGATCATGTCTTTTCAGCTTCCTTTGGCTTATGATTTTCGAGTAATTTGAGCATCCCCTTTTTATTCAGTAGGTGGAAAAATATAACTGCTTGTTCATCTTTAAAATCATATGTCCATTGTGATCTAGAAGAATCTTGCTTATTTTGTATTTTTTATTTGCAGCAGGTCTGGTAGTCATTGCCTCCGTCCCCTTAGAATAGGATGATTGTGGCTGTAGTTGATTCATGACCATTCTCCTCTGGGCATGTATTCATTGATTCGTCGGATTATGTTCTTCACTTGCTACCCTTTTTTGACTAGATCTTTTTAGGTTTTGGACTCTACTGCTCCCATTTTGACCAATATTCTGGTCTGAAAATTGTGTTTGTAAGTCTCCACTAATGTTTCCTGTGACATGCCATGCGGGTATTGCATTGACATTTTGCGGAAACACTCAATGAAGTTTTTAACCGTCTTGTCTTCTTTTTGTTTGTTTGCTAGAAGAGAGTGGATGGATACTTTGGTATCATCTTCAAAGAAGCGGTCTAGGAACTCCCTTTCCACATCAAACCAAGCATTGATAGTTTCCGGGGGTAACTACATAAGCCAAGTGAATGCAGACCCTTGCAGGGTACTTGCAAAGATTTTTGTCAGTTATTGCCCATTAGATAACATGTCTGAGAAAGAAAATAGTACATATGCTAGAGTAGAGATCCTTTCCCATCATATGATTCTAAATTCAAAGGCTTATATTCTGCCGAAAACGGTGCAGAGTCCCACTCTATCGGGTAGGATCTCATAACCCTCATTTCTTGCAGTCCTTTTTAGTGCATTAAGCCTTCTATTTGACTTTGGAGTTTCTCCATTTTTTGCATGAGGATTAATGAAATATTCTTCCTCACCATCTCTTCCTCCGATGTCTTGGTTGGACTCAGTCTCATCCTTCTTGGTTTTATCAGAAGCGGAGGAACCCCTGCTTCGTCTTCTTTGTTTTTTGAGTGTCACTTTAAGGTCTTCACAAGCATCACTTTAAGGTCCTTGATGCTTCTTTGTTTCTCTTGGATGAAGCGTTCTTGTGCCTCAATCCTTTGACTTATCTCGGCTGACTGCTTGGCCATATGAACCGTCCTTCTGCCAGATTGAGAGGAAGAGTGTGATCATGGTGTTGCTATGACCGAATGATCGATAAATTCTTTATTTTTATCATCCGGACCCCTGCTAATCTTTTGTAGTCGCTAGGAGCCATTACGCCTGATCTAAGGTGCGTGTGATGATACGCCCCTTCTACCTCCGTGTTAGAGGCATACTCTCCGACGACTGGCTTCTTACCTTTATTCACCATATTCGACGTGAAAGTGAGCAATTTTTTTATCTAAGTTAGAGTCTCGCCTCTGCAGTTGTCTTCTCTTCGGAATACTAGATTCCAATGCTGACAGCCGGCTGAATACAGATGTTCTTGGAGCTTCGTAGCGATAGTGAGTCAAAATTGCGGCGATTAATTTTTCACAGCAACATCACCGATGGGGCTATGCAGCTTTCCTTTCGTTTGAGAGATACCTCTGTAAATCTGGAGTTTCTTCTTGTAGTGCTGATATAACCATCTTTTGGGGACGGGGCCAACTTCTTGAGCGAAGTCTATTTGTCCAGATATATGGCTCCGAGAAATCATGAAAGTTATATTTGTCAATCCTCGGTTTGATTCAATGTCCAGCATTAGTTTTAAGATATCTTGCATGAAACTGCTGGACAATCTTGCATTCTTATGTTTTTATGCGAGACTGAGGCTTAACTCTAGCCTAGTGCACTGGACGATACTCATGTGGTGGATGAGCCTCGCACACTAGATGAGCCTAACGTACTGATAGCCCCGCACACTGACTTAGTTAAACTAGCCCCGCGTACTAGATTAGATTTAGTTTGATTTTTGAGTTTACTTATGCCAGGCTGGCATCTAGTCTTGTTTATACTAGGCTGATATGTACTAGGCTGAGAAGTGCTGGGTTGATTTAAGCTTGGCATGCAAAATGGGCTTTGAGTGCCCTACGACATGCTCTCCAATTCCGGTTGCGAATTCGGATCCGTCTTTGTGCAACAATAGATTGGCCTTTGGCGTTGAATGTGACAAATTTCTTGAATATTGGAAGGGACATTTTTTGTTTCGATGAACCAAAGTTTGAAAATCCAAGTGGCTGTTGATGAATCAATACCTCCTTGTCATCCAAAACTATCAGGTCATTTTTTGTTCAGGTGATTTTGAACATTTTGAGTCGACCTCGACCTCGATCACCAACTTTTCCATCGTTTCTCCAATTTTGTTGATATTGGATTGGACCACAATCTTCTCTTCAGTATAGGAGATTTCTCCCATTATGGTTCTCTGTCTGTTTTTGGAGAAAATTAGGGATCTTTCCATTGCCATTGAGAAAAATTAAAAATTATAGAAATTTCTCTCTTTGATTACAATGAAAAGAAATAAAAAGAAAAACAGACGAGAGGACTTATAGAACACGTCGCTATCTTTTATCAAAAGATCGTGGGATCGAGACACTTATGAGGATTGATCCGTTCCTCGTTGACGATTCGACGTCGATGATTAGAGGTGGTAGAGATTTCTTGAGATCATTTTTCTTCTCTTTTGATCTTGGAGAAAGTTTCAAACTTTTGCGCGGGAGAGAGATCTGGCCAAAAATCCTCTTTAAGTCCCTATGGAGGGGTATTTATAGGCTCCAAGCTGTTGAGAGAATTTCTTTGTAGATAGAAACAAAATCTTATTGTAATCTTGATAAGATATTTGAATTTCTTTTTGATTAGATTTGCTCCAAAATTCATTGTATCTGGTCTTGATTCTGCACCCAAAAATCAATTAGACTCTAATTATATTTTGTAGAATTCATGAAATAGTTGGGGTGGGGCCCAAATTTATTGCACGCGACAGAGGCGAGGCTCATTGCGCGAGGTGGGCGGTTGGCCTTGCTAGGGAGGATTCCCCTTTATTTATTTACTTATTTAATTATTTTTATTTTTTGGCCTCTTCTTTCTCTTCTTCTGAGCCTCGCGCCCGCTAGGCTAGATTCCTAGCCTCACGCAAGCACAAGGCTGGATTCCCAGCCTCGTGCAAGCATGAGGCTAATTATTTTTTTTTAAATTTATTTATTTATCTTTTCTTCTTCTGAGCCTCGCACCCGCGAGGTTAGATTCCCAGCCTCGCACGATGATGAATGTTATATGTTGCATATTTATAACCTCCATATTATCTATTTTTATATTTAAATAATGTTATCCGGGTATTTTTAGTGTGCTTTTCAGGTAAACTTATTTTTATAAGGAGATGACATAAAATCAGAGCCGGATTAGGAAACCAAGTTTAGAAAAGAGTTAAAAGTGAGTAAAACTACAAGACTATGTATTGCAAAGAGTCAAAATTCAATACAGTTATCAAAATAAAAAAAATAAGAGACTCATGCAGAAGAAAAACTAGAAAGAAAACCTAGGGTTTTGCCACTATTTGGCGGCATTAGCCGCCAATTAGCGGCAAAGAGGGGCCCACTCTAAGTTAAATTTTTGTGGGGGTTCGATGTAATTTTTTAGTTTTTTACTTTTATTCAGATTAGGGTTTGATTTTCCGAAGCCTATATATTGGCCGTATCATTGTAATCTAGGGTTTCATGTAGGATATAAGATATAATTTTGTACTCAAATTTTAATTAATAAAATTAGGGTTTACTGAAGGGGTGACGACCACCATACTGATTCTAGAGGTAGCCTTTGTTGTTCATCATTTTTTCTTAGATAAGTTTCTTTTAATTTCTTTCTACTTTAGATTAATCTTGCTTTCTTGATTAGATTTTCTTATTTTCATGAATAAAAATATGATATTGCTAACTAGAACTATGAATAGCTAATTTAGTCTAGCTCTAGGATATAGATAAAATAATGAATCTACCATGTAGTTGCTCTCTAATATTTTCTTCCTAGATAAAATAATAAAGATAAGATTTTTCCATTAAAAGATTAAAATATAACAACTCGTAGATTAATAATTTGATAGGTTATATTTGAGTTAAGTTTCTTCATAGCCTATACTTGTTAGAGTTTGGGGTTGTTGGTTTTCATCTTCTTCATCTAATTATTTAATGATTTAGTTTACTTTTATGAAAAGTAGTTTGTTTGATGAGTTATGCTTATACATAACTTGATATCTCTTACTTAGAATACTTAAATAAAAATTAAAACTAAAAGATCAAATTTTTATAATAGGAAAAAGATAACAGAATTTATACATGGCTGGAAACTAGTGGATTCTATATCCTAGGCTAATTAGAATAATTCAAATCCAACATAAAAACCGTAGTTAATTCACTAGAACTACAGAATTAGTGAGAACGTAAAAATACCTTAGATCTCAGTGGGAACGAACAGTTAGTGCTACAACAAACACTGTGTGCTTGCAGTAGATTTATGACATTAAGTTTTTGGTGCCGTTGCTGGGGATCGATAGTGATTTCTTGATTTTTCTAACGTTTTACAAGTTAACAGTATGTGTTGAGTGTTTAGGGACCAGAAATTGCAGATACAGAAAGACAAAAAGGATCAGAGGAGATTTAGAGTTGCATAGTAGAAACCAGAGAGACAAACTCTCTGGTTCTGTCTTTATTTGGCGGCAAGAACTATCAATTGGCGGCAGTTCAGGTGAATCCTGACCTCAATTTTTCTCCAGTTCTATATTTTGGTTCTCTAGGTTTGTTAAAAAAATTTAAAAAATAGTAGAAACAATAGGAATCACATGTTTTATTTGATCATATATCTTCCACCATTTTATCTCCATCACACCCCACTTCTTGCATTAGTTTAGAAAATTTACGCATCCACTCACGGTCACTGGTTCATTCCACATTGGACCTATGATCAATTTGGTCGACTAGTGAGATCAGATTTGTTCATGGGAGACAAGATGGACCAACCGATCCCGATCTTTTAGGATCGATATTACCCATTGCGCACATTACTACCATCATGCATAAAACTTCCACAAGCAGCAGGTAATCACTATGACATAAAGCCGCAGTATATCAGTATGCTTCCTAAATTCACTGGTTCTGATTCTGAAGATGCATATCTCTTTATCAGTGAATTAAAGGAAGTGTTCATGATGATGAAAATGCAGCATTTATCGGAGGACGCAATTAAACTCCGCTTCATCCCAATCGCTCTCAAAGATGCCAAGAAGTGGTTGTACAGTATGCCTACTGATTTAATCACTACTTGGGATGAATTCGTCACAATATTTCTTAAGAAGTATTATCTCACGCACAAGACAACAAAAATTCAGAATCAAATTAATCAATCCCGTCAAGTCCGGGAGAACCCTTCTAGAAATACTTAGAACGGTTCAAAAATCTATTAGCTCAGTGCCCCCACTATATGATAGAAAAGTGACAGTTGTATCAAATCATGTACGAAGGACTCGATTACACATCTAAAATACTTCTTCAGTCCATGTGTCAGCGGAGTTCATAAGAAAGAACGAGGATGAAGCATGGGACTTTCTTGAGAAGCTATTATAGAAAACTATGCAGTGGAAGAGTCCCGCTGAGAAACCCAATGCATCAACTTCTGTATATAAGGGTGGGATCCATCGCATCGACAGCTCTATAGCTGTCGAAACTAAAATTGCAGCCCTTATGAGGAGAAATGAGGCCTTGGAGACTCCTAGTGCTCCACTAGTGGGTCAAGTGAATCAAATCTAAAGTCCCACATGCTTTAATTGCGGAACTCCAAATCACATTGGAAGAGTGTCCACTGTCAGTGAATCATATGGGTCTGATGAGTGCCATATACTGCATATTTATAGCCTTCATATTACCTATTTTTGTATATAAATAATGCTACTCGGGTATTGTTAGTGTGTTTTTCAAGAATTTTATTCGTACAAAGAGATGGCATGAAATCAGAGTTAGAGAAGTAAATCGAAGTTTGAAAAGTTTCTAAAGTGTGTGAGACTACGAGACTATGATGCTGCAGAGACTCAAAGTCCAATACAGTTAGAAAACTTAAACGTACAAGACAAGAGTTTCACATGGAAAAATTTTCAAGAATTTTTCACCATAGTTGACTGCTAATTAGCGGTTTGACCCACCAAATGGCAGCCCAATGTAGGCCCCAATCTTCAAGTTTTCTCCCATTGCTTCGTTGTAATCTTGTAGTTTCACAATTGTATTAGAATTGGGTTTGGATTTTCGAAGCCTATATATTGGCCGTATCCTTGTATTGTAGGAGAATCCTGTAAGTTTTGTACTCGTTTTAAATTAATAAAATTAGGATTTTGCTGAAGGGGTGGCGGCCACAATACCGTACTCCAGAGGTAAGCCATTGCTTTCTAATCTTTATTTGTTTTCTAGATAGAGTTAATTGCTTTCAAGTTTAGGTTTTATTGCTTTCTAGATTAGATTTTATTGTGTTCATGAATAAAAATTCGATTTTGCTTATTAGGAATATGAGTAGCTAATTAGTTTAGCTTTAGGATGTAGATGAAACTAGAATCCACCATGTAATTGCTTTCTAATATTTTTCTTCTTAAATAAAATAAAGAAAGACATGATTTTTTATAAAAATATTAAAATACAAGAACTCAAAGATTAAAATTTTGATAGGTTATACTTGAATTAGATTTCTTGATAGCCTATGCTTGGTTAGGGTTTGGGGTTGTTGATTTTATCTTTTTCATTGAATTATCTAAAGATTTAGTTTGTTTTTATGAAAAGTAGTATTTTTGATGAGTTATTTTTGCACACCATTTGATAGCTCATACGTAGGGCACTTTAAATAAAGATTAAACTAAAAAGATCAATTTTTTATGATAGAAGAAGATAATAGAAGTAAAAACAAGGTTTAAATTAGTGGATTTTAGATCCTTGGCTATTTAGATAGTAACAAATCCAATCTACAAACTCAAAGTTAGTTCATTAGACTAAGGAAAGAGTAAGAAATGCAAAAACACTTTAAATTCCTGTGGGACGACCTGTACAGCGCTACACCGACACTGTGCACTTGCCGTAAATATCACATCAAGTTTTTGGCGCTGTTGCCGGGGATCGACAGTGGTTTTCTTGCTTTTTCTGATGTTTTACGGGATTAACAGTCTGTGTTGAGTGTGCAGGGACAAGAAAGTGCAAATACAGGAAATTAAACAAGACTAGATAAGCATTTGGAGTGCACTGAAAAAATGCAGAGTACGAGACTCCCTGTTTTGGCTGCCAATCAGCGGCATAAACCGCCATTTGGCAGCCCTTTAGGTACAAAACACCACAAACTTTTCCTGATATCTGTATTTTCTGTCTCTGGTTCTGTAAAAAAAATACAAAAAAAATAGAAATAGTAAGAATCACAGTTTTATTTGATCATATCTACTTCTCCGTTTGATTTCTCCACCACACCCAACTTCTTGTATTAGTTTAGGAAATTCATGCATACACTCACGATCGCTGGTTTATGCCATATTGGACCCGTGATCAATTTGGTCGACTTGTGAGATCAGATTTGTTCATGAGAGCCAAGATGGACCAACCGATTTCGATCCTTCAGGATCGATGTTACCCGTTGCGCACATCACTTCCATCATGTATAAAACTTCCACACGCAGTGGGTAATCACTATGAATTGAAACCGCAGTACATCAGTATGCTTCCTAAATTCACTGGTTCTGATTCAGAGGACCCATATCTCTTTATCAGTGAATTTCAGGAAGTATGCGTGATGATAAAACTGCAACACTTATCGTCGGACGCAATTAAGCTCCGCTTCATCCACTTTGCACTTAAGGATAATGCTAAAAAGTGGTACAGTATGCATACTAATTCAATCACTACTTGGGATGAATTCGTTATGGTGTTTCTTAAGAAGTATTATCCCACACATAAGACGGCAAGGATACAAAATCAAATTAATCAATTCCGTTAAGTGCCGGGAGAACCCTTCTTGAAATATTTGGAATGGTTCAAGGACTTATTAGCTCAGTGCCCCTACCATACGATAGAAAAGTAGCGGTTGTGTCAAATCATGTACGAAGGACTCAATTACACATCCAAAACTCTTCTTGAGTCCATGTGTCAGGGGGAGTTCATGAGAAAGAATGAGGATGAAGCATAGAACTTTCTTGAGGACCTATCGTGGAAGATTATGCAGTGGGAGAGTCCAACTGCGAAGCCCAGTGCATCAACTTCTGCGCATAAGAGAGGGATCCATAGCGTCGACAGCTCTATAGCTGCCGAAACTAAGATTGCAGCCCTTATGAGGAGAATTGAGGTATTGGAGACTACTCGTACTCCACAGGCTGGTCAAGTAAATCAAATCTAAAGTCTCACATGTTTTAATTGCGGAACTCCGAATCATGTTATGGAGGAGTGTCCATTATTAATGAATTCAATGGGCCTCACACTTGAGCAGGCTAATGCCTTGTATCAAGGACCCATGAACAATCCTTACACTCCTACATACAATTCTAACTGGAGGAACCATCCAAATTTATCATGGGGTCAAGGGCAATATCAGGGGGGCCCTAACCCGAATATGCAGCCTCCAGCCACTGGACAGTTCCCAAAACTAAATATGGGTGCTTATCAACGCCCAAACGCTTCAAATTATGGGAACAACCAGAATATACCACCTATACAAAACCACTCATATCCACAACAGGGGTCTAATAATGATCAAGAAAAGCAACTTCAGTCACTTGAGAAAAATGTTGAAAATTTTCTCAAGTCTTAGTCCAACCTTAACACGTACATGCAAAATCTTATGAAAGTGTCAAATGATTTTATTCAGAGTACATGTCAGCAACTGCTCGTGAACTCTCAATCTATAAAGAATATAGAGCAGCAGGTTGGACAATTAGCGATTCAGATGAGTGAACGTGGCCAGAATACCTTTCCAAGTCAAACCATAATGAACCCTAATGCTAGTTCCTCAAACTCCAATCAGTCGCATGTCCACCAATGCAATGCCATTCACACGCTTAGATTTGGTAAGTAAGTGGACAATAATATAGCCATGCCCCCTGATCTCACTCCTACTATCTCGAAGGCTACATCATCTCTTCCACTTCTTTCTCCACGACAATCTCCATATCCTCAATTACAGTCACATGATCATTTGGAAGAACCTGTTCCCAAGCTGAAAGCACCATATCCCAATCGGCTTAGGAAGCCATCATCGTAACATTTCAGCAGGTGAAGGTTAATATTGCACTCCTAGATATTATACAACAAGTTCCTACTTATGCTAAGTTCCTTAAGGATTTGTGTACTAAGAAACGTGCATGAAACATTCCTGAGAACGCTTTTCTTGCTATAAATATATCACATATCCTCTCTAACTCCTTGCCTATCAAGTACAAAGATCCAGGTTTCCCTACAATCTCATGCACCATTGGAAACACTACATTTGATAGGGCATTGCTTGATCTAGGGGCAAGTGTCAATTTGCTTCCTTACACTGTTTATCAGCAATTGGGGTTAGGAAAATTTTAACCTACCAAAGTCACATTACAGCTAGCTGATCATTCGATTAAGAGACCACTTGGTATGGTTGAAGATGTGCTCATTAAGGTCGGCGAGTTTATCTTTCCTGTACACTTCATTGTTTTAGAAACTGAGCCGATCTCCAATCCACAGAATCAAATTCCCGTTATCTTGGGTAGACCATTCCTTACAATATCAAATGCATTAATTGATTGCAGGAGTGGCCTCATAAAGTTACCGTTTGGGAATATGACTGTGGCATTGAACATATTTAATATGGATGAGCACACAACGAGCTCCCTCATTGAGTTCAACATGATTCACAGTTTGCACTCTCATTTGACCTCTTGCACCGATGATGAACCCTCATTTGAGCAAATTTTCAAAGATGAGCTCATATTATTAGATGAATTGGCACATACTGATTCTATGAATGGTGATACTTATGCAAGTGTGCCATTGAATTATAAGCAAACTTTTGAGAATTTGTTTGCAGATGAGCTCGCATTACTTCGTGAGTTAGAAGAGCCACCACCATATTCACTTGATCATATTGCACTCTTCTCACCTCACGATATTTCTACATGTATGCTTGTTACTAACGATGATTGGCAGGTTTATAATAAAGAATTCTTTAACCCAATTGTTAATGCTTATATGTAGACAAAGAAAAAATGAGGACGACATAAGCTACAGACAGGTAATTTCGTGACTCGTAGGAGATTGATGAGACATAATAATGCACTCATTTCACGTTTAAAACGCACACACTATGAAAGTGGGAAGCGATCAAGAGGTCGTAACCACTTTCCATGCATTAATAGGGTGATGATATTGAGATCGTAAGTTTTGCGACTCTCATTATTTGTATAGTATTTGTATAATAGTTTTTATATTTATTTTACCACACTTGGTTTGTGTATGAGGGCATACGCAAGTTTAGGTGTGGGGGAGTGGATTAAGAGATTTTTATTTTTTTTAGAATTTTTAGGATTTTTTTATTTTTTATTTTTTTTAGATTTTTGGGTTTATTTATTTTATACTTTGGGTAGTTTTTAGGGTAACTAAATGAAAAAAATAATTAAAAAAATTAAAAAAATTAAAAAAATAATTTATGTATTTTTATCAATGATCAACCTAATTACAGATAAATGAACAAATTTAGATTTGAAATTAGATAGGAGAGTAGATTGGATGATACACTTCAAATTTTATGAAAAGATTAAATCCGACAAATAAATACCACCAACAGTAGTTTTGAGGTAAGTATACATCTATTTTTCACTTCACAATAGTTTATTAGGTTAAGAACAAAGATGATAACGATTGAGTAAGTTTTCTGTCTCTAAACAAAAAAAAAGAAAAAAAAAGTGAGATAAAATAATGGGGTGAGCCTGGTATTAAGGCAATAGTTTCGAGAGTGATAAAATAATGGGTTGCGCCTGGTATTAAGGCAATAATCTCAAGAGTGAAAAAAAGAGTATGATCTGAGTAATCGGGTACTTTGCACCTATGTAAGCATAAATATTCGCATGAAAGGTGAAATATTCTAAAAAAAAGAAAAATAAAAGAGTATGAACCGAGTAATTGGGTATGTTGTGCCTAATCAAGGTGAATATTCGCATTAAAGGTGAAATATTCTTAAAAAAAAAAAAAGAAAAAAAGAAAAAAAAAGAAAAAAATTGTTATGAGAGAGAGGATGAATCATGAGTTAGAGTTGGAGTCCAAGACCGAAGTAGACTATCACACGTGCACGCAGTTGTATAGGAGCCAATGAATTATCTGTTAGTAGATATTGAAAAATAAGATTTAAATTTTTGATTAAAATGATAAGTGTATCTGATATGATGCTCAATTTGAAAATTGATAATCTAAATGTGTTCTTGAGTTTGTATATTAGTGAGATTAATTGATGAAAATATTATAAAAAAAGATTTTTCTTTCTTTTGTATAAAATTTTTACCTTTCTTAAATTTTAGTTATCCTTATTTTTCTTTTCTTTATTCCTGAATCTATTTTCTCATGAATTTTGTGGGTGTATTCACTGCAAGCCCTCACGAGACAATACTCGTCCACTAAGGAACCTAGGGGTTTAAAGATTTGTTGCACGAGCTAAGTGCAATCGCAATTCCTGCGAAAGTGAGTTAGGATTTTTCTTTTTCTTTTTAGGTTTAGGTTTTGCTCGAGGACTAACAAGAGATAGGTGTGGGGTGTGATGAGTGCCATATATTGCATATTTATAACCTTCATATTACCTATTTTTGTATATAAATAATGCTAATCGGGTATTATTAATGTGTTTTTCAAAAATTTTATTCATACAAGGAGATGGAATAAAATCAGAGTTGGAATAGGAAATCGAAATCTGAAAAGTTTCTAAAGTTGGTGAGACTACGAGACTATAATGTTGCATAGACTCAAAGTCGAATACAGTCAAGAAACTTGAACGTACAAGACAAGAGTTTCATATGGAAAAATTTTCAAGAAATTTTCACCATAGTTTACCGCTAATTAGCGGTTTGACCCGCCAAATTGCGGCCCAATATGGGCCCCAATCTTCAATTTTCATCCCGTGGCTTCACGGTAATCATTTATTTTCATAATGGTATTAAAATTGGGTTTGGATTTCTGAAGCCTATATATTGGCGGTATCCTTGTATTCTAAGAGAATCCTGTAAGTTTTATACTCGTTTTAAATTAATAAAATTAGGATTTTACTGAAGGGGTAGCGGCCACAATACCGTGCTCCAGAGGTAAGCCATTGCTTTCTAATCTTTATTTGTTTTCTAGATAGAGTTAATTGCTTTCTAGTTTAGGTTTTATTGCTTTCTAGATTAGATTTTATTGTGTTCATGAATAAAAATTCGATTTTGCTTATTAGGAATATGAGCAGCTAATTAGTTTAGCTCTAAGATGTAGATGAAGTTAGAATCTACCATGTAATTGCTTTCTATTATTTTTCTTCTTAAATAAAGTAAATAAAGACATGATTTTTCTATAAAAAGATTAAAATACAAGAACTCGTAGATTAAAACTTTGATAGGTTATACTTGAATTAGATTTTTTGATAGCCTATGCTTAGTTAGGGTTTGGAGTTGTTGATTATATCTTTTTCATTAAATTATCTAAATATTTAGTTTGTTTTTAGGAAAAGTAGTATCTTTGATGAGTTATGCTTGCACACCACTTGATAGCTCATGCTTAGGGCACTTTAAATAAAGATTAAACTAAAAAGATCAAATTTTTATGATAGAAGAAGATACTAGAAGTAAAAACATGGTTGGAAATTAGTGGATTTTAGATCTTAGGCTATTTAGATAGTAACAAATCCAATCTAGATACTCATAATTAGTCCGTTTGACTAAGGAAAGAGTAAGAAACGCAAAAACACCTTAGATCCCTGTGGGACGACCTGTACAGTGCTACACCGATACTGTGTGCTTGCAGTAAATATCACATCAACCACGCTTGAGCATACGTTCTTACATACCGATGAATAATCCATACGCTCTTACATACAATCCTGGCTGGAGGAACCATCTAAACCTCTCTTGAGGTCAAGGGCAATATCAGGGAGTCCCGAACCCTAACATGCAATCTCCAGCCAATGGTCAGTTTCCAAAACCAAATGTGGGTGCTTGTCAACACCAAAACACTTTAAATCATGGGAATAACCAGAATAGAGCACCTGCACAAAACCAATCACATCCACAATAGGGTCTAATAATGATCAAGAAACCAGTCACTTGAGAAGAATGTTGAAAACCTTCTCAAATCTCAATCCAACCTTGACATGCATATGTGCAACCTTGACACGCACATGCAAAATCTCATGAAAGTGTCAACTGATTTTATTAAAAGAACAGATCAACACCTGCTCGTGAACTCTAAAGTTATTAAAAAGTTAGAGCAGTAGGTTGGACAATTAGCGAGTCAAATGAGTGAATGTGGAAATAGTACTTTTCCAAGTCATTCCTTAATAAACCCTAATGCCAATTCCTCAAACTCCAATTAGTCGCATGTCAACCAAGTTAATGCCATTCACATATTTTGATCTGGCAAGCTGGTTGATAATCATGTAGCCATACCACCTGATTCCACTCCTAATTCACGGCAGGCTACCATCTCTGATTCCACAATTCCATTATCAGCTCATAATTCATCATTATCATCCCATGATCCACCCAATAGCACGACAGAGGAGTCTGACTCCTCTAGTTCTGATTCTCCTATCGACCATGCTTATAAACCGAAGGCTCCCTATCCAAATCGGTTGAAGAAAAATTCTTCTTAGGTTGAGCACATGCTTAAGTTATTCAAGTAAGTTAAGGTCAATGTTTCTCTTCTTGATACAATCCAACAAGTACCTGCTTATGTAAAATTCTTAAAAAATTTATACACAAAGAAGAGAACAACAAATGTTCCAAAAAAAGTCTTCATAACTATTAACATCTCTAGCATCCTCTCAGTCAGTACCTGTGAAGTACAAAAATCCTGGAAGTCCTACTGTCTCCTGTACTATAGGAACTACAGTGATTGAAAGGGCTCTACTAGATTTTAGCAGCGAGTTCCTTATTCAGTGTAACAGCAGTTAGGATTAGGAGAGTTGAGACCTATAAGAATTACATTATAGCTAGCTGATAGATCTGTGAAGATGCCTGTAGGAGAGATTGAAAATGTCTTGATTAAGATTTGGGAGTTTATTTTCCCAGTCGATTTCTTAGTTTTAGAGATTCAACCTGTGGTGGATCCACCGCATTGTATCCCAGTTATTTTAGAACGTCAACCACTTATAATGCTATTATTAATTGCTAGAATGGATCGATAAGACTTTCCTTTGGAAACATGACCTTGACTTGAATATATTCAATCTAGGGCGCCAACCTAGTGATTCATATGACGAGCCCCTAGAAGTGAATATGATCTAAGGGTTGTCCAGTGAGCACCAAGAGGAGGAATGTTTTGATGAGCTGGATGGCTTAGTTGATGAGAACTTATTCTTGAATATACTCGATGAGTCATCTAATTATGTGTCTTCCACTCAATGGAAAATTCCACCAGAGCCATTGATGACTAAACCACGAGTTCAGTTGCAACCATCTATTGAGTGTCCACCTAAGCTTGAGATAAAGACCCTTCGAGTCATCTCAAGTATGCTTTCTTGGATGAACACGATGCACTACCAGTCATTATCTTTACAGATTTGACTAAAGCTCAGGAGGAAGCACTTATATCTGTGTTGGAAGCATATAGGAAAGCCATAGCTGGAGTAAGGCCGATATAAAATAGATAAGTTCATCTATAGTGAATCATAGAATTCATTTATTAGATAATGCACGACCTACAAGAGACCTTCAACGTAGGTTGAATCCGGTGAAGAAAGAAGCTGTGAAGAAGGATATTCTTAAGTGCCTTAACAATGAGATCATCTATCCCATCTCTAATAGTATATGAGTGAGCCCAGTTCAAGTAGTGCCTAAGAAGTCTGGAATCACTGTAGTCAAGAACGATGCACATGAGATTATCCCGATGTGTTTGCAGATGGAATGGTAAGTCTGTATTGACTACACAAAGTTGAATACTGCAACTAGAAAGGACCACTTTCTCTTACCTTTTATTGATCTATTGGAATGGTTGGCCGGATATGAGTTTTATTATTTCTTAGATGGATACTCTGGCTACAACCAAATTCCCATCGCTCTGAAAATCAGGAAACGACCACGTTCACATGTCTATTTGACATCTTTGCATACAGACGCATGCCCTTTGGGTTATGCAATGCACTTGCTACATTCCAAAGGTGCATGGTGAGTATTTTCTCTGACATGGTTGAACAATTTCTTGAAATCTTTATGGATAATTTCTCTATCGTCAGAGATTCATTTCAAGAGTGTCTGCATTATTTACAATTAGTTCTCACGCGTTGTCATGAGAAATATTTGACACTTAATTGGGAAAAATACCATTTCATGGTCAAAAATGGCATAGTGTTAGGGTATGTCATCTCGAAGGATGGTATCGAGGTTGACAAAGCCAAGGTGGACCTCATTATTAATCTTCCACCTCCGCGATCAGTGAAAAATATACACTCCTTTCTTAGTCATGTTGGGTTCTATAGAAGATTTATCAAAAACTTTAGCAAATTGTTAGGCCTTTGACACATCTACTAACGAAGGACGTGCCATTCAATTTCACACCTGATTGTCTTAGAGCATTTGAGCAGCTCAAGAAGGCGCTTGCCACCACTCCTATCATTCATGCGCTAGATTGGAGTATGCCCTTTGAGCTTATGTGTGACGCATCTGATTATGCTATCGGTGCCGTTCTTGGACAACGTATTAATAAGCAGTCACTTGTGATTTACTATGCAAGTAGGACACTCAATGACGCCCACTTAAACTACTCTACCATAGAGAAAGAGTTGCTGGTAGTCGTCTTTATACTTGAAAAGTTTTACTCCTACTTAATTGGATCATGGGTTATGGTTTATACTAATCATACTGCTTTGAAATATTTGTTGACAAAGAAAGACGTAAAAGCAAGGCTCGTTCGATGGAACCTCTTGTTACAAGAGTTTGATCTTGAGATATTATACAAGAAAGGTGCGGAAATTTACTAGCTGATCACTTGTCTCGCCTGCCCAAACGCTCCAACTAATTCTTAGCTCATAAATGAACCATTTCTTGATGAGAAATTGTTTGCATTGATGCATGAACCATAGTTTGCTGACATTGTGAACTATTTTGTGACCAAAAATATTCCATCCCATTAGTCCAAACAAGATCGATATAGGTTCTTGTCCCAAGTAAAATTCTTTTACTGGGATAAACCATATCTATTCAAATATTGTCCAGACCAGATCATACGTCGGTACATACCTGAAGATGAGATACAAAGTGTCCTCTCTTTTTATCATGATTTTACTTGTGGAGGACACTTTGGTCCCAGAAAAATAGCTGAGAAGGTATTGCAGAGTGGCTTTTATTGGCCAACTCTTTTCAAAGACGCTGTGGAATATTGCAAAACATGCACACGATGCCAATTTGTAGGCAAAACTTCACAGTGCAATATGATGCCTCTGCAACCTATCCTTGAGGTCAAAATATTTGATGTATAGGGTATAGATTTTATGAGACCGTTACTCAACTCATTTGGAAACCAATACATATTGGTCGCTGTCGATTATGTTTCCAAATGGGTAGAGGCAATTATCGCAAAATCGAATGACAACAAAGTCATTGTCAAGTTCTTGAAAGAGAATATATTTTTTCGATTTGGCATTCCTCGAGCTATCATTAGTCATAAACGGTACCTATTTTACTAACCGGTCATTTGAGGCACTAATGCGGAAATATTCCATTACCCACAAGTTAGCCACACCGTACCATCTACAAACCAGTGGGTAAGTGGAAGTTTTCAATCACTAAATCAAACTGATTTTGGAAAACACAGTGCATCACAGCAGAAAAAATTGGTTATGTAAACAAGCGGATTCATTATGGCCTACCATACCACCGACAAGACTAATCTAAGCATGTCTCTATATCGCTTGATATTTAAAAAAACGTGTCATTTACCGATGGAGCATGAGCATAAGGCTTTATGGGCCATCAAATTTCTAACTTTTGAGCTCGAAAAAGCCGGTGAGTAGCAAAGGCTACAACTTAATGAGCTTGATGAGATTAGACGGGATGCGTATGATAGTGCTAAGATTTATAAAAAGAAAACTAAAGTATTTCATGACAAAGCGATCATTTGCAAGTCATTTACACCATGGCAAAAAGTTCTCTTATATAATTCGAAGTTACATCTATTCCCGGGAAAATTGAGGTCACGATGGAGTGGACCGTACATGGTACGGGCGGTGCACAATCATGGTGCAATTGATCTCGAGAATCCTAAAAATGGTGATTTATTCAAAGTGAATGGTCAAAGATTAAAACCGTTTTTAAAGATTTGAGCGAGCGATAATGCGGAGGTCGTGACACTTCACGACCTAATCTGTGCATAGAGGCATGTATTCATTTGTATAATAGAATGTATATTATGCATATTGTGTTACTAATATGATGCAGGGTTGCAAATAAAACAGAGCAAAGGTGAGGGGCTGATTGAAATTTTTCACCATTATAAAATCCCAACCAGCCCCAACCAGCCCTAGATTCATCAAAACCCAAACCCTACCAGCCCCATTCTCTCCCAAAATCCTCCATTGCTTCTTTGTTTTTTCTTTGCTGATCAGTCGAGACTCTCCAATTTTTGCTCCAATCAGAGGTTACCAGAGAGCAGGGTTTATCCAGAGCTCCTTCCTCCACAAAGCCGTGCCCTAGTAGCCTCCTTTCTGCCGCCAATCATAGGCAAAGAGCTACCAAATAGCGGCAGTACGGTGAATTTTCCCCCTGAAACTTTGGAAGAGGTGAGTTTACTAGATGCTCTGTTTACTGTTTAATTAGAATATTTTTATGGTCTTTGATAGAATCTAATGGCACGGTTTGTTTGGAAAAACTTCTTTGGTAATTTTTTTGCTGCATTTAGTGTATATTTCTTATCCACTATCGAAACTTTGGGATGGAATTATCTGATATACACACCCAATTCATTCTATATCCCGAATTTAGTAGAGGAGTTTTATGCAAGTTTTGTGAAATCTGATATTTCGGAGAATCGCAAAACTATTAAACTCCACTGGCATAGAGAAATACACGAAGTGCCCGCAGCGGCCATCTCTGCATCCACCGGTATCCTCTTTTACCCTGAGAATCAAACTCCAGACGCGATTAAGGACTATCATACATGGATGGGCCCGAATTGCAGAATGACACGAGATAGAGGGATCAACAGTAAGACACTTTATCGCAATATACACGTGACTTGTTGCTGGATCAACACTAATGTGATGGGGATTACACACATGTCGTCATTTGACACACCCACACTATATATTATTGATTGTATTATGCGTCAAGATAATCATTTTTGTATGTGCACATAATTAGTCGACACTATTATCGATGCTAAGATGCGGTCGAGGACTAGTTTGCCTCTGTTGTGTCTAATTACACAATTGTGTCACGGATTTATGTCTAGTGCAGAGTTTGATGCATATGCACCCTCACGTATTTTTATAGCTGCAGAGTACATTTCAGTGACATATCACGCTGCTGTTCTAGATAATTGAAACAGAAACACAGATGATAAAAATATATATGCCACTGAATTAACACAAAAGAAAGAGGATGACGCCTTCTTTAACCAAGACTTACCAGCTAATCCCACTGAGCAAATCAAAGTTATCTGGAAATGTCTTGGAAAAATTTAGCATCAATTAAAACAAATTGATTGTGGTGAGATTTCTACTGCATGTGCACGTCATGCACCCGGAGAGTCCAGTAGGAGGCAAAGAGAATGACACCAATGATTTGTGTATGAGGGCATAGGTTTAGGGAAGTGGATTAGGAGATTTTTATTTTCTAGGATTTTTAGTTTTTATTATAGGTTTTTTATTTTATTTTTTGATTTTTTGGGGTTTCTTTAGTTTGCACTTTGGGTAGTTTTTAGAGTAACTAACTAAACAAAAAAAATAAAAACTAGAAAAAATATTTTTATATATTTTCATCAATAGATCAACCTAATTACAGATAAAAGAATAAATTTAGATTTGAAATTTGATAGGAGAGTAGATTAGATGATACTCTAAGAATTTTATAAAAAATATTAAAATCCAAAAAATAAATACAACTAATAGTAATTTTGAGGTAAGTATACTTTATTTTTCATTTCATAATAGTTTATTAGATTAAGGAAAAAGATGATAATGATTGAATAAATTTTTTCTCTCTAAATAAGAAAAAAATGACATAAAAGGGGTGAGCCTAATATTAAGGCAATAGTCTTAGAAATAAAAAAAAGTGAGAAGAAAAAAAAGAGGTGAGTCTGGTATTAAGGCAATAATCTCAAGAGAGACAAAAAAAGGTGCGAGCCTGGTATTAAGGCCATAGCCTCAAGAGTAAAAAACAGAGTATGATCTGAGTAATCGGGTACTTTGCATCTAAGCAAGCGTGAATATTCACATGAAAGGTGAAATATTCTTAAAAAAAAAATTGTTATGAGAGAGGAGATGAATCATGAGTTAGAGTTGGAGTCCAAGACCAAAGTAGACTATCACACATGCACGTAAATGTATATGAGCCAATGAATTATCTGTTAGTCGGTATTGAAAGATAGGATTTAAATTTTTGATTAAAATAATAAGTGTATCTAATATGACGCTTGATTTGAAAATTGATAATCTAAATACGTTCTTGAGCTTTTATATTAGTGAGATTAATTGAAGAAAATATTTTAAATAAAAGATTTTTCTTTCTTTTGTACAAAATTTTTATTTTTATTAATTTTCGGTTATCTTTATTTTTATTTTTTTATTCCATAATCTATTTTCTTCACAAATTTTGGGGGTATATTCACTGCAAAGGCTCACGAGACACCACCCTTCCACTAGGGTAACGTAGGGGTTTAACGGCTTGTTACATGTACTAAATGTAATCGCAATTCCTGTGAAAGTGAGTTAGGATTTTTTTTTCTTTTTAGATTTAGGTTTTGCTCAAGGACTAGTAAAAGATAGGTGTGGGGTGTGATAAGTGCTATATGTTGCATATTTATGACCTCCATATTATCTATTTTTGTATTTAAATAATATTACTCGGGTATTTTTAGTGTGCTTTTTAGGTAAACCTATTCCTACAAGTAGATGGCATAAAATCAGAGCCGGATTAGGAAACTAAGTCCAAAAAAGAGTTAAAAAAGAGCAAAACTACAAGATTATAATGCTGCAAAGAGTCAATATTCATTACAGTGATCAAAATTAAAAGAATAAGATAAGAGACTCATGCAGAAGAAAAACCAGAAGGAAAACCTAGGGTTTTGCCACTATTTGGCGGCATTAGCCGCCAATTGGAAGCAAAGAGGGGCCCACTTTGGGTGAAATTTTTGCGGGGGCTTTGGTGTAATTTTGTAGTTTTTCACTTTTATTTAGATTAGGGTTTAATTCTCTGAAGCCTATATATTGGTCGTATTCTTGTAATCTAGGGTTTCATATAGGATATATGATATAATTTTATACTCAAATTTTAATTAATAAAATTAGGATTTACTGAAATGGGTGACTGCCACCATACAGACTCCAGAGGTAACCTTTGCTATTCATCAATTTTTTCTAGGTAATTTTCTTTTAATTACTTTCTAGTTTAGATTCATTTTTCTTTCTAGATTAGATTTTCTTGCTTTCATGAATAAAAATATGATTTTACTAACTAGAACTATGAGTAGCTAATTTAGTCTAGCTCTAGGATGTAAATGAAATTAAGAAACCACTATGTAGTTGCTCTCTAGTGTTTTCTTCCAAAATAAAATAATAAAGATAAGATTTTTCCATGAAAAGATTAAAATATAACAAATCGTAGATTAATACTTTGATATGTTATATTTGATTTAAGTTTCTTAATAGTCTGTAACGCCCCCACTTCGACTCTACCTTTTTGCTCCTTTTTTTTTAAGTGGGCGACATTACTTAATACTATGAATAACTCAACAGTCCCATGATCTTGGAATAACCGTAACTACTGCCATGTCAAGATGAATAACCATGTCTGAAACTGAAAGGATTTCATTTATACAGAGAGTTGATTACATAGAATGGCACACTGCTCTAAATATTTACACAAAAGAGTTAAATACTACAAGTTAAAGCAGTGCCCAGAAAAAGGAAACAAGAACAAGAAGTGACAAAGGAGACAAGAACAAGAAGTGCGAAGTACCCCAATAGTATTGTGCTGGTAGTATCCTCTACTCGACCTGGTTGGTGAAATAAGGATCGTTGTCTGGAGTAATCTCCCCTTCTCTATTTTCGTGATCTGGGCTTAAGAAAACCCAGGGGATTAAACCCAGCAAGTAACACAAAAACAAGAATCACGTGTACTATCACAGTACAAATAATAAAAGAATTAAATAAATTGCGTTGGTACAAACGTATATTGAGAATACTGAAAATGAATTGAGTAAGACTATTCATTCAAATAAAAACAAATCATGTAAAGGTGACAAGTGTAAGCGATGTAAATATCAATCATGTTGCATGTAACCAGACTATGAAAGTCATTCACAAGCTTCATGTAAAATTTTAACAGGTCTATATCATGTTAGTGTTGGAATTGAAACTCAATGATGGATAAGATAGCGCGCAGTTTCTCATATTGTACAAGTGCCCGTGCATACCCGGGACCCGGCCTCTAATTCATGGCGCTGAACCATGACACACCGCTAGGTGCTACAAGTCAGATCCCGTTAAATGAAACAAGTAACGGGCATCACCCATATGGTGACTCATGTATCAGATGGTGGCTCAGTACCACCCAGTGCTGCTAGTAAAAGGCCCTCAGCACCTAATCAAGAAGTTGGCCAACAAGATCCTTGTACAATACAGTACTTATCTATCCATCATGTAGTTTTTCCCATGTTAGTAATGCATATGATATGCGTGAATTAAAGGAAACACGTGGACCCTCATGTCAAATTGTACACATATCATTTCACAAGAATCAAGAGTTCAAGAATCAAGATTTGGAATCATGTACACATGTATTATAAGGATGCTTCATGTCATGTAATAATGATACTAGAACTTGTAATTATGTCTTGTAATAAAGATACTAGAACCTGTTATCATGTCATGTAATAAGGATACTAAAACTTGTAATCATGTCTTGTAATAAAGATACTAGAACCTGTTATCATGTCATGTAATAAGGATACTAGAACTTGTAATCATGTCTTGTAATAAAGATACTAGAACCTGTTCTCATGAATAATCTTGCCTTCATGTATCATATTGATATTCACATGTCATGTTATCATAAATCCAAGTGTATAAATCCGTGTTTCTCTTGAAACTGAAAATTGCCAAAACGCGAGGCTAAAAATTGCCAAACGCGAGGCTAAAAATGGCCAAACGCGAGGCTAAAAGGATAGTCAAACAGGAAGCAGAAATAGTCAAACGCGAGGCTAAAAATTGCCAAACGCGAGGCTAAAAATGGCCAAACGCGAGGCTAAAAGGATAGTCAAACAAGAAGCAGAAATAGTCAAACGCGAGGCTAAAAATTGCCAAACGCGAGGCTAAAAGTGATCAAACGCGAGGCTAAAAATTGCCAAACGCGAGGCTAAAAATTGCCAAATGCGAGGCTAAAAATTGCCAAACGAGAGGCTAAGCCGAAAATAGCCAACATTCGTAAATCAGGCTAAGTATGCAGTCCAGAAATTTTTCTAAGTATGCAGATCCAATATGATGTGAATTTATCCATAAAGAAAAAGGAATCATGTACTCATAATAAAAATCAAATAATTTTCAAGAAAGATCATACATGCTACTTGTACTCAAATACGATTCAAAGAGAGAACAAGAACAAGGTGATACTTGCCTCTATTCCTTTTAATCTCCTCCTTTATCTTAGCAAAGCCTCCCTTCTGTTTTCTTTACTTCAACGAACTAGAAGAACCAAGGGTAAAGAGTGATTTTTATTTTGTACTTTTGATCAGAATTCTCTTTGAGAGAATAAGGTTATATATGCCTAAGGGTATTTTGGTCACCTTGTCCTCTAGCCTAGCCCTAAGGCTTCTTGCATGCATGACAAATGGCAACTAGAGTGCCACCACTCACCCTCTTCTAACAATTCATCCCCACAAAATGAAAAAGGGGTGCCCTTGGAAACTTAATTAAATTTGAAGGTGTATAGAAAGAAATTTTTAACTTGATAATTTGTAATTTAATAAACATGATAAATTTGGAAGATTACATTCTACCCACCTAATAAAAGAATTTCGTCCTCGAAATTCCAAATTCAAAAGTACACCATTATATACAGATACTTGTTGTCAACTTACATACCTGGTGATGAAAATAGGTACGGGTACTTTGTTTTGATATCGTCTTCAAGTTCCCAGGTGGAGTCCCCAGGTGATCGTGCATCCCATGAAATAAGGACCAACGGTATCACTTTGTTCTTTAGGATTTTCTCCCGTCGATCAATGATTGCTACAGGTTGTTTCTCATACTTTAGATCGGATCTCAGATCCACCTCGGATAAGTCCACAGCCTTATGTTCATTGCCCAAGCACTTCCTTAATTGCGACACATGGAATACATCATGAATAGTTTCCATCTCAGACGGTAATGATAATCTGTATGCAAGATTCCCGATTCTTTCTGTAATTTCAATGGTCCAATATATCTTGGACTAAGTTTTCCCTTCTTACCGAATCTAATCACTCCCTTTATTGGCGATATCTTGATAAATACCTTATCTCCTATTTCAAACTCCAATGATTTTCTACGTCGATCTGCCCATTTCTTTTGTCTATCTTGTGCAGCTTTCATATGTTCCCTAATAACCTTTACTTGCTCTGTTGCTTGAGTAATTAATTCAGGTCCCAAAATGCTCCGCTCTCCAACCTCGTTCCAACATAATGGAGATCTACATTTCCTGCCATACAAAGCCTCAAATGGTACCATTTTGATACTCTCTTGATAGCTATTATTGTAGGAAAACTCCGCCATATATAAATGGTCTTCCCAAGATCCTCCAAAATCGAGCATACATGCTCTAAGCATGTCTTCAAGTATTTGGATAGTTCGTTCTGATTGTCCATCTGTTTGTGGGTGATATGCTGAAGACAAGTCTAAATGTGTTCCTAAACTATCCATCAATTTCTTCCAGTATTGTGATCTAAATCTTGTATCTCTATCTGAGACAATTCTAAATGGGACTCCATGTAACCTCACCACTTCCTGCATGAATCTTTTTGCTAATACTTCTGTTGACTGACCAACCCTAAATGGGATAAAATGAGCTGACTTGGTCAGTCGGTCCACTACCACCCAAATCGCATTATTACTTTTGGTGCTCCTTGGTAATCCCGTAACAAAATCCATTGATATTTGTTCCCACTTCCATTCTGGAATTGTTAAGGGTTGAAGTAATCCAGCTATTTTCTGATGTTCGACCTTCACTTGTTGGCAAGTAGAACACATGGATACATATCTTGCAATTTCTTTCTTCATGCCCGGCCACCAGAAGTACCTCTTCATATCCTTGTACATTTTATTGCCTCCGGGATGAATGGAATATGCTGATTTATGAGCTTCTTCTAAAACTCTCTTCCTCGTCTCTCCCTTGGGCACCCATAACCTCTCCCTGAATCTAATAGTCCCATCTGAGTGTATCTTCATCTCAGGCCTCTTGCCTGTCTCAATTTTGCTCTTTAACCTTTGGAAGCTTTCATCATCAACTTGGGCTTGCTTGATCTGCTCTATCAAGGGTGACTGTAGTCGCATTTCCATAAGTCGTGCTATCATTCCTGGTAGAATTATTTCGAAATCCATCCTTTGTATTTCTGCCAACAATTCCTTTTGTTGAGTCAATCTTTCTATTGCAGGTCTTCTACTCAGAGCATCTGGCACTATATTGATCCTTCCTGGATGATATTTAATTTCCAAGTCATAATCTGCTACTAACTCTAACCATCGTCTCTGTCTCATATTTAGTTCCTTTTGAGTGAAAATATATTTCAAACTTTTATGGTCAGTGTACACTTCCACCCTTTGTCCTAGTAAGTAATGTCTCCAAATTTTCAAAGCATGAATTATTGATGCTAGTTCCAAGTCGTGAGTGGGATAATTTCTTTCATGAGATTTTAATTGTCTTGATGCAAACTCAATCACTCTTTCATGCTGAGTCAACACGCATCCCAGTCCTAGTTTTGAAGCATCACTATAGATTTTCATTCCTCCAGTGTTATCTGGAATTGCTAACACAGGTGATGTTGTCAGTCTTAGTTTCAATTCTTCAAATGCCTTATCGCACCCTTCCGTCCAGACATATTCGATTCCCTTTCGCGTCAACTTAGTTAGAGGAGATGCAATTTTTGCAAAATCTTGTACAAACCGCCTGTAATATCCAGCCATCCCCAAAAAGCTGCGAACTTCTGATACTGATTTTGGTACAGGCCATTCCATCACAGCCTCTATCTTTTTAGGATCTGCTGATACACCATTTTCAGATATTATATGACCCAAGAAAGCAATTTGACTCAACCAAAATTCACATTTGCTCAATTTTCCGTATAGCCTTTGTTCCCTTAAAGTTTGTAATGCTATCCTCAAATGTTTAACGTGCTCTTCTCTATTCTTAGAGTAGATCAATATATCATCAATAAACACCACCACAAATTTGTCCAAATACTGAGTAAAAACATGGTTCATCAAATTCATAAACACCGCTGGAGCATTAGTTACCCCAAATGGCATCACTAAATATTCATAATGACCATGTCTGATTCTAAATGCAATCCTTGGGATATCTTCTGTTTGGACTCTTACTTGATGAAATCCGGAACGAAGATCTATTCTTGAGAATACCTTCGCTCCTCCAAGTTGATCAAATAGATCAGTAATCCTTGGCAATGGGTATTTATTCTTAATTGTTACTGCATTCAAACCTCTGTAATCTATACATAACCTTTTACTCCCGTCCTTGTTTCCTACCAATAGTACTGGAGCTCCCCAAGGTGACACACTGGGTCTTATAAAACCCAATTTCATTAACTCATCCACTTGCTTCTTGACTTCTTCTAGCTCTGCAATCCCCATTCGATAAGGTGGTTTACAAACTGGTTCAGCTCCAGGGATAAAATCAATAGTAAATTCTACTATCCTTGCTGGTGGTAGTCCAGGTATCTCTTCAGGAAAAATATCTAAGAATTCTGATACTACTGGGATCATCCCTTCTCCTATTCCCATAGCTTCCAAAACTCCTCCCTTTGGAAACACCTTTGATTTAGCTAGTTCTAGGGATTGGCTTCCACTGACAAATTCAAACTCTGGACAGTCAGGAATCTAGAATACTACTCTCCTTCTCCTACAGTCTATCACTGCATAGAAGGTGCTCATCCAATCCATGCCTATGATAACATCATATCCTCCTCCACTAATAACTAGTAGATTGGCATAAAATTCCTTACCATCAATTACTAATGGACATAGTTTACACTCTTTATTAGTCATGATACTACCATTCCCGGTCTCAATATTCCACCCCGCAGGTAAGATAGTGAAATCAATAAGATTACGGGAAACAAACATGCTAGTGATGAAACTGTGTGATGCTCCAGAATCAAATAAAACAGTTGCCGGTCTATTGTTAACCAAGATCATACCTGTCACGACTCCTCCAGTGGTTTGAACTTCTTCTGCATTCATTAGTCTAACTTGCCCTTGCCTCCGTCCTGCTCCTTCTCGGGCCCTAACATAGGTTTGTTGTCGGTTCTCTCAGGTTCCTTTCTGGCCTGGTCTTGGAACTCTCTGGGCCGACGTTGTTATTGGCCTGGTTGTTGCTTGAAACGGGACCTTGGTTATTGTTGATTGTTGGGTCTTTGGGCAATCTCTCAATTGATGACTAGCGGATCCGCATGCCAGGCACCACCCTTGAGCTCTTCTACACATGTTCTGGGTATGCCCTGGCATATGACAATAGTTGCATATTACTGAATTTCGATTTGACATTATCATCTGTCTCTTTGTTGGCGGACCACCAAATTTCTTGGTCGATGAACTTGTCCCTTGCCCAAACAACCTTTTAAATGGCACTGACCTATTCTCCTCGAATACTTGTTCCAAACGACATGCCGCTTCGAACACTTCTGAATAAGTCTTGTAGTTATGCCCTGCTAAGTGCTCTCTCAGATGAGACCTCAGCCCTTGCTGGAACAAGTGTGCCTTTTCCTCCTCATCAGCTACCAAGGTTGGGGCAAATCGGCTCAGCCTCACAAATTCTGCGGCATATGCATCCAGAGTTCGATCTCCTTGTTGCAATCCTAGAAATTTCTTCCTCATTTCTTGCCTTGCTGATGAGTGAAAAAATCTGGCAAGAAATGCCTCTACAAATTTGTCCCAAGTTAAGGGTTCCTGGTGTTTCACTTCTTCTGCAAGCCACCATGTTCTGGCTATGTCAGCCAACTGAATGCATACTACTTCAACACGATTCTCCTTTGGAATCCTTGCTGCCTTCAGAAGATTCTCCATATCCACAATCCACTGCTCAGCCTTTAGTGGTCCTTCTGTTCCGGAAATTACTGATGGCTGCAATCTTCGAAAATCAGATACCACCCCAGTTCTTTCTTGTTCCTTGGACTGTAGCATTCTTTCCAATATCATTGTTGTAGTTTCTTGTGTCTGCGCTACTCTTTCTACTATAGTTCTAAGCTCAGACTCTTCACCCGTAGGATTTGGGTTTGCGCTAGTAGAAGATTGGGTCGTCATCGTTCTGTGACGGTCCAAGAGATATTGATTAGATGGAGTTTCAAGATAGATATTCCAAATGAATTAGAAACAATAAATAGGCACGATACTAGATCTGATGGATATCAAGGATAAGGAAGAAGTGTCAAGAGTGTATTTTAGACATGTTTTCATGTGGCAGTAGTCATATGGTCTCCCACCTAAACCTAGGCTCTGATACCAAAACTGTAACGCCCCCACTTCGACTCTACCTTTTTGCTCCTTTTTTTTTTTTTTTTTTTTTAAGTGGGCGACATTACTTAATACTATGAATAACTCAACAGTCCCATGATCTTGGAATAACCGTAACTACTGCCATGTCAAGATGAATAACCATGTCTGAAACTGAAAGGATTTCATTTATACAGAGAGTTGATTACATAGAATGGCACACTTCTCTAAATATTTACACAAAAGAGTTAAATACTACAAATTAAAGCAGTGCCCAGAAAAAGGAAACAAGAACAAGAAGTGACAAAGGAGACAAGAACAAGAAGTGCGAAGTACCCCAATAGTATTGTGCTGGTAGTATCCTCTACTCGACCTGGTTGGTGAAATAAGGATCGTTGTCTGGAGCAATCTCCCCTTCTCTATTTTCGTGATCTGGGCTTAAGAAAACCCAGGGGATTAAACCCAGCAAGTAATACAAAAACAAGAATCACGTGTACTATCACAGTACAAATAATAAAAGAATTAAATAAATTGCGTTGGTACAAACGTATCTTGAGAATACTGAAAATGAATTGAGTAAGACTATTCATTCAAATAAAAACAAATCATGTAAAGGTGACAAGTGTAAGCGATGTAAATATCAATCATGTTGCATGTAACCAGACTATGAAAGTCATTCACAAGCTTCATGTAAAATTTTAACAGGTCTATATCATGTTAGTGTTGGAATTGAAACTCAATGATGGATAAGATAGCGCGCAGTTTCTCATATTGTACAAGTGCCCGTGCATACCTGGGACCCGGCCTCTAATTCATGGCGCTGAACCATGACACACCGCTAGGTGCTACAAGTCAGATCCCGTTAAATGAAACAAGTAACGGGCATCACCCATATGGTGACTCATGTATCAGATGGTGGCTCAGTACCACCCAGTGCTGCTAGTAAAAGGCCCTCAGCACCTAATCAAGAAGTTGGCCAACAAGATCCTTGTACAATACAGTACTTATCTATCCATCATGTAGTTTTTCCCATGTTAGTAATGCATATGATATGCGTGAATTAAAGGAAACACGTGGACCCTCATGTCAAATTGTACACATATCATTTCACAAGAATCAAGAGTTCAAGAATCAAGATTTGGAATCATGTACACATGTATTATAAGGATGCTTCATGTCATGTAATAATGATACTAGAACTTGTAATCATGTCTTGTAATAAAGATACTAGAATCTGTTATCATGTCATGTAATAAGGATACTAGAACTTGTAATCATATCTTGTAATAAAGATACTAGAACCTGTTATCATGTCATGTAATAAGGATACTAGAACTTGTAATCATGTCTTGTAATAAACATACTAGAACCTGTTCTCATGAATAATCTTGCCTTCATGTATCGTATTGATATTCACATGTCATGTTATCATAAATCCGAGTGTATAAATCCGTGTTTCTCTTGAAACTGAAAATTGCCAAAACGCGAGGCTAAAAATTGCCAAACGCGAGGCTAAAAATGGCCAAACGCGAGGCTAAAAAGATAGTCAAACAGGAAGCAGAAATAGTCAAACGCGAGGCTAAAAATTGCCAAACGCGAGGCTAAAAATGGCCAAATTCGAGGCTAAAAGGATAGTCAAACAGGAAGCAGAAATAGTCAAACGCGAGGCTAAAAATTGCCAAACGCGAGGCTAAAAATGACCAAACGCGAGGCTAAAAATTGCCAAACGCGAGGCTAAAAATCGCCAAACGCGAGGCTAAAAATTGCCAAACGCGAGGCTAAGCCGAAAATAGCCAACATTCGTAAATCAGGCTAAGTATGCAGTCCAGAAATTTTTCTAAGTATGCAGATCCAATATGATGTGAATTTATCCATAAAGAAAAAGGAATCATGTACTCATAATAAAAATCAAATAATTTTCAAGAAAGATCATACATGCTACTTGTACTCAAATACGATTCAAAGAGAGAACAAGAACAAGGTGATACTTGCCTCTATTCCTTTTAATCTCCTCCTTTATCTTAGCAAAGCCTCCCTTCTGTTTTCTTTACTTCAACGAACTAGAAGAACCAAGGGTAAAGAGTGATTTTTATTTTGTACTTTTGATCAGAATTCTCTTTGAGAGAATAAGGTTATATATGCCTAAGGGTATTTTGGTCACCTTGTCCTCTAGCCTAGCCCTAAGGCTTCTTGCATGCATGACAAATGGCAACTAGAGTGCCACCACTCACCCTCTTCTAACAATTCATCCCCACAAAATGAAAAAGGGGTGCCCTTGGAAACTTAATTAAATTTGAAAGTGTATAGAAAGAAATTTTTAACTTGATAATTTGTAATTTAATAAACATGATAAATTTGGGTGATTACATAGTTTATACTTAGTTAGGGTTTGGGGTTGTTGGTTTTCAACTTCTTCATCTAATTATCTAATGATTTAGTTTATTTTTATGAAAGGTAGTTTTTTTTTGATGAGTTATGTTGCACATTACTTGATATCTCATGCTTATAATACTTTAAATAAAGGTTAAAACTAAAAGATCAAATTTTTATAATACGAAGAAAATAATAGAATTAATATATGGCTGGAAACTAGTGGATTCTATATTTTAGGCTAATTAGAATAATTCAAATCCAACTTAGAAACTGTAGTTAATCCGCTAGGACAAAAAATTAGTGAGAACGCAAAAACACCTTAAATCTTTATAAAAATGAACTATTAGCGCTACAGCTGACACTGTGTGTTTGCAGTAGATTTATCACATCACACAAGCATGAGGCTAATTATATATTTTTAATTTTTTTAAAGTTTTTCTTTTCTTCTTCTGAGCCTTATTATTATTATTTTTAATTTTTATTATTTTTATTTTACTATTCTACATTACTGTCTCTTTGGTACTTTTGCATTTAGAAAAATGTCATTTGGATTATGCAATGAGCTTCGAATATCATATTTTTAGCGACATAGTTGAAGATTGTCTGGAGGTATTTATGGATGATCTTTTCGTATTTAAAAATAATTTTGAATCTTGTTTGACTAATTTAAGATCTATTCTTGAATGATATCAACAAAGAAATCTACTCCTAAATTGGGATAAATGTCAATTTATGGTTGCAAAGGGTATTGTGTTAGGTCATATAGTTTCATTTAAAGGGATAGAAGTAGAGAAGACTAAGATTGAGTCTATTTTCAAAATACCAATACCTAAAACCGTGAAAAACATACGTTCGTTCTTATGACATATAGGTTTTTATAGAAAATTTATAAGGATTTTAGTATTATTGCTAGATCTTTTTCTCACATTCTTGCACAAGATGTGCAGTTTGAATGGACATATGCATGCCAAATAGCTTTTGAAACTCTCAAGAAGATGCTCATCATAGCACCAATATTGAAACCTCTAGATTGGTCACTTCCATTCGAGATTATGTGCAATGCAAGCGACTATCCAATTGGAGTAGTACTGGGGCAAAAAAATATAAAAAGCCCTACATGGCATGGTCTACTACGCTAGTAAGACTCTCAATGACGCTCAGACGAATTATACGATAATAGAGAAGGAACTTTTAATTATAGTTTTTATTTTTGATAAATTTTGTTCATATATTTTGGGCTCACATGTAGTTGTTTTTACAGATTATTTGATGCTCAAATATCTTTTGTCAAAGAAAGATGCAAAGGCATGATAATGATATGCTACCAATTAGGGACTCATTCCCTAATGAGTAGCTATTTACAATTAAAACAACTTCTTGGTATGCTGATATTATCAAATTTTTCGTTGCAGGAGAAATGCCGAATTACTAGAGTGTGCAAGATAAATGACGATTCTTACACGAGGTATGCCATTTATTTTTTGATGACTCTTATCTATTTAAATATTACTCAGATCAAATCATTAGGCGTTATATGTCTGATGATTAGATTCAAAAGATGGTAGCCAAAATCTCCAATGAGGATTCCACTGACCTACTATATTTAGAGATATATATGAATTATTTTGTAAATGATACGAGTCATATCAGAAATTAGGAGCGTTAACCTAGAAGAGTGATATGCCTTTAATATCCATATTTATAATTGAGAAATTCAATTATTGGGACATTGACTTCATGGGATCGTTTTCTATTTCCAGCGGATATGTTTATATCCTCGTAGCAGTCGATTATGTCTCTAAATAGAAGCTATAGCATGTAGAAATAATGATCAACAAACTGTTATCAAAATTTCTAAAGGAATATGTATTGTTTAGATTTGGAATTGCTAAGCCATAATAAGCGATTGGGTTCTCATTTCAGCAACAAAACCTTTGAAAATTTGATAAAGAAGTATCACATCACGGACAAGCTTTCTATACCTTACCACCCACTATCTAATGGACAAGTCAAACTGACCAATAGGAAAATTAAGCAAGTTCTAGAGAAAGAGATTAAACCGTTTGATAAAAATTGGTCATTTAGACTAATCGATATTTATGGGCTTACTGTACTGCATATAAACTACTTTTAGGTATGTCTCCATTCAGAATAATCTATGGAAAAACTTGTCTTTGCCTATAGAGATGAGCACAAGGCGTATTGGACAAACAAATCAGTTAATGTAGATCTCAATTCAGCTAGCCTATTATGAAAATTACAGATAAATGAATTGGAAGAGTTAAGATGTGATGCATATGACAATTCATGCATTTCATAGAAAAAAAATGAGAATATGGCATGATCACGATATCATACGTTGTATTTTTTATACTTTTGACGAAGTGCATTTATATGATTCTCTCCTTCATTTATTTCCAGAAAAATTACATTCACGGTGGACTGGACCATTCATATTTAAAATTGTGTATCTGTATGGCACAATCGATATTGAAAATCCTAAAAATAATCATACATTTAAAGTAAACGGAAAAAGATTAAAACATTACTTAGAATTTTTGAAGCACATAGAGGAATCTCACAATCTAGTTGATCCTCCAACATCTTATTGATACGAGCTAAATAGAGACAATATATATTATTGTATATTACATTCTAACAATTTTGTTTTGCAGTTGATACGTTATGAGTACCATACTGAGGTAATTCCTAAGCACTTTCTATTAAATTTTATTTGTTCTTGATTGATTAAATTGAAATATCAATTCATTGAGGACAATGCATATTTTAAGTTGGGGGATTGCTTATAAAGACAACTTAATTTTGATACCCATGATATTTTCAACGATTTTGTTTTAATTTTTTTTCAAACTTTTCACATTTTCAAAATAAAAATCATTCATAGTTACTAACTTTAGAATTAGGAACTAACTTTTAGTTTTAGAAATAATTTTAGAATTAGGAATTAACAACTAGACTTTAGGAATAATATTAGTCTAGGCACTAATACTTACAAAAAAAATAAATTTTTTTGGTATAATGCAATTCTCAACAGAGAGCGGCTGTCAAAGTCGCGGTTGAAGTGGCTATCAACAACCGTCGATTGCAGAGAAAAGAATTGCTCTGCTCGAGAGCGACTGTCGAAACCATTATTGACAGCCGTCGATAGAGGGCTATAGTTATAAAAAGATTTTTGAGTTTCATTTTCTTCCCAACCGAACCCTAGCATCCTTTGCACAGCACCCTAGAGAGAGATTGTCCCCTTTCGAATGCTAAATCCAAATCCCGTGCAATTTGTTTCAAATTTTCAAAGATCTTTAAGAAAGTAAGCCTTCTTTTAAATTTTTCTTGTGATTGTTCTTCGCAAAAAGTAGATTTTTTATTTCTAAAACCTAGATCTATAATTATATGAACAAATTTGAGTAGATTGAACATAGATCTTTACTTCTTAATAGATTTGGAGTGGTTTAGCAAATTTTTATAGATTTTAGACAAATTTCTCGGATTAATTGAAAATATATGCTAATTCAAAGGTAAATCAAATAAAAATCTCAACTTTTTAGCATAACAATTGATGGATTGATTGAATAACTAACATATATCAAACTCACGCATTAAGAGTGAAATTAAAATAAAGTTTGATATATATTTGAAAGAGGAATTGGGAATTATAAAATTAAAAAAACAGAAGGAAAAAAGGAAAAGAGCTTAAACAGAAAAAAATAGAATAGAAAACATATGTAATAGGTGTGTTAAATTCGTAAACAATTTTGAGAATAATAATAATATATGCATATATATATGTGTGTGTGTGTGTGTGTGCGCGCGCGCGCGCGCGTGTGATTGTTTTTCAGGGTGAGACTCTTGGACAAGTATGAGGAATTTAAGTTTTTGCCCGAATAAGTAGTTGATTATTCGAAGATACATGAGAATTTTTCTTTTAGAGTACAAACACATGCTGGAGTATTAGAAGAATATACAATGCATAGACACGTGCCAGCATGCAAAAAAATAGTGCATGAATTTTATGCCAATTTGTTATCAAATTTTTAGCAAACTCCCAGCTATCAACGGATTTGACATGCCTTTACCAATTATCATTTGCGTTGGGCTAGTCATACTATTCCTCTCAGCATGTCGAGAATTTTGTTTGGGCTTAGAAGACAAACATTCCTTCTTCCCTTTGCTTTTTCGACATCGGAAAATGATGTATCCTTATAAGATAGTATTGCAACAAATTTGTCATGGGATTTTTAGCAAACTCCCAGCTATTAACAGATTTGACATGCCTTTACCAATCGCCATTTGCGTTTGGTTAGCCATACTATTCCCCTCAGTATGATGTGTTGTCGAAGATTTTGTTTGGACTTAGATGCTAAACGTTCCCTCTTCGTTTTGCCTTTTCGGCATTGGGTTGTTTCTACCCCTAGTATAATAGGCTTGGTGAGAATTTCAATTTCCTCTCCCCTTGGCCATTGTGGCATTCGGGTTAAGTCATCTTCATTGTTTGAATTTCTTTCGAGTAGATCGTCTCTACCACGGAGGATCCTTCCCATTTGGGGTTTGAATTTGCTTTTGACCTTATGGGTTATGATCATTTTCGTTGAAAGCCTTTTCTCTGACTTTCTTGTTGAATGCTTTTGAGGTGCGTACTTGATATAATTGGATTTGCTATTGGGATTGGTAAGCGTGGCAATGCTTTACGTATGCCACAACATCTGCATAGAAGTAACTGATTCTTCTTATGCGAACCAGAGTTTTAGCCTTGTCTGGTGGGCTCTGGAAGCATTTCTTGAACTTTCCTTTTTGAGAGGTAATGAAGGTACCATCCTATGATATAGAGTTTGTAGCACTGCATCACAGTAGAGTTTAGTTGCCTTCTTCTTTACTGAGGCCGCTTCCTTCGGATCTTTCAAAAGTATGTCATATAGTGCATAATTTATGAATGAAGAGTGCCACACTATGGGCTCAAGACTGGATCCTATTTGGTGCACTTTGTTTGTCTCCAATATTGTTTTAAGGTAACGAAGATTGTGGCTTCCGATAGTGATGCACTTGCTTAACTCAGGTGAAAGCACCAAGGTTATGACGAGTGGTGCGTGGGCATCTTCGTACATATTCTTGTATCGCAACACATGGTCGATGTGAAAATTTTCTAATTTGTTGGCCATTTTGATTGCCTCTTGATGATAGAGCACAAGGACTTCATGTTAATCTCGTGCTCTCTAGCCATCTGGTCAACGATAAGCTTCGAATCGCCAATTGGCTTGCGGTGTTTCACCCTAGCTACTGAGCTATTTGGAGGTTGATTATGATTGCATTGTATTTTACTGCGTTGTTTATGCATGGTTTAGTAAATAAGTATCCCTGGAGGGATCACATATTTGTGAGAAATATCAGTACTATCCCCACTCCTAGGGCAGCTCTTCTTTCTTCAACAAATATTGTTTCATCTCCTGTGAGAAGGAATTGCATCCCCACTCCTGTAAGATGTAGATGTTGTAGTATGTTTCACCCCTATGGGTTCTCTGGTGTCTGGTCCTATGAAATTAATACAAATTCTGATTTTTTACAGAATTGGCCCTATTAGAAACTACTAGAAAATCACAAATTTTATGTCTTTGATGGTGTAATATGATGTTTGCTTTGCATTTAGAGTGCAAACATGGCCTTATAACTATAGGCTTAGTCTCGCGTTTTAAGCTAGTATAACCTCGCGACTGGGCTAGTATAACTTTGCATTATACGCGGGGTTGGATTTGTGTGTTGGTTCATCCTCAGATGCTGAGTTAGATTCATACGCCGACTTAGCCTTGCACATTGAGTTAGCTTCACATTTTTGTTGCGGCCATAACTTTGCACTCTACGCAGGCATAGCCGCATTTAGATGACTTTACGCTGGCTTATCATCGCATTGTATACGGAGTTTAACTTTTTATGCAATGTTTACTTGCCGTGGGTCCCACCCCCTTCGTGGGCCACATTTGACTAGTTACAATAAGCATTCAATTGATCACCTTCTTCTTCATTGAAGTTTGTATTGGGTTGAGAGTTGGCTCCGAATTTTGGACTTCTGTGTATGCTGAAACTTAGCTTTATGTTTTGATCATTCTGTGCAATGTCGAAACTAAGCCTCGCATTCTGATTTATCTTCACGCTTCGGATTAACCTTTTGCTCTAGTTTTGTATCACGCGCCGTGTTTGTCACACGCTGGCTTATCTTTGCGTATTGAGGGTTTTATGCTCGGCTGCAACTTTGCCTTGTATTCTTCATCTCTTTCAGTAATGAAAATCAAGCGGTTTGCCAGATAGCCTGGTGATGTGTTAATTTAACTGCAAGCATACAGTGTCGGTTGTAGCGCTATACAGACCGTCCCACAGAGATCTCAGATATTTTTGCGTTCTCACTAATTCTATATTCTAATAAATTAACAAAGAATTCTAAGTTGGAGTTGAGAGTTATTCTAATTAGTCTAGGATCTAGAATTCACTAGTTTCTAACCATATATTTACTTCTACTATCGTCTTCTATCATAAAAATTTAATATTTTAGTTTAATCTTTATTTGAAATGCCTTAAGCATGAGCTATCAAGTGGTGTGCGAGCATAACTCATCAAAAATACTCATTTCATAAAAACAAACTAAATCATTAGATAATCCTTTGAATAAGATGAAACTAAGAACTCCAAACTCTAACTAAGCATAGGCTATCAAAAAACTTAACTCAAGTATAACCTATCAAAGTGTTAATCTACGAGTTCTTATATTTTAATCTTTTAATGGAAAAATCATATCTTAATTTATTTTAATTAAGAAAAAAATATTAGAGAGCAATTACATGAAGGATCCTAGCTTCATCTACATCCTAAAACTAAATTAAATTAGCTACACATGATTCTAGTAAGTCATGAAAGCAATTAAATCTAATCTAGAAAGCAAATAAATCTAAACTAGAAAGCAATTAAAATAAATTAACTAAGAAAAAATTGAAAAATAAAGAGAATTACCTCTGGAGTCCGGTATTGTGGCTATCACCCCTTTAGCAAAACCGTAATTTTATTAATAAAAAGTACATCTAAAATTACACCTAAAAAGTTCTCTTTAATTTACAAGGATTCATGGGGTATTTATAATCCAAATACAATCCTACTACTTAAACTCAATACAAAAGATATGATTCTAATCCAACACAAACTAATCTCAAGATATATAATCTTAATCCAATTCATAAGTATTAGAAACCAATGTTTGAGATTATATGGCATAAAATACTAATTTTCGGGTGCAAAATCCGAAATTAAGTTCAACAAACCCGTAATCCGTAAAATGGCTATAATATTTTCATACGAATTAGGATTAGGCTGTTCTTGGACTTGTTTCGAAGATAATTCGATCTCTACAAATTTTTCCTACATTAAAACTTGAACTTTCTGCTGCTGCACTTGAGTTTCTGTTTTTGCCTTAGTTAACTTTCTTTTTTCATATTCTTGATAAATTTGAATCTTCTTCTTATTTTCCTTGCGAATCTTTTATTACCTATAAAAACATACTAAATTTGCCCGAGTAGTAATTATTTATATACCAAAATAGATAAAATATGAGAGAAAAAAATACAAAATATGATATGAATTATAACCCACACCTATCTTTTGTTAGTCCCTAAGCAAAACCTAACAAGAATAAGAAAAATCTTAACTTACTTTCGTAGGAATTCGCCATTGCACTTAGCACGTGCAATAAACCTTTAAACCCCTATGTTACCTTAGTGGACGAGTTGTGTATTGTGAGGGTTTGCAGTGAATATACCCACAAAATTCATAAAGAAAATAGATTAAGAAATAAAGAAAAGAAAAATAAGGATAACCGAAAATCAAGAAAATTAAAAATTTTATACAAAAGAAAGAAAAGCTTTTTTCAATAATATTTTTATCAATTAATCTCACTAATATACAAACTCAAGAACGCATTTAGATTATTAATTTTCAAATTGAGTGTCATATCAGATACACTTATCATTTTATCAAAAATTTAAATCCATTTTTTCAATACCTACTAACAGATAATTTATTGGCTCCTATACATCTACGTGCATGTGTGATAGTGTACTTCATCCTTAGACTCCAACTCTAACTCATGATTTATCTCCTCTCTCATAACAATTTTTTTTCTTTTTTTCAAGAATATTTCACTTTTCATGCGAATATTCACGCTTGTTTAGGCACAAAGTACCTGATTACTCGGTTCATACTCTTTTCTTTTTCCTTTTCTTTTTTTAAGAATATTTCACCTTTCATGCGAATATTCACGCTTACTTAGGTGCAAAGTACCCGATTACTCAGATCATACTCTTTTTTTCACTCTTGAGGCTATTGCCTTAATACTTATTTTATCACTCTCGAGGCTATTGCCTTAATACCAGGCTCATCCCATTATTTTATTTTTACTTTTTTTCTTTGTTTAGAAAGAGAAAACTTACTCAATCGTTATCATTTTTATCCTTAACCTAATAAACTATTGTGAAGTGAAAAATAGATATATACTTGCCTCAAAACTACTGTTAGCGGTATTTATTTTTTGGATTTTAATATTTTTTTATCAAATTCAAAGTGTATCGTCCAATCTGCTCTCATATCCATTTCAAATCTAAATTTGTCTCTTTATCTGTAATTATGTTGATCTATTGATGAAAATAAATAAATTTTCTGTTTCTTTCAGTATTTAATTTTTTATTCAGTTGTTACCCTAAAAACTACCCAAAGTGCAAAATAAAAAAAACCCAAAAATCATCTAAAAATAAAATAAAAACTCTAAAAAAAACTAATCTTAGAAAAACAAGAAAAAAATATCCTAACCCACTCCCCCACACCTAAACTCATGTATGCCCTCATACATGAACCCAGGGTAGCAAAATAAATAAGAAAATTATTATATAAATATTATACACTTACTAGAAAATTTAAACTGGTTACGACCTCTTGTTCGCTTTCCACTCTCATAGTGTGTCCTTTTATGTTTTAATATGGATGAACTTAGCCTTTTTGTCAATTTTATATTAATCTCTCCATCTTTTTTTATTTTTCTCAATTTATTTCTACCCTTCTTTTTTTATTCAATAATAAAATTTTGAAGTTGAAAATCGTACCTTTATCGTCGATATTTGACCCACGAATATCTTTCATAGCAGTAAGTATTTTGGTTTTATCAACTTGTGAAATAATATACTCACTTTGATGTAGCAAAATTATGAGTTCGATTTTGGATCACCCTTTCAAATCATTTTGTACCATAATCTCTTCTTTTTGTAGTTTCTTCCAATTTTCAAGTATTATGAGCTTGTCATGCAAACTTTCTTCAACCCTGTCATTAAAATTCTCAAAAGAAATTGGCATACTAGTGGACTTATCATCAGTTAAGTTATTATGAAGGGATAAAATTTTTTCTTCACAATTTCCATCAAAACAATCAAATGATAATGTGTCACTAGTAAGCTCACAATGACATCAAGTAAAAAATTTTCTTTATCATTAGTTTCTTCATAATTATTATCACAATACTCTAAAATAGGTTGATCACAATGTTGAATTATAAACTCATCATGCACAAAATTATTTAACTCGTTTTGAATCATATCTACTTCAAAAGATGACTTAAGTCGTTGCTCGTTGGAGTAAGATATGTTCAAACTATTAGATGGTTGATCTCCAAAAGTTTTGTTTGAGAAATCACTTTGAAAAGATCTTCCATACAAGATTCAATTTGAGAGGATGATTTTTGAGATGATAATTTTTGCAAAGCTTCTATATTTTCCTCTATTCTACGTCTTCGTTCCTTAGACCCATGATTATAATTTTCCTTATTTTCCTCAAATGATTGCATTTCGAGATCATGAGTGAAATTTGAAGAATAATATGATGGATCAATGTATATATTTGATGACAGATATGAAGTGGTTGAAGGTAGATTCTCATAACATGCATACCTCGGTTCTAATCTTTTTAATTTTTCATCTAACATGTTCAATTGAATATCTTGTTCATGATTGAATTTAGAACATGAAGATGAATAGCCCATAAAAAAAGAATCAGATAGAGGACTCTCTTAGTACGGCTCTTGATTATATGCAAAATTAGATTGATTCATTTATTCAAAATTATAATTTTGTGTATAGGAAGCGCTTGTAGGTTTACTATATGTGGTGTGAAATTTATTATGACCTAATCCTAACGAACTTTTTATCAATAGACACTGATAATAATTATGATATGGATCACGACAATGATAGCAACCAGTTGGATTTTGAAATATTTTTTTAAATTTTTTTTATTTATTTTTTTGAAGAAGGTGGAGAGGGAAAGAGATGGAAAAGAAAAAAATAAAAACAATTAAAATTTTATTTTTATAATTTTTTTTATAGAATCAGGAAACCTAAATACAAAATTAGACAAAATTTGCGGGAGAAACTCTCAAATATTGCCACAGATAAGCGGAAATTGCTGCTATTTAGCGGCAAAATCCAGGAATTTACCTCTCTGGTATTTGCAGTGCGCTTCCGGGACTCTTTTCTTCCCTTTTTGCTTTCTGTATCTAAAATTTCAGATCTATACATACTCAACACACACTGTTAAGCCGTAAAACGTATGAAAATGCAAGAAAAATACCGTCGATACCTGGCAACGGTGCCAAAAAGTTGATGTGTTAATTTAACTGCAATCGTACAGTGCCGGTTGTAGTGCTATATAGGTTGTCCCACAGAGATTTCAGGTGTTTTTGCTTTCTCACTAATTCTATAGTCAACGGATTAACAAAGGATTCTATGTTGGAGTTGAGAGTTATTCTAATTAGTTTAGAATTTAGAATCCAGTAGTTTCTAACCATATATTTACTTCTACTATCGTTTTCTATCATAAAAATTTAATTTTCTAGTTTAATCTTTATTTAAAGTGCCTTAAGCATGAGCTATCAAGTGGTGTGCAAGTATAACTCATCAAAAATACTACTTTTCATAAAAACAAACTAAATCATTAGATAATTCTTTGAATAAGATGAAAACTAATAACTCCGAACCCTAACTAAGTATAGACTATCAAGAAACTTAACTCAAGTATAACCTATCAAAGTGTTAATCAACGAGTTCTTGTATTTTAATCTTTTTATGGAAAAATTATATCTTTATTTATTTTAATTAAGAAGAAAATATTAGAGAACAATTACATGAAGAATCCTAGCTTCATATATATCCTAAAACTAAACTAAATTAGCTGCACATGATTCTAGTAAGTCATGAAAGCAATTAAATCTAATCTAGAAAGCAAATAAATCTAAACTAGAAAGTAATTAAAATAAATTAACTAAGAAAAATTGAAGAACAAAGAGAATTATCTCTAGAGTCCAGTATTATGGCCGTCATCCCTTCAGCAAAACCCTAATTTTATTAATAAAAAGTACATCTAAAATTACACCTAAAAATCTCTTTTTAATTTTCAAGGATTTTTAGGGTATTTATAACCCAAATACAATCATACCCTTAAACTCAATATAAAAGATATGATCCTAATGCAATACAAACTAATCTCAAGATATATAATTTTAATCCAATCCATAGGTATTAAAAACTAATGGTTGAGATTAGATGACATAAAATACTAATTTTCGGATCCAAAATCCGAAATTAAATTCAACAGACTCGGAGCACGTTGGATCGGATTTTTCACTCTGCAGTTTTTCTTAGACTCGTTTCGAAGATAATTCCGAGCTCTACAAATGTTTCCTACATGAAAATTTCCAGTTCAAGCTTTAACTTCGCCGAATATGCTCTTGCACGTTCTATTGATGCACTTGAGTTTCTGTCTTCGCCTTAATTAACTTTCTTTACTCATATTCTTGATAAATTTGCATCTTCTTCTTATTTTCCTTGCGAATCTTTTATTACCTATAAAAACATACTAAATATACCCGAGTAGCAATTATTTATATACAAAAATAAATAAAATATGAGAGAAAAAATACAAAATATGATACTAATCACCTCACGTATGTGTTATTCTTGCCTTTCAACTATTTTACGTTGGATTGCAAATTAGCCTCGTGTTTTGGAGCTTTTGAACTTTTGAATGAGTCTTGTTTTAAATAGTCTTTCGTTGTTCGCATGTATTAGCCTCGCGTTCTTTACATTAGCTTCATACATAACCTTGTTTGGCTAGATGTAGGTCCCACCCTCTGCATGGGACTTGTTTGGTTTTTCATGAAATTCGTCATATGGTAATAGATTACTTTCTTCTTTGTAATAGACTATGTGGGGCTAAACCTTAACCTCACATTTCTGTTAATTTTTATACTATGGATAAGTTCTGTACGCTGGCTTAACCTCACATATAGTATAACTATACACGCTAGTTTAGTCTATTTTTATATTTAAATTCGTTATATGTTGCATATTTATAACCTCCATATTATCTATTTTTATATTTAAATAATGCTATCCGAGTATTTTTAGTGTGCTTTTCAGGTAAACTTATTTTTATAAGGAGATGACATAAAATCAGAGCCGGATTAGGAAACCAAGTTTAGAAAAGAGTTAAAAGTGAGTAAAATTATAAGACTATGATATTGCAAAGAGTCAAAATTCAATACAGTTATCAAAATAAAAAAATAAGAGACTCATGCAGAAGAAAAACCAGAAAGAAAACCTAGGGTTTTGCCGCTATTTGGCGGCATTAACCGCCAATTAGCGGCAAAGAGGGGCCCACTCTAAGTGAAATTTTTGTGGGGGTTCGATGTAATTTTTTAGTTTTTTACTTTTATTCAGATTAGGGTTTGATTTTCCGAAGCCTATATATTGGCCGTATCATTGTAATCTAGGGTTTCATGTAGGATATAAGATATAATTTTGTACTCAAATTTTAATTAATAAAATTAGGGTTTACTGAAGGGGTGACGGCCACCATACTGATTCTAGAGGTAGCCTTTGTTGTTCATCATTTTTTCTTAGATAAGTTTCTTTTAATTGCTTTCTACTTTAGATTAATCTTGCTTTCTTGATTAGATTTTCTTATTTTCATTAATAAAAATATGATATTGCTAACTAGAACTATGAATAGCTAATTTAGTCTAGCTCTAGGATATAGATAAAACAATGAATCTACCATGCAGTTGCTCTCTAATATTTTCTTCCTAAATAAAATAATAAAGATAAGATTTTTCCATTAAAAGATTAAAATATAACAACTCGTAGATTAATAATTTGATAGGTTATATTTGAGTTAAGTTTCTTCATAGCCTATACTTAGTTAGAGTTTGGGGTTGTTGGTTTTCATCTTCTTCATCTAATTATTTAATGATTTAGTTTATTTTTATGAAAAGTAGTTTGTTTGATGAGTTATGCTTGTACATAACTTGATATCTCTTACTTAGAATACTTAAATAAAAATTAAAACTAAAAAATCAAATTTTTATGATAGGAAAAAGATAACAGAATGTATGGCTGGAAACTAGTGGATTCTATATCCTAGGCTAATTAGAATAATTCAAATCTAACATAAAAACCGTGGTTAATCCACTAGAACTACAGAATTAGTGAGAACGTAAAAATACCTTAGATCTCAGTGGGAACGAACTGTTAGTGCTACAATAAACACTGTGTGCTTGCAGTAGATTTATGACATCAAGTTTTTGGTGCCGTTGCTGGGGATCGATAGTGATTTCTTGATTTTTCTAACGTTTTACAAGTTAACAGTGTGTGTTGAGTGTTTAGGGACCAGAAATTGCAGATACAGAAAGACAAAAAGGATCAGAGGAGATTTAGAGTTGCACAGTAGAAACCAGAGAGACAAACTCTCTGGTTCTGTCTTTATTTGGCGGCAAGAACTATCAATTGGCGGCAGTTCAGGTGAATCCTGATCTCAATTTTTCTCCAGTTCTATATTTTTGTTCTCTAGGTTTGTTAAAAAAATTAAAAAAATAGTAGAAACAATAGGAATCACATGTTTTATTTGATCATATATCTTCCACCGTTTTATCTCCATCACACCCCACTTCTTGCATTAGTTTAGAAAATTTACGCATCCACTCACGGTCACTGGTTCATTCCACATTGGACCTATGATCAATTTGGTTGACTAGTGAGATCAGATTTGTTCATGGAAAACAAGATGGACCAACCGATCCCGATCCTTTAGGATCGATATTACCCATTGTGCACATCACTACCATCATGCATAAAACTTCCACAAGCAGCAGGTAATCACTATGACATAAAGCCGTAGTATATCAGTATGCTTCCTAAATTCACTGGTTCTGATTCTGAAGATGCATATCTCTTTATCAGTGAATTAAAGGAAGTGTTCATGATGATGAAAATGCAGCATTTATCGGAGGACGCAATTAAACTCCGCTTCATCCCAATTGCTCTCAAAGATGCCAAGAAGTGGTTGTACAGTATGCCTACTGATTTAATCACTACTTGGGATAAATTCGTCACAATATTTCATAAGAAGTATTATCTCACGCACAAGACAACAAAATTTCAGAATCAAATTAATCAATCCCGTCAAGTGCGGGAGAACCCTTCTAGAAATACTTAGAACGGTTCAAAAATCTATTAGCTCAGTGCCCCCACTATATAATAGAAAAGTGACAGTTGTATCAAATCATGTATGAAGGACTCGATTACACATCTAAAACACTTCTTCAGTCCATGTGTCAGCGGAGTTCATAAGAAAGAACGAGGATGAAGCATGGGACTTTCTTGAGAAGCTATTATGGAAAACTATGCAGTGGAAGAGTCCCGCTGAGAAACCCAATGCATCAACTTCTGTATGTAAGGGTGGGATCCATAGCATCGATAGCTCTATAGTTGTCGAAGCTAAAATTGCAGCCCTTATGAGGAGAAATGAGGCCTTGGAGACTCCTAGTGCTCCACTAGTGGGTCAAGTGAATCAAATCTAAAGTCCCACATGCTTTAATTGTGGAACTCCAAATCACATTGGAAGAGTGTCCACTGTTAGTGAATCATATGGGTCTGATGAGTGCCATATATTGCATATTTATAGCCTTCATATTACATATTTTTGTATATAAATAATGATACTCGGGTTTTGTTAGTGTGTTTTTCAAGAATTTTATTCGTACAAAGAGATGGCATGAAATCAGAGTTAGAGTAGTAAATTGAAGTTCGAAAAGTTTCTAAAGTGTGTGAGACTATGAGACTATGATGCTGCAGAGACTCAAAGTCGAATACAGTCAGAAAACTTAAACGTACAAGACAAGAGTTTCACGTTGAAAAATTTTCAAGAATTTTTCACCATAGTTGACTGCTAATTAGCGGTTTGACCCACCAAATGGCAGCCCAATGTAGGCCCCAATCTTCAAGTTTTCTCCCGTGGCTTCGTTGTAATCTTGTAGTTTCACAATTGTATTATAATTGGGTTTGGATTTTCGAAGCCTATATATCGGCCGTATCCTTGTATTGTAGGAGAATCCTGGAAGTTTTGTACTCGTTTTAAATTAATAAAATTAGGATTTTGCTGAAGGGGTGGCGGCCACAATACCGTGCTCCAGAGGTAAGCCATTGCTTTCTAATCTTTATTTGTTTTCTAGATAGAGTTAATTGCTTTCAAGTTTAGGTTTTATTGCTTTCTAGATTAGATTTTATTGTGTTCATGAATAAAAATTCGATTTTGCTTATTAGGAATATGAGTAGCTAATTAGTTTAGCTCTAGGAAGTAGATGAAACTAGAATCCACCATGTAATTGCTTTCTAATATTTTTCTTCTTAAATAAAATAAATAAAGACATGATTTTTTTATAAAAATATTAAAATACAAGAACTCGAAGATTAAAATTTTGATAGGTTATACTTGAATTAGATTTCTTGATAGCCTATGCTTGGTTAGGGTTTGGGGTTGTTGATTTTATCTTTTTCATTGAATTATCAAAAGATTTAGTTTGTTTTTATGAAAAGTAGTATTTTTGATGAGTTATTCTTGCACACCACTTGATAGCTCATACTTAGGGCACTTTAAATAAAGATTAAACTAAAAAAATCAATTTTTTATGATAGAAGAAGATAATAGAAGTAAAAACAAGGTTTAAATTAGTGGATTTTAGATCCTTGGCTATTTAGATAGTAACAAATCCAATCTACAAACTCATAGTTAGTTCATTAGACTAAGGAAAGAGTAAGAAATGCAAAAACACTTTAAATTCCTGCGGGACGACCTGTACAGCGCTACACCGACACTGTGCACTTGCAGTAAATATCACATCAAGATTTTGGCGCTGTTGCCGGGGATCGACAGTGGTTTTCTTGCTTTTTCTGATGTTTTACGGGATTAACAGTCTGTGTTGAGTGTGCAGGGACAAGAAAGTGCAAATACAGGAAATTAAACAGGACTAGATAAGCATTTGGAGTGCACTGAAAAAATGCAGAGTACGAGACTCCCTGTTTTGGCCGCCAATCAGTGGCATAAACCGCCATTTGGCAGCCCTTTAGGTACAAAACACCACAAACTTTTCCTGATATCTGTATTTTCTGTCTCTGGTTCTGTAAAAAAAATACAAAAAAAATAGAAATAGTTAGAATCGCATTGTTATTTGATCATATCTACTTCTCCGTTTGATTTCTCCACCATACCCAACTTCTTGCATTAGTTTAGGAAATTCACGCATACACTCACGATCGCTGGTTTATGCCATATTGGACCCGTGATCAATTTGGTCGACTTGTGAGATCAGATTTGTTCATGAGAGCCAAGATGGACCAACCGATCCCGATCCTTCAGGATCGATGTTACCCGTTGCGCACATCACTTCCATCATGCATAAAACTTCCACACGCAGTGGGTAATCACTATGAATTGAAACCGCAGTACATCAGTATGCTTCCTAAATTCACTGGTTCTGATTCAGAGGACTCATATCTCTTTATCAGTGAATTTCAGGAAGTATGCGTGATAATAAAACTGCAACACTTATCGGAGGACGCAATTAAGCTCCGCTTCATCCCCTTTGCAGTTAAGGATAATGCTAAGAAGTTGTGTACAGTATGCCTACTGATTCAATCACTACTTGGAATGAATTCGTTATGGTGTTTCTTAAGAAGTATTATCCCACGCATAAGACGGCAAGGATACAAAATCAAATTAATCAATTCCGTCAAGTGCCAGGAGAACCCTTCTGAAAATATTTGGAATGGTTCAAGGACTTATTAGCTCAGTGCCTCCACCATACGATAGAAAAGTGGCGGTTGTGTCAAATCATGTACGAAAGACTCAATTACACATCCAAAACTCTTCTTGAGTCTATGTGTCAGGGGGAGTTCATGAGAAAGAATGAGGATGAAGCATGAAACTTTCTTGAGGACCTATCGTGGAAGACTATGCAGTGGGAGAGTCCAACTGAGAAGCCCAATACATCAACTTCTGCGCATAAGAGAGGGATCCATAGTGTCGACAGCTCTATAGCTGCCGAAACTAAGATTGCAGCCCTTATGAGGAGAATTGAGGTATTGGAGACTACCCGTACTCCACAGGCTGGTCAAGTAAATCAAATCCAAAGTCTCACATGCTTTAATTGCGGAACTCCGAATCATGTTATGGAGGAGTGTCCATTATTAATGAATTCAATGGGTCTCACACTTGAGCAGGCTAACGCCTTGTATCAAGGACCCATGAACAATCGTTACGCTCCTACATATAATTCTAACTGGAGGAACCATCCAAATTTATCATGGGGTCAAGGGCAATATCTGGGGGGCCCTAACCCGAATATGCAGCCTCCAGCCACTGGACAGTTCCCAAAACTAAATACGGGTGCTTATCAACGCCCAAACGCTTCAAATTATGGGAACAACCAGAATAGACCACCTATACAAAACCACTCATATCCACAACAGGGGTCTAATAATGATCAAGAAAAGCAACTTCAGTCACTTGAGAAAAATGTTGAAAATTTTCTCAAGTCTTAGTCCAACCTTGACACGTACATGCAAAATCTTATGAAAGTGTCAAATGATTTTATTCAGAGTACAGGTCAGCAACTGCTCATGAACTCTCAATCTATAAAGAATATAGAGCAGCAGGTTGGATAATTAGCGATTCAGATGAGTGAACGTGGCCAGAATACCTTTCCAAGTCAACCCATAATGAACCCTAATGCTAGTTCCTCAAACTCCAATCAGTCGTATGTCCACTAATGCAATGCCATTTACACGCTTAGATTTGGTAAGTAAGTGGACAATAATATAGCCATGCCCCCTAATCTCACTCCTACTATCTCGAAGGCTACATCATCTCTTCCACTTCTTTCTCCACGACCATCTCCATCACCTCAATTACAGTCACATGATCATTTGGAAGAACCTGTTCCCAAGCCGAAAGTACCAAATCCCAATCGGCTTAGGAAGCCTTCATCGTAACATTTCAGTAGGTGAAGGTTAATATTGCACTCCTAGATATTATACAACAGGTTCCTACTTATGCTAAGTTCCTTAAGGATTTGTGTACTAAGAAACGGGCAAGAAACATTCCTGAGAAATCTTTTCTTGCTATAAATATATCACGTATCCTCTCTAACTCCTTACATATCAAGTACAAAGATCCAGGTTCCCCTACAATCTCATGCACCATTAGAAACACTACATTTGATAGGGCATTGCTTGATCTAGGGGCAAGTGTCAATTTGCTTCCTTACACTGTTTATCAGCAATTGGGGTTAGGAAAACTTTAACCTACCAAAGTCACATTACAGCTAGCTGATCATTCGATCAAGAGACCACTTGGTATGGTTGAAGATGTGCTCATTAAGGTCGGCGAGTTTATCTTTCCTGTAGACTTCATTGTTTTAGAAACTGAGCCGATCTCCAATCCACAGAATCAAATTCCCGTTATCTTGGGTAGACCATTCCTTACAATATTAAATGCATTAATTGATTGCAGGAGTGGCCTCATGAAGTTATTGTTTGGGAATATGACTGTGGCATTGAACATATTTAATATGGATGAGCACACAACGAGCTCCCTCATTGAGTTCAACATGATTCATAGTTTGCACTCTCATTTGACCTCTTGCACCGATGATGAACCCTCATTTGAGCAAATTTTCAAAGATGAGTTCATATTATTAGATGAATTGGCACATACTGATTCTATGAATGGTGATACTTATGCAATTGTGCCATTGAATTATGAGCAAACTTTTGAGAATTTGTTTGCAGATGAGCTAGCATTACTTCGTGAGTTAGAAGAGCCACCACCATATTCACTTGATCATATTGCACTCTTCTCACCTCACGATATTTCTACATGTATGCTTGTTACTAACGATGATTGGCAGGTTTATAATAAAGAATTCTTTAACCCAATTGTTAATGCTTATATGTAGACAAAGAAAAAGTGAGGACGGCATAAGCTACAGACAGGTAATTCCGTGACTCGTAGGAGATTGATGAGACATAATAATGCACTCATTTCACGTTTAAAACGCACACACTATGAAAGTGGGAAGCGATCGAGAGGTCGTAACCGCTTTCCATGCATTAATAGGGTAATGATATTGAGATCGTAAGTTTTGCGACTCTCATTATTTGTATAGTATTTGTATAATAGTTTTTATATTTATTTTGCCACACTTGGTTTGTGTATGAGGGCATACGCAAGTTTAGGTGTGGGGGAGTGGATTAAGAGATTTTTATTTTTTTAGAATTTTTAGGATTTTTTTATTTTTTATTTTTTTTTAGATTTTTGGGTTTATTTATTTTATACTTTGGGTAGTTTTTAGGGTAACTAAATGAAAAAAATAATTAAAAAAATTAAAAAAATAATTTATGTATTTTTATCAATAGATCAACCTAATTACAGATAATGGAACAAATTTAGATTTGAAATTAGATAGGAGAGTAGATTGGATGATACACTTCAAATTTTATGAAAAGATTAAATCCGACAAATAAATACCGCCAACAGTAGTTTTGAGGTAAGTATACATCTATTTTTCACTTCACAATAGTTTATTAGGTTAAGAACAAAGATGATAACGATTGAGTAAGTTTTTTGTCTCTAAACAAAAAAAAAGAAAAAAAAAGTGAGATAAAATAATGGGGTGAGCCTGGTATTGAGGCAATAGTTTCGAGGGTGATAAAATAATGGGGTGCGCCTTAAGGCAATAGTCTCAAGAGTGAAAAAAAAGAGTATGATCTGAGTAATCGGGTACTTTGCGCCTATGTAAGCATAAATATTCGCATGAAAGGTGAAATATTCTAAAAAAAAGAAAAATAAAAGAGTATGAACCGAGTAATTGGGTATGTTGCGCCTAATCAAGGTGAATATTAGCATTAAAGGTGAAATATTCTTAAAAAAAAGAAAAGAAAAAAAGAAAAAAAAAGAAAAAAATTGTTATGAGAGAGAGGATGAATCATGAGTTAGAGTTGGAGTCTAAGGCCGAAGTAGACTATCACACGTGCACGCAGTTGTATAGTAGCCAATGAATTATCTGTTAGTAGGTATTGAAAAATAAGATTTAAATTTTTGATTAAAATGATAAGTGTATCTGATATGATGCTCAATTTGAAAATTGATAATCTAAATGCGTTCTTGAGTTTGTATATTAGTGAGATTAATTGATGAAAATATTATAAAAAAAGATTTTTCTTTCGTTTGTATAAAATTTTTACCTTTCTTAAATTTTAGTTATCCTTATTTTTCTTTTCTTTATTCCTTAATCTATTTTCTCATGAATTTTGTGGGTATATTCACTGCAAGCCCTCACGAGACAACACTCGTCCACTAGGGTAACCTAGGGGTTTAAAGGCTTGTTGCACGAGTTAAGTGCAATCGCAATTCCTGCGAAAGTGAGTTAGGATTTTTCTTTTTCTTTTTAGGTTTAGGTTTTGCTCGAGGACTAACAAAAGATAGATGTGGGGTGTGATGAGTGCCATATATTGCATATTTATAGCCTTCATATTACCTATTTTTGTATATAAATAATGCTACTCGGGTATTATTAATGTGTTTTTCAAAAATTTTATTCATACAAGGAGATGGCATAAAATCAGAGTTGGAATAGGAAATCGAAATCTGAAAAGTTTCTAAAGTTGGTGAGACTACGAGACTATGATGCTGCATAGACTCAAAGTCGAATACAGTCAAGAAACTTAAACGTACAAGACAAGAGTTTCATGTGGAAAAATTTTCAAGAATTTTTCACCATAGTTGACCGCAATTAGCGGTTTGACCCGCCAAATGGCGGCCCAATGTGGGCCCTAATCTTCGATTTTCCTCCCGTGGCTTCACTGTAATCATTTAGTTTCACAATTGTATTAAAATTGGGTTTGGATTTCTGAAGTCTATATATTGGCCGTATCCTTGTATTCTAGGAGAATCCTGTAAGTTTTATACTCGTTTTAAATTAATAAAATTAGGATTTTGCTGAAGGGGTAGCGGCCACAATACCGTGCTCCAGAGGTAAGCCATTGCTTTCTAATCTTTATTTGTTTTCTAGATAGAGTTAATTGCTTTCTAGTTAAGGTTTTATTGCTTTCTAGATTAGATTTTATTGTGTTCATGAATAAAAATTTGATTTTCCTTATTAGGAATATGAGCAGCTAATTAGTTTAGCTCTAAAATGTAGATGAAGTTAGAATCTACCATGTAATTGCTTTCTATTATTTTTCTTCTTAAATAAAATAAATAAAGACATGATTTTTCTATAAAAAGATTAAAATACAAGAACTCGAAGATTAAAACTTTGATAGGTTATACTTGAATTAGATTTTTTGATAGCCTATGCTTAGTTAGGGTTTGGAGTTGTTGATTTTATCTTTTTCATTGAATTATCTAAATATTTAGTTTGTTTTTATGAAAAGTAGTATCTTTGATGAGTTATGCTTGCACACCACCTGATAGCTCATACTTAGGGCACTTTAAATAAAGATTAAACTAAAAAGATCAATTTTTTATGATAGAAGAAGATACTAGAAGCAAAAACATGGTTGGAAATTAGTGGATTTTAGATTTTAGGCTATTTAGATAGTAACAAATCCAATCTAGACACTCATAATTAGTCCGTTTGACTAAGGAAAGAGTAAGAAACGCAAAAACACCTTAGATCCCTGTGGGACGATCTGTACAGCGCTACACCGATACTGTGCGCTTGCAGTAAATATCACATCAACCACGCTTGAGCATACTAACACTTTGTATCAAAGACCGATGAATAATCCATACGCTCCTACATACAATTTTGACTGGAGGAACCATCTAAACCTCTCTTGAGGTCAAGGGCAATATCAGGGAGTCCCGAACCCTAACATGCAATCTCCAGCCAATGGTCAGTTTCCAAAACCAAATGTGGGTGCTTGTCAACACCAAAACACTTTAAATCATGGGAATAACCAGAATAGAGCACCTGCACAAAACCAATCACATCCACAATAGAGTCTAATAATGATCAAGAAAAGCGACTCCAGTCACTTGAGAAGAATGTTGAAAACCTTCTCAAATCTCAATCCAACCTTGACATGCATATGTGCAACCTTGACACGAACATGCAAAATCTCATGAAAGTGTCAACTGATTTTATTAAAAGAACAGATCAACACCTGCTCGTGAACTCTCAAGTTATTAAAAAGTTAGAGCAGCAGGTTGGACAATTAGCGAGTCAAATGAGTGAATGTGGAAATAGTACTTTTCCAAGTCAACCCTTAATAAACCCTAATGCCAATTCCTCGAACTCCAATTAGTCACATGTCAACCAAGTTAATGCCATTCATATATTTTGATCTGGCAAGCTGGTTGATAATCATGTAGCCATACCACCTGATTCCACTCCTAATTCACGGCAGGCTACACTCTCTGATTCCACAATTCCATTATTAGCTCATAATTCATCATCATCATCCCATGATCCATCCACTAGCACGACAGAGGAGTCTGACTCGTCTAGTTCTGATTCTCCTATCGACCATGCTTATAAACCGAAGGCTCCCTATCCAAATCGGTTGAAGAAAAATTCTTCTTAGGTTGAGCACATGCTTAAGTTATTCAAGTAAGTTAAGGCCAATGTTCCTCTTCTTGATACAATCCAACAAGTACCTGCTTATGTAAAATTCTTAAAAAATTTATACACAAAGAAGAGAACAACAAATGTTCCAAAGAAAGTCTTCATAACTACTAACATCTCTAGCATCCTCTCAGTCAGTACTTGTGAAGTACAAAAATCCTGGAAGTCCTACTGTCTCCTGTACTATAGGAACTACAGTGATTGAAAGGGCTCTACTAGATTTTAGGAGTGAGTGTCAACTTACTTTCTTATTCAGTGTAACAGCAGTTAGGATTAGGAGAGTTGAGACCTATAAGAATTACATTATAGCTAGCTGATAGATCTGTGAAAATGCCTATAGGAGAGATTGAGGATGTCTTGATTAAGATTTGGGAGTTTATTTTCCCAGTCGATTTCTTAGTTTTAGAGATTCAACCTGTGGTGGATCCACCGCATTGTATCCGAGTTATTTTAGAACGTCAACCACTTATAATGCTATTATTAATTGCCAGAGCGGATCGATGAGACTTTCCTTTGGAAACATGACCTTGACTTGAATATATTCAATCTAGGGCGCCAACCTAGTGATTCATATGACGAGCCCCTAGAAGTGAATATGATCTAAGGGTTGTCCAGTGAGCACCAAGAGGAGGAATTTTTTGATGAGCTGGATGGTTTAGTTGATGAGAACTTATTCATGAATATACTCGATGTATCATCTAATTATGTGCCTTCCACTCAATAGGAAATTCCACCAGAGCCATTGATGACTAAACCACGAGTTCAGTTGCAACCATCTATTGAGTGTCCACCTAAGCTTGAGATAAAGACCCTTCGAGTCATCTCAAGTATGCTTTCTTGGATGAACACGACGCACTACCAGTCATTATCTTTACAGATTTGACTAAAGCTCAGGAGGAAGCACTTATATCTGTGTTGGAAGAATATAGGAAAGCCATAGCTGGAGTATGGCCGATATAAAGGAGATAAGTTCATCTATAGTGCATCATAGAATTCATTTATTAGATAATGCACGACCTACAAGAGACCTTCAACGTAGGTTGAATCCGGTGAAGAAAGAAGCTGTGAAGAAGGATATTCTTAAGTGTCTTGACAATGAGATCATCTATCCCATCTCTAATAGTATATGAGTGAGCCCAGTTCAAGTAGTGCCTAAGAAGTCTGGAATCACTGTAGTCAAGAACGATGCACATGAGATTATCCCGATGTGTTTGCAGATGGAATGGTAAGTCTGTATTGACTACACAAAGTTGAATACTGCAACTAGAAAGGACCACTTTCTCTTACCTTTTATTGATCTATTGGAATGGTTGGCCGGACATGAGTTTTATTATTTCTTAGATGGATACTCTGGCTACAACCAAATTCCCATCGCTCCGAAAAATCAGGAAACGACCATGTTCACATGTCTATTTGACATCTTTGCATACAGACGCATGCCCTTTGGGTTATGCAATGCACTTGCTACATTCCAAAGGTGCATGGTGAGTATTTTCTCTGACATGGTTGAACAATTTCTTGAAATCTTTATGGATAATTTCTCTATCGTCAGAGATTCATTTCAAGAGTGTCTGCCTCATTTACAATTAGTTCTCACGCGTTGTCATGAGAAATATTTGACACTTAATTGGGAAAAATACCATTTCATGGTCAAAAATGGCATAGTGTTAGGGTATGTCATCTCGAAGGATGGTATCGAGGTTGACAAAGCCAAGGTGGACCTCATTATTAATCTTCCACCTCCGCGATTAGTGAAAAATATACACTCCTTTCTTAGTCATGTTGGGTTCTATAGAAGATTTATCAAAAACTTTAGCAAATTGTTAGGCCTTTGACACACCTACTAACGAAGGACGTGCCATTCAATTTCACACCTAATTGTCTTAGAGCATTTGAGCAGCTCAAGAAGGCGCTTTCCACCACTCCTATCATTCATGCGCTAGATTGGAGTATGCCCTTTGAGCTTATGTGTGACGCATCTGATTATGCTATCGGTGCCGTCCTTGGACAACGTATTAATAAGCAGTCACTTCTGATTTACTATGCAAGTAGGACACTCAATGACGCCCACTTAAACTACTCTACCATAGAGAAAGAGTTGCTGGTAGTCGTCTTTATACTTGAAAAGTTTTACTCCTACTTAATTGGATCATGGGTTATGGTTTATACTAATCATACTGCTTTGAAATATTTGTTGACAAATAAAGACGCAAAAGCAAGGCTCGTTCGATGGAACCTCCTGTTACAAGAGTTTGATCTTGAGATATTATACAAGAAAGGTGCGGAAATTTACTAGCTGATCACTTGTCTCGCCTACCCAAACGCTCCAACTAATTCTTACCCCATAAATGAACCATTTCTTGATGAGAAATTGTTTGCATTGATGCATGAACCATAGTTTGCTGACATTGTGAACTATTTTGTGACAAAAAATATTCCATCCCATTAGTCCAAACAAGATCGATATAGGTTCTTGTCCCAAGTAAAATTCTTTTACTGGGATAAACCATATCTATTCAAATGTTGTCCAGACCAGATCATACGTCGGTACATACCTGAAGATGAGATACAAAGTGTCCTCTCTTTTTATCATGATTTTACTTGTGAAGGACACTTTGGTCCCAGAAAAACAGCTGAGAAGGTATTACAGAGTGGCTTTTATTGGCCAACTCTTTTCAAAGACGCTGTGGAATATTGCAAAACATGCACACGATGCCAATTTGTAGGCAAAACTTCACGGTGTAATATGATGCCTCTGCAACCTATCCTTGAGGTCAAAATATTCGATGTATGGGGTATAGATTTTATGAGACCGTTACTCAAATCATTTGGAAACCAATACATATTGGTCGCTGTCGATTATGTTTCCAAATGGGTAGAGGCAATTATCGCAAAATCGAATGACAACAAAGTCATTGTCAAGTTCTTGAAAGAGAATATATTTTTTCGATTTGGCATTCCTCGAGCTATCATTAGTCATAAACGGTACCTATTTTACTAACCGGTCATTTGAGGCACTAATGCGGAAATATTCCATTACCCACAAGTTAGCCACACCGTACCATCTGCAAACCAATGGGCAAGTGGAAGTTTTCAATCACTAAATCAAACTGATTTTGGAAAACACAGTGCATCACAGCAGAAAAAATTGGTCATGTAAACTAGCGGATTCATTATGGCCTACCATACCACCGACAAGACTAATCTAAGCATGTCTCTATATCGCTTAATATTTAAAAAAGCGTGTCATTTACCGATGGAGCATGAGCATAAGGCTTTATGGGCCATCAAATTTCTAACTTTTGAGCTCGAAAAAGCCGGTGAGTAACAAAGGCTACAACTTAATGAGCTTGATGAGATTAGACGGGATGCGTATGATAGTGCTAAGATTTATAAAACTAAAGTATTTCATGACAAAGCGATCATTTGCAAGTCATTTACACCATGGCAAAAAGTTCTCTTATATAATTCGAAGTTACATCTATTCCCGGGAAAATTGAGGTCACGATGGAATGGACCGTACATGGTACGGGTGGTGCACAATCATGGTGCAATTGATCTCGAGAATCCTAAAAATGGTGATTTATTCAAAGTGAATGGTCAAAGATTAAAACCGTTTTTAGAGATTTGAGCAAGCGATAATGCGGAGGTCGTGACACTTCACGACCTAATCTGTGCATAGAGGCATGTATTCATTTGTATAATAGAATGTATATTATGCATATTGTGTTACTAACATGATGCAGGGTTGCAAATAAAACTGAGCAAAGGTGAGGGGCTGATTGAAATTTTTCACCATTATAAAATCCCAACCAGCCCCAACCAGCCCTAGATTCATCAAAACCCAAACCCTACCAGCCCCCATTCTCTCCCAAATCCTCCATTGCTTCTTTGTTTTTTCTTTGCTGATCAGTTGAGACTCTCCAATTTTTGCTCCAATCAGAGGTTACCAGAGAGCAGGGTTTATCCAGAGCTCCTTCCTCCACAAAGCCGTGCCCTAGTAGCCTCCTTTCTGCCGCCAATCAGAGGCAAAGAGCTGCCAAATAGCGGCAGTACGGTGAATTTTCCCCCTGATACTTTGGAAGAGGTGAGTTTACTAGATGCTCTGTTTACTGTTTAATTAGAATATTTTTATGGTCTTTGATAGAATCTAATGGCACGGTTTGTTTGGAAAAACTTCTTTGGTAATTTTTTTGCTGCATTTAGTGTATATTTCTTATCCACTATCGAAACTTTGGGATGGAATTATCTGATATACACACCCAATTCATTCTATATCCCGAATTTAGTAGAGGAGTTTTATGCAAGTTTTGTGAAATCTGATATTTCAGAGAATCGCAAAACTATTAAACTCCACTGGCATGGAGAAATACACGAAGTGCCCGCAGTGGCCAGCTCTGCATCCATCGGTATCCTCTTTTACCCTGAGAATCAAACTCCAGACGCGATTAAGGACTATCATACATGGATGGGCCCGAATTGCAGAATGACACGAGATAGAGGGATCAACAGTAAAACACTTTATCGCAATATACACGTGACATGTTGCTGGATCAACACTAATGTGATGGGGATTACACACATGTCGTCATTTGACACACCAACACTATATATTATTGATTGTATTATGCGTCAAGATAATCATTTTTGTATGTGCAAACAATTAGTCGATACTATTATCGATGCTAAGATGCGGTCGAGGACTAGTTTGCCTCTGTTGTGTCTAATTACACAATTGTGTCACGGATTTATGTCTAGTGCAGAGTTTGATGCATATGCACCCTCACGTATTTTTATAGCTGCAGAGTACATTTCAGTGACATATCACGCTGCTGTTCTAGATGATTGAAACAGAAACACAGATGACAAAAATATATATGCCACTGAATTAACACAAGAGAAAGAGGATGACGCCTTCTTTAACCAAGACTTACCAGCTACTCCCACTGAGCAAATCAAAGTTATCTGGCAATGTCTTGGAAAAATTTAGCATCAATTAAAACAAATTGATTGTGGTGAGATTTCTACTGCATGTGCACGTCAAGCACCCGGAGAGTCCAGTAGGAGGCAAAGAGAATGACACCAATGATTTGTGTATGAGGGCATACACAAGTTTATGTTTGGGGAAGTGGATTAGGAGATTTTTATTTTCTAGGATTTTTAGTTTTTATTATAGGATTTTTATTTTATTTTTCGATTTTTTGGGGTTTCTTTAGTTTACACTTTGGGTAGTTTTTAGAGTAACTAACTAAACAAAAAAAAATAAAAACTAGAAAAAATATTATTATATATTTTCATCAATAGATCAACCTAATTATAGATAAAAGAATAAATTTAGATTTGAAATTTGATAGGAGAGTAGATTAGATGATAATCTAAGAATTTTATAAAAAAAGATTAAAATCCAAAAAATAAATACAACTAATAGTAATTTTGAGGTAAGTATACTTTTATTTTTCATTTCATAATAGTTTATTAGATTAAGGAAAAAGATGATAACGATTGAGTAAATTTTTTCTCTCTAAATAAGAAAAAAATGACAAAAAAGGGGTGAGCCTAATATTAAGGCAATAGTCTTAGAAATGAAAAAAAGTGAGAAGAAAAAAAAGAGGTGAGTCTGGTATTAAGGCAATAATCTCAAGAGAGACAAAAAAATGTGCGAGCCTGGTATTAAGGCAATAGCCTCAAGAGTGAAAAACAGAGTATGATCTGAGTAATCGGGTACTTTGCATCTAAGCAAGCGTGAATATTCACATGAAAGGTGAAATATTCTTAAAAAAAAATTTGTTATGAGAGAGGAGATGAATCATGAGTTAGAGTTGGAGTCCAAGACCGAAATAGACTATCACACATGCACGTAAATGTATATGAGCCAATGAATTATCTGTTAGTCGGTATTGAAAGATAAGATTTAAATTTTTGATTAAAATAATAAGTGTATCTAATATGACGCTTGATTTGAAAATTGATAATCTAAATACGTTCTTGAGCTTTTATATTAGTGAGATTAATTGAAGAAAATATTTTAAATAAAAGTTTTTTCTTTCTTTTGTACAAAATTTTTATTTTTATTAATTTTCGGTTATCTTTATTTTTCTTTTTTTATTCCATAATCTATTTTCTTCACGAATTTTGGGGGTATATTCACTGCAAAGGCTCACGAGACACCACCCTTCCACTAGGATAACGTAGGGGTTTAACGGCTTGTTACATGTACTAAATGCAATCGCAATTCCTGTGAAAGTGAGTTAGGATTTTTTTTTCTTTTTAGATTTAGGTTTTGCTCGAGAACTAGTAAAAGATAGGTGTGGGGTGTGATGAGTGCTATATGTTGCATATTTATGACCTCCATATTATCTATTTTTATATTTAAATAATATTACTCGGGTATTTTTAGTGTGCTTTTTAGGTAAACCTATTCCTACAAGTAGATGGCATAAAATCAGAGCCGGATTAGGAAACTAAGTTCAGAAAAGAGTTAAAAAAGAGCAAAACTACAAGATTATAATGCTGCAAAGAGTCAATATTCAATACAGTGATCAAAATTAAAAGAATAAGATAAGAGACTCATGCAGAAGAAAAACCAGAAGGAAAACCTAGGGTTTTGCCACTATTTGGCGGCATTAGCAGCCAATTGGCAGCAAAGAGGGGCCCACTTTGGGTGAAATTTTTGCGGGGGCTTTGGTGTAATTTTGTAGTTTTTCACTTTTATTTAGAATAGGGTTTGATTCTCCGAAGCCTATATATTGGTCGTATTCTTCTAATCTAGGGTTTCATATAGGATATATGATATAATTTTGTACTCAAATTTTAATTAATAAAATTAGGATTTACTGAAATGGGTGACTGCCACCATACTGACTCTAGAGGTAACCTTTGCTATTCATCAATTTTTTCTAGGTAATTTTCTTTTAATTACTTTCTAGTTTAGATTCATTTTTCTTTCTAGATTAGATTTTCTTGCTTTCATGAATAAAAATATGATTTTACTAACTAGAACTATGAGTAGCTAATTTAGTCTAGCTCTAAGATGTAAATGAAATTAAGAAACCACTATGTAGTTGCTCTCTAGTGTTTTCTTCCTAAATAAAATAATAAAGATAAGATTTATCCATGAAAAGATTAAAATATAATAACTCGTAAATTAATACTTTGATAGGTTATATTTGAGTTAAGTTTCTTAATAGCCTATACTTAGTTAGGGTTTGGGGTTGTTGGTTTTCAACTTCTTCATCTAATTATCTTATGATTTAGTTTATTTTTATGAAAGGTAGTTTTTTTTTTATGAGTTATGTTGCACATCACTTGATATCTCATGCTTATAATACTTTAAATAAAGGTTAAAACTAAAAGATCAAATTTTTATAATAGGAAGAAAATAATAGAATTAATATATGGCTGGAAACTAGTGGATTCTATATTTTAGGCTAATTAGAATAATTTAGATCCAACTTAGAAACTGTAGTTAATCCGCTAGGACAAAGAATTAGTGAGAACGCAAAAACACCTTAAATCTTTATAAGAATGAACTGTTAGTACTACAGCTGACACTGTGTGTTTGCAGTAGATTTATCACATCACACAAGCATGAGGCTAATTATATATTTTTAATTTTTTTAAAATTTTCTTTTCTTCTTCCGAGCCTTATTATTATTATTTTTAATTTTTATTATTTTTATTTTAGTATTCTACATTACTGTCTCTTTGGTACTTTTGCATTTAGAAAAATGTCATTTGGATTATGCAATGAGCTTCGAATATCATATTTTTAGCGACATAGTTGAAGATTGTCTGGAGGTATTTATGGATGATCTTTTAGTATTTGAAAATAATTTTGAATCTTGTTTGACTAATTTAAGATCTGTTCTTGAATGATATCAACAAAGAAATCTACTCCTAAATTGGGATAAATGCCAATTTATGGTTGCAAAGGGTATTGTGTTAGGTCATATAGTTTCATCTAAAGGGATAGAAGTAGAGAAGACTAAGATTGAGTCTATTTTCAAAATACCAATACCTAAAACCGTGAAAAACATACGTTTGTTCTTATGACATATAGGTTTTTATAGAAAATTTATAAGGATTTTAGTATTATTGCTAGACCTTTTTCTCACATTCTTGCACAAGATGTGCAGTTTGAATGGACATATGCATGCCAAATAACTTTTGAAACTCTCAAGAAGATGCTCATCATAGCACCAATATTGCAACCTCTAGATTGGTCACTTCCATTCGAGATTATGTGCAATGCAAGCGACTATCCAATTGGAGTAGTACTGGGGCAAAAAAATATAAAAAGCCCTACATGGTCTACTACGCTAGTAAGACTCTCAATGACGCTCAGACGAATTATACGATAATAGAGAAGGAACTTCTAATTATAGTTTTTATTTTTGATAAATTTTGTTCATATATTTTGGGCTCACATGTAGTTGTTTTTACAGATCATTTGATGCTCAAATATCTTTTGTCAAAGAAAGATGCAAAGGCATGATAATGATAAGCTACCAATTAGGGACTCATTCCCTAATGAGTAGCTATTTACAATTAAAACAACTTCTTGGTATGCTGATATTATCAAATTTTTCGTTGCAGGAGAAATGCCGAATTACTAGAGTGTGCAAGATAAATGACGATTCTTACACGAGGTATGCCATTTATTTTTTGATGACTCTTATCTATTTAAATATTACTCAGATCAAATCATTAGGCGTTATATGTCCGATGATTAGATTCAAAAGATGGTAGTCAAAATCTCCAATGAGGATTCCACTGACCTACTATGTTTAGAGATATATATGAAATATTTTGTAAATGATACGAGTCATATCAGAAATTAGGAGCGTTAACCTAGAAGAGTGATATGCCTTTAATATCCATATTTATTTAATATCCATATTTATAATTGAGAAATTCAATTATTGGGACATTGACTTCATGGGATCGTTTTCTATTTCCAGCGGATATGTTTATATCCTCGTAGCAGTCGATTATGTCTCTAAATAGACGCTATAGTATGTAGAAATAATGATCAACAAACTGTTATCAAAATTTCTAAAGGAATATGTATTGTTTAGATTTGGAGTTGCTAAGCCATAATAAGCGATTGGGTTCTCATTTCAGCAACAAAACCTTTGAAAATTTGATAAAGAAGTATCACATCACGGACAAGCTTTCTATACCTTACCACCCACTATCTAATGGACAAGTCAAACTGACCAATAGGAAAATTAAGCAAGTTCTAGAGAAAGAGATTAATCCGTCTGATAAAAATTGGTCGTTTAGACTAATCGATATTTATGGGCTTACTGTACTGCATATAAAATACTTTTAGGTATGTCTCCATTCAGAATAATCTATGGAAAAACTTGTCTTTGCCTATAGAGATAGAGCACAAGGCGTATTGGACAAACAAATCAGTTAATGTAGATCTCAATTCAGCTAGCCTATTATGAAAATTACAGATAAATGAATTGGAAGAGTTAAGATGTGATGCATATGACAATTCATGCATTTCATAGAAAAAAATGAGAATATGGCATGATCATGATATCATACGTTGTATTTTTTATACTTTTGACGAAGTGCATTTATATGATTCTCTCCTTCATTTATTTCCAGAAAAAATACATTCACGGTGGACTGGACCATTCATATTTAAAATTGTGTATCTGTATGGCACAATCGATATTGAAAATCCTAAAAAAAATCATACATTTAAAGTAAACGGAAAAAGATTAAAACATTACTTAGAATTTTTGAAGCACATAGAGGAATCTCACAATCTAGTTGATCCTCCAACATCTTATTGATACGAGCTAAATAGAGACAATATATATTATTGTATATTACATTCTAACAATTTTGTTTTGCAGTTGATACGTTATGAGTACCATACTGAGGTAATTCCTAAGCACTTTCTATTAAATTTTATTTGTTCTTGATTGATTAAATTGAAATATCAATTCATTGAGGACAATGCGTATTTTAAGTTGGGGGATTGCTTATAAAGACAACTTAATTTTGATACCCATGATATTTTAAACGATTTTGTTTTAATTTTTTTTTCAAACTTTTCACATTTTCAAAATAAAAATCATTCATAGTTACTAACTTTAGAATTAGGAACTAACTTTTAGTTTTAGAAATAATTTTAGAATTAGGAATTAACAACTAGACTTTAGGAATAATATTAGTCTAGGCACTAATACTTACAAAAAAAATAATTTTTTTTGGTATGATGCAATTCTCAACAGAGAGCGGCTGTCAAAGTCACGGTTGAAGTGGCTATCAACAACCGTCGACTGCAGAGAAAAGAATTTCTCTGCTCGAGAGCGACTGTCGAAACCATTGTTGACAGCCGTCGATAGAGGGCTATAGTTATAAAAAGATTTTTGAGTTTCATTTTCTTCCCAACCGAACCCTGGCATCCTTTGCACAGCACCCTAGAGAGAGATTGTCCCCTTTCGAATGCTAAATCCAAATCCCGTGCAATTTGTTTCAAATTTTCAAAGATCTTTAAGAAAGTAAGCCTTCTTTTAAATTTTTCTTGTGATTGTTCTTCGCAAAAAGTAGATTTTTTATTTCTAAAACCTAGATCTATAATTATATGAACAAATTTGAGTAGATTGAAAATAGATCTTTACTTCTTAATAGATTTGGAGTGGTTTAGCAAATTTTTATAGATTCTAGACAAATTTCTCGGATTAATTGAAAATATATGCTAATTCAAAGGTAAATCAAATATAAATCTCAACTTTTTAGCATAACAATTGATGGGTTGATTGAATAACTAACATATATCAAACTCACGCATTAAGAGTGAAATTAAAATAAAGTTTGATATATATTTGAAAGAGGAATTGGGAATTATAAAATTAAAAAAACAGAAGGAAAAAAGGAAAAGAGCTTAAACAGAAAAAAATAGAATAGAAAACATATGTAATAGGTGTGTTAAATTCGTAAACAATTTTGAGAATAATAAAAATATATGCATATATATATGTGTGTGTGTGTGTGTGCGCGCGCGCGCGTGTGTGTGATTGTTTTTCAGGGTGAGACTCTTGGACAAGTATGAGGAATTTAAGTTTTTGCCCGAATAAGTAGTTGATTATTCGAAGATACATGAGAATTTTTCCTTTAGAGTACAAACACATGCTGCAGTATTAGAAGAATATACAATGCATAGACACGTGCCAGCATGCAAAAAAATAGTGCATGAATTTTATGCCAATTTGTAGTCGACAATTAGAGATCAATATGCATAATCAATAAAGGGGCAGGAAAGTGCGATTCACAAGAGAAGAGAACTTAAGAGCCATTCCTGTGCTCGATGTGCCTGAAGAACATCCATCATTTGTTGACAGAGTTAAGAAAATACCAAGCAGCTCTCGAAGTTTTTAAGAGCTCTGCACATATATCAGTGATTACGCTTTCAACGAGAGTTTCTTGAAAGTTGGCTACTTGCGGTAGGAGTATGTTTTGGTAAGCTTATTTATCAAATATAACATCTTATTGTCCTCCACAACGATGGAATTATATTCAAGGGACGTGGTGTTATTAAATATGATTCTGGAAAGGCACCCATTAGATGTCACTTCCATCATACACTTTGCAATAATTTAATGCATAGAGCAAGCCCATGAGTGTATCTAACATCCAAAAATGGCAAAACCAGTTCTAGTTCTTCCATCTCTAATAACAAAAATTTGCATGAACAAGGAGATCGATTTGTCATCAACTGACATATTTTCCCAGATAATGCAACCATTTACGGATATGACCATTCGAAAGAGCATGAGCGCTTGACATACCCAGCAGGAGCAACAAGTGCAACAAGAGCAAACAGACGATACTACCTCACCGGCTTGCACTAGCAAGCAACAACAAGAATACGGAGGTATAAAAGCTCAAACACCCCAACAAGAAGAGATAACAAACCCTAAATAAGTCAATAATAAGGATGACTAACACTTTCAATGACAAGCTGCAAGTTATCAAGACTCGGCAAGTCCGAACCGAGTGTCATCAACAACATCAATATCGGCTTCTCACCAAAGTATACAGATGAATGGCTCGTGAGAATGCCCCTATTTCTTCCAATAAAGCTAAAGGAATGAGCTAAGAGACCATAGGATTCTATCGGTGTCAAAGACGCAAGTGACAAAAGGCAATCATCAGCAGCATAATTTATATCGACTACTTGAAGGAGCTACATAACAATCAAAGCCAGGTATTTTGTACCCTTAACCTCTTACATTATTTTTTAGTATATTATTTGCATAATTATATTCTCGATGCACTGAGAATACTGCATAATTTAAGCTAGAGGGTGGGATAGATACTCTTTAGTTTACTGTATCATAACTAACTAATATTTATTTTTTTTTAATTTTTTTGAAGTAAAAAGTAAGATTAGAAGTATTCTATATAGTATATTTATGAGATTAATATCTTAATATTGTTGCTTATATAACAGTAGTTCTTATGTAGTCTTAATTGAGATTTTAAATCTGACAATAAGATATATAGATAGAGGATGAAGTTAAGAAACTTATACAATCTGGTTTCATCAAAGAAGAACAAGATTTGAATCAAGTATATACATTAAACACTTACACAATGAGTCATGGAAAGTTGATAACAATAAAAAAACTTAAAAGGAAGGCCTATGTTATATATGTATGTACACACACACACACTTATATATATATATATATATATATATATATATAAGAAAGTGATTCTTGTACTAAGGCAATATACTTTGTGGAAAAAGTATAAAAATATATAATATGCAAAATAAATAAGAGAAAGTTAGTATTAAATAGTTGGGTTCGTGTGCTTCCGTAAGCATGCGTATTCACATGAACGAAACCTATGATCTTTTATTATAAACATGAGTTAAGTAACTGGATATTTGTGCCTTAGTAAGCATAAATGTTCATGCAAAAAGACAAGTGTTTATGAAAAAGAAAAATAAGAAAAAAAGAATATATATATATATATATATATATATATATATATATATATATATATATATATATATATATATATATATATATATATAAACATGATAAGACTTGTATACATGATCACAAGAGTGCATACGAGAGGATAGTTGAAAGTAAAAATATATCTTCAATATGATTTAAATGATCATGATAGATACATAAAAATATTAGATTTTAAGTGATTTGCTAAGTTTGACATCTTTATAAATATCTGTGTATATATCTCTAATTAAGGTTGATATAGAAAAGAAATGAAAAGCAAAAAATATAATATAAAAGATAATATATTTTCTTTTACTTTATTTTACACTTATTCTTATTTTAATTTTATTTATTTCTTGAATCCAAACACTTCTTGATATTTGCGGGCAACATCACTGAAAACCTTGATGAGACAACACTCATCCACTAGGTTAATATAAAGGTTTAACGAATTGTTGCATGCATTAAATGCAATCGTAATTTCTACGAAAGTGAGTTAGGATTTATTTTCTTTTTAGTTAGGTCATTAATTTATTTTTCTAGTTTGATTATTTTGCTAGGGACTAGCAAAACTCATGTTGGGGGTGATTATGCTTGAAAAGTATAAATATTTAAGTTTATTTTATGCATGCGTAAACCAATTTTGTTGATTAATATTAAAATTAAAAAATATATTTTTATTAATAAAATTCTTCATTATAATATTTTTCTAGTGTTAAATTAGGAGAATTGTCACTTTATGATTACAAAAGGCATTACATTAGGTCATATAGTTTCATCTAAAGTAATGGAAGTAGATAAGACTAAAGTTGGGTCTATTTCCAAAATACCAACACCTAAAACCGTAAACGATATATGTTCATTCTTAGGATATGCAGGTGACTGCGATCTAAATGGCTAACAAAAAGGTTTAACAACTTGTTGCATGCACTAAATGCAATCGTGATTCCTACGAAAATGAGTTAGGATTTATTTTCTTTTTAGTTAGGTCATTAATTTATTTTTCTAGTTTGATAATTTTGCTAGGGACTAGCAAAAATCATGTTGGGGGTGATTATACTTGAAAAGTATAAATGTTTAAGTTTATTTTATGCACGCGTAATCCAATTTTGTTGATTAATATTAAAATTAAAAAAAATATATTTTTATTAATTAAATTCTTCATTATAATATTTTTCTAGTGTTAAATTAGGAGAATTGCCACTTTATGATTACAAAAGGTATTATATTAGGTCATATAGTTTCATCTAAAGTAATGGAAGTAGATAAGACTAAAGTTGGGTCTATTTCCAAAATACCAACACCTAAAACCGTAAAAAGATATATGTTCATTCTTAGGATATGCAGGTGACTGCAATCTAAATTATACACTCCTAAGTGAAAAAATCAACAAGTAGTATAAGGGTGTAACTCAAGATTATTCTCTCAAGAATCGCTTTAATTATTGTGCTAAACACTAAAGAAATATAAATTACAAAACCAAAATGAAAGATTGGATTTTATTAACTAAAACTAAAGATTAAAGATTTTAAATTACTTAAAATAAAATTGTTGGCAGATGGGTTAACTCCTCCATAAAATAATTTACTAGATGTATTTATATTTGTTTATCTCAGTTGTATAGATCATGTGGTTTTCCTACATCGGAAAATATATATTTAAACTATAAATTAAACAAAGTTGTAAACTTAATATTTTGAATAAATTCCCCCAATTAAACCTATATGAATTTTGAGTTTATCTAAGAATCAAATATTAATAGCAAAAATAAATGTTCAAAGTCTAAATATACACCATACTAAAAGAGTCTATGATATATCAAAAACTAAGCAACGAATATATCGTCGAACAATTAAAAATCAAAGACTCATAATCATATCTAAAACCTGACAAGATAATAGAGAAAAAAAATATCAACTTTACAAAAATCAATTAGACATAACAAGCAAATAAATCACATACCAGTAAATTATTTAGGCTTTGTTACCTCATCTGATACTACACAAGAATTTAGCTACTCATATTTTTCATCACTATGAATAAAGGAAAATAAATTTTTTTATTGATTTCTATGAAAGAGTATAAAAACTAAAAAATCTAATTTCTTCTAAATTGCTTCCAATTATTCATATCATACAAAATTCTAAATTACATCATATATTTATAGCCTCACAAAACTCTAACAAGAATTCTATTTACAAAGTAACTTTCTTTCTCTCGAAAAAGGCCCAAAAATCAACTCTACGGTCATGGCTTTCCAATGCCACTTCGACAGCTGTTGTCGAGATGTTTCTCAGTCGCCATCTGTTGCCAGCAACCAGCAGGTAGCTATCGACAAGTAGACCTGTAAATTCATAGTTTTGAACTGATATTCAAGATACGCTTCGATTCTTCGAATTCCATGCACATAGAACACTACAAGAAGACTATAAAATACTAAAAAAATTATCATAGTGCAGAATTTGATTAATAAAAATAATTTTCGTTAATTTCTTGTATTAATCGCCAAAATCTGATTATGAGTATATAAAATAAACTAAATTAACTTCACTTTTTATTCATAATCACACCCCCCAACTTGAGTTTTGCTAGTTCCTAGGAAAATTATCAAATTAAGAAATTAAAATAAAATCCTAAGTAAAAATAAAAGAAATCCTGACTCACTTTTGTAAGATTCACGATTGCATTTAGCACATGAATAAGCCGTTAAACCCTAGGTTAACTTAGTGGATAAGTGTTGTTTCATGAGGGTTTCCAGTGATATTACATTCAAACATCAAGAATTGTTGAGTTCAAAAATAAATAAAATAAAAAATAAGAATGAGGGTAAAATAAAGAAAAAGAAAATATTAGTGTCCTATTGTTAACTATTATTATGGTTTTTGCTTTTCATTTATTTTCCATATCAAACTAAATTAGAGATATATATATGAATATTTATAAAGATATCAATCTTATCAAATTACTTATAATCTAATATCTTTATGCACCTATCATGATCATTTAAATCATATCGTAGATATACTTTTACTTTCAATTATTCTCTCCTATGCATGCTCATGATCGTGTTTATGAATCTTGTCAAGTTTCAAACTCCACCTATAGGAACCCTTTTCATCTCTCTCTCTTTCTCTCTCTCTCTCTCTCTCTCTCTCTCTATATATATATATATATATATATATGAGTAAATGGGAAATTCACTGGTGGTGAAGGAAGTTCCTTCACTGCCGCTTAGATTGCCCAACAAAATTATTACACGTGGCTCCATTCAAAGGGCAGTTAAGACAGTGCTTTTATTTATTATCTTAAGTGACACCACGTGTAATAATTGTATTGGGCAACCTAAACGACAGTGAAGGAACTCCCTTCACTGTCGGTGAATTTTCTGTTCTCTCTCTCTCTCTCTCTCTCTCTCTCTCTCTACACACACACACACTTACGGTTTATGTGAACACTTATGCTTCTGGAGGCACATATGCTTAGTCACTTAGTTTATGTTTATAATAAAAATCCATAAGTATTGTTCGTGTGAATATGTATGCTTACCAAGGCACACGAACTCAACTACTTAACACTTTACTTTCTTTTATTTATTATAATATATATATATATATATATATATATATATATATATATATATATATATATATATATATATTTGAAGAATGTTGCCTTAATACAAGATCCACTTCTCTTTTTTTTATTTTTTATTTTTTACTTTATATATATATATATATATATATATATATATATATACATATATATATATATAGGAAATGAGAAAAACTATATATATATATATATATATATATATATATATATATATATATATATATATATATATATATATATATATATATATATATATATATATACATTGTTTACCTAGTTTTTAACATTGTTTGGCTTGGCTTAGTTTGGCTTTGCTATGACACAGTTTCAATGAGGACAACTATATTAACATTGTTGACGATGCTTAGTTTGGCTTTGCCATGTCTCAATGACTTACAACCTTTCATTAAATGTGGTAGTCATTCTTGTTATCGACTCATTCAATGTTTGGAGTGTAAACTTTGTTGGTTGGGCCACATAAGCTATTGTACCTCATGGTTCTTGTTGTTGCTCTCCATATCCTACCAGTGGGGCAGTACCTTCTGGTTACTCTTGCTGTACTTGCTGCTCCTGCTTGGTGATAAGTGTTATATATTGTATATTTATAGTCTTCATATTATCTATTTTTATATATAAATAATTACAACTCGGGTATATTTAGTGTGTTTTTATAGGTAACAAAGGATTTATAAGGAAGCGATAAATGAGAAAATTTATGACAAATACGAGCAAAGAAATTCAATCATGGTGAAGATAGGAACTCATGTGCAGCAGCAGAACATTCAAGGTCTTGTTCGGCAAAGATAAAGCATGAACTTAAAAAAATTTTATAGGATAAATTTGTAGAATTTGGAATTATCTTAGAAATGCCACAAAAAATAGCTCAATCAGAGTTTTTATGCAAAAGTTATACTTATTTTACTGAAGTGCTGCAGAATAGAATATCCAGTCTAGTGGGTTATGGCTGTGCTGAAACTAATTTCAGGTTTTGAATATGAAAATTAGTATTTTATGACATCTAATCTCAACCATTGGTTTCTAATCCTATGGATTGAATTAAAATTATATATCTTAAGATTATTTTGTTTTGGATTAGGATTATACCTTTTGTATTGACTTTGAATAGTAGGATTGTGTTTGGGTTATAAATACCGCTTGAATCTATATAAATTTGGGATGGATTTTTTATGTAATTTTGATATACTTCTGATTAAATCGATTAGGGTTTGCTGAAGGTGTGACGGCCGTCATACCGAGCTCCAGAGATAATTCTATTATTGTTTAGTGCTTTCTAGTGAGTAGAAATATTTTATTTACTTTTTAGGTAGATTTAGTTGCTTTCTAGTTAGATTTTTAATAGTTTTCATAGAAAAGAAGGATTTTTAATTAGTAACATGAGTAGCTAACTTAATTTAACTCTAGGATGTAGATGAAACTAGGAATCAACCATGTAATTACTTTTTATTATTTTCTTTCTAAAATAAAATAATAAAGGCACGATTTTTTCTAGGAAAAGATAAAAATACAACAACTCGTAGATTAATGCTTTGATAGATTGTACTTGAATTAAATTTCTTGATAACCTATGTTTAGTTAGGGTTTGGAGTTGTCGATTTTCATCTTTTTTATAGAATTATATAATGATTTAGTTTTTTTTTTTATGAAAAATAGTATCTTTGATGAGTTATGCTTGCATACCACTTGATAGCTCATACTTAGAATATTTTAAATAAAGATTAAAAATAAAAGATCAATTTTTATGATGGGGAGAAGAAAATAAAAGTAATATGTGGTTATGAACTTGTGGATTCTATATGCTATGCTAATTAGAATAACTACAAATATCAACTTAGAACCCATTGTTAGCTCGTTAGATTAATGTGATTAGTAAAATAGCAAAATACCTTAGAACTTCATCGAAAGGACTTGTTTGTTCTACAACTAACACAATGCATTTGTAGTAGATTATTCAATTCAAGTTTTTGGTGCCATTGCCGGAGATCGACGGTATTTTCTTACTTTTTCTAATATTTTATTGGTTAACAATGTGTGTTGAGTGTATAGGGACCTAGAAGTTCGGATACAGGAAGCAAAAGGGATCGAGAGAAGTCTCAAAAGTGCACTACAAAAACCAGGGAGCCAAACTCCCTGGTTTTGCTGCCAAATAGCTGTAATTGTCGCCATTTGGCAGTAAATCTGGTGAGACGTTCCCCTTATTTTGCTCCAATTCTGTATTTTGGTTTCTGCTTCTATAAAATAATTTTAAAAAATAAAAAAATTAGAGATTGTATAACATCACATTTTTCTTTGATCATATTTCATCCACCGTTTCATCAAATCACACCTCACTTCTTACATTAGTTTAGAAAACTCATGCATTTACTCACAGTCGTTAGTTCATGCCACATTGGACTTGTGATTAATTTTGTCGACTTGTGACATTAGATTTGTTCATGGGAGACAAGATGGACTAATCGATCTCTATCCTTCAAGATTGATACTACATATTGTGCACATCACTACCGTCATGAATCAAACTTCCACATGCAGCAGATAATCACTATGAATTGAAACCATAGTATATCAGCATGTTTTCTAAATTCACTGTTTCTGATTCTGAGGATGCATATATCTTTATTAGTGAATTTCAGGAAGTGTGCGTGATGATTAAACTGCAATACTTGTTGGAGGATACAATTAAGCTCTACTTCATTCCATTAGCTCTCAATAATAACGCCAAGAAATGGTTGTACAATGTGCCTACTGATTCAATCACTACTTATGATGAATTAGTTACAGTTTTTCTCTAGAAGTATTATCCTAGAAACAAGACGACAAAAATTCAAAATCAAATTAATCAATTTCGTTAAATGCTGAGAAAACCCTTTTGGAAATACTTGGAATAATTCAAAGATTTATTAGCTTAGTGCCCCCACCATGTGATAGAAAAATAGCAGTTGTGTCAAATCCTATATGAATTACTCGATTACACATCCAAAACTCTTTTTGAGTCCATGTGTTAGGCGAGTTTATGAGAAAGAATGAGGATGAAGTATGGGATTTCTTTAAAGACCTATCGTTGAAAGCTATATAGTAGGAGAGACCTATTAAGAAACCCAATGCATCAAATTTTACACATATGGGTGTGATCTATATTGTCGACAGCTTTATAGATACCGAAACTAAGATTGCAGCCCTTATAAGGAGAATTGAGGTATTGGAGACTTCTAGTACTTCACCGGTGGGTCAAGTCAATCAAATTCAAATTTCCATATGCTTTAACTGTGAAACTCTGAATCATGTTATGGAAGAGTATCCAGCAGGATAACGCCTTATATCAGTGACCTATGAAAAATCTTTACACTCCTACATATAATATGGAGTGGAGGAACCACCAAAATTCTTCATGGGGTCTAGGGCAATATCAGGTAGTTCCCAATCCTAACATGCTACCTGCACGCAATGGTCAGTTCCCAAGACCTAATGTGGGTATATATCAACACCCAAATACTATGAATCAAGAAAACAACCAGAATAGACCACCGTATATAATCAATTATATCTACAGCAGATGTCTAACAATGATTATGATAGACAGCTAACGATACTTGAAAGGAATGTTGAGAACCTTTTTAAGACAATATCCAATTTAGAAACACAAATGCAAAATTTAATGAAAGTGTCTACTGACTTTATACAATGGACCAACCAACAATTTCTTGTAAGTTCTTAGTCGATCAAGAATATAGAACGACATGTTGGACAGTTAGCCACACAGCTGAGTGAGTGGGGGCCGGGTACCTTTTCGAGCCAACCAATAATGAACCCCCAGCTCTAACTCATGTCAGTCTGTTTCATCTCATATTCACTAATACAATACCCTTCACATGCTCAGATCTGACAAGTAAGTGGATAATAATATAGCCATGCCCTCAGATCTCACTCCTACTATTCCGCAGGTTATACCATCTTTTCTATCTCTTTCTTTACATCCGTCTCAATCACCTCCATTACTATCACATGCTCATTTGGAAGAACCTGTTCCCAAACTAAAAGTACTATATCCTAGTCGGCTTTGGAAGTTTTCACGCAAGTAGAGAAAATTCTTGAAATATTTCAGCAGGTGAAGGATAATACCACTTTTTAATATTATACAACATGTTCATACTTATGCTAAGTTTCTCAAGGATTTGTTTACTAAAAAATGAGTACGAAACGTTCCTAAAAAGGTTTTTCTTGCTGCAAGTATATCGCAAATCCTCTCTAACTCCTTACCTGTCAAATGCAAAGATTCATGTTCCCCCATAATTTCATGCACTATTGGGAACACTGCATTTGACAAGGCGTTGCTTGATTTAGGGGTAAGTGTCAACTTGATTCCTTACACTGTTTATCAGCAATTTGGGTTAGAAAAACATCAACCTAGGTCACATTACAGCTAGTTGATCATTCGATCAAGAGACCATATGGTATGGTTGAAAATGTGGTCATAAAGATCAATGAGTTCATCTTTCCTGTAGACTTCATTGTCTTAGAAACTAAGCCGATTTGTAATCCACGGAATTAAATTCCCTATATCTTGAGCAAACCATTCTTTGGAACTTCTAATGCATTAATTGATTGCAGGAGTGGCTTCATAAAGCTATCATTTGGGAATATAACTGTGGCATTGAACATATTCAATATGGATGAGTATGCAATGAGCTTCCTCATTGGGATAAACATGGTTTACAGTTTGTACTCTCACTCTACCTCTTGCACTGATAATGAACCCTTATTTGAGCAAATTTTCGAAGATAAGCTCATGTTACTAGATGAATTGGCATATACTAACTCTGCGTATGATGATACTTATGCAAGTGTGTCATTCATTTATGAGAAAATCTTTGAGGATTTATTTGCAGAGGAGCTTGCATTACTTCGTGAGTTAGAAGGGTCACCACACTTTACAGTTGATTTACTTGATCATGTTGCACTTTCATACCTCGCGATATTCCTGCATGTGTGCTAGTTACTAAGAATGATTGGCAGGTTTATATAAAGAATTCTTTAACCCAATTATTAATGTTTAAAAGAAAAGCGAGGATGACATAAGAAACAAAAAGGTAATTTCGTAACTTATAGGATGATGATGAGACAAACAATGCTCCTACTTCATGTTTAAAATGCACACACTATGAAAGTGAGAAGTGATAGAGAAGTCGTAACCACTTTTCCTACATTAATTGGGTGACGATATTAAGATTGTGACTTTTCACGACTCTTATTATTTGTATAGTATTTGTACAATAGTTTTCATATTTATTTTACTATCCTTGGTTCTTGTATGAGGGCATACATGAGTTTAGATATGTGAATGTGGATTAGGAGATTTTTTTATTTTTCAAGGATTTTAAGTTTTTTCTAGGATTTTTAGTCTATTTTTAGATTTTTGGGTTTATTTATTTTACACTTTAGGTAATTTTTAGGGTATTAAAAAAAATAAAAAACTAAAAATAAAAAATAAAAAATATTTTCTTCAATAAATCAATCTAGTTATAAATAAAAGAATAATTTAGATTTAAAATTTGATAGGAGAGTAGATTAAATAATATACTTAGAATTTAATAAAAAATAAAAATCTAAAAACTAAATACTGGTAATAGTAGTTTTGAGGTAATTATATATCTAATTTTCACTTTACAATAGTTTATTAGGTTGAGGATAAAAATGATAACGATTGAGTAGTCTTTTTCTCTAAACAAGAAAAAAAAAGAATAAAGAGATGAGCCTGTTATTTAAGGCAATGATCTTTAAGAAATGAAAAAAATAAATACAGAGTATGCCTAAGCAAGCGTGAATCTTTGCATGAAAAGTGAAATATTCAGAGTATGATCTAAGTAATCGGGTATTTGCACCTAAGCAAGCTTGAGCCTTCAAATGAAAGGTGAAATATTCACAAAAAAAGAAGAAAAAGTAAAAAAAGAGAAAAAAAAAGTTTTGAGAGAAGAGATAAATCGTGAGTTAATAGTTTGAATCTAAAACCGAAGTAGACTATCACACGTGCATATAGATGTATATGGGCTAATGAATTATTTGATAGTGGGTATTGAAAGATAGGATTTGAATTTTTGATTAAAATGATAGGTGTATTTGATATGATGTTTGTCTTGAAAATTGATAATCTAAAAGCGTTCTTGAGTTTGTATATTAGTGAGATTTATTGCAGAAAATATCAAAAAAAAATTTCTTCTTTCTGTATAAAGTTTTAATTTTCTTTATTTTTTATTATCTTTATTTTTCTTTTCTTTATTTCTTAACCTATCTTCTTCATGATGTTTGTGGGTAATATTGCTGGAAACTATCACGAGACACAGCTCGTCTACTAGGATAATTTGGGGGTTTAACAGCTTGTTTCATGTGCTAAGTGCAATCGCGATTCCTGCGAAAGTGTGTTAGAATTTTTTTCTTCTTAGGTCTAGGTTTTGCTTGAGGATTAGCAAAAGATAGGTGTGAGGGTATGATGAGTATCATATATTGCATTTGTAGAGCCTCAATATTATTTATTTTTCTATATAAATAATTGCTATTTGGGCATTCAACAAAGGATTTGCAAATAAGAGAAGATAAAGGAGAAAATTTATGACAAATATAAACAAAGAAATTCAATCATGGTGAAGACAGAAACTCTTGTGCAACAGTAGAATTTTCAAGGGCATTTTCAGCAGAGATAAAGCTTGAACTAAAAAATTTGCGTAGAATATATTTGTAGAGTTTGGAATTATCTTCAAAATGCCACCAAGAATAGCTCAATCCGACTTCGTATGCAAAATTTATGGCCAATTTACTGAAGTGTTGCAGATTAGAATATCCGTTCTAACAAGTTACGAGTGTGCTGAAACCAATTTCGGGTTTTTGACGTGAAAATTAGTATTTTATGCCATCTAATCTCAACCATTGGTTTCTAATACCTGCAGATTAAATTAGAATTATATATTTTGAGATTAGTTTGTATTGGATTAGTTTGTATTGGATGAGGATTGCATCTTTTGTATTGAGTTTGTGTAGGAGTAGAATTGTGTTTGGATTATAAATACCCCTTAAATCCTTATAAATTGGGAATGTCTTTTTTTTTTTTTTAATAAAACTTTGAGATAATTTTGATTAAATAAAAATTAGGGTTTTGCCAAAGAGGTGATGGCCATCATACCAAGCTCTAGAGATAATTCCATTGCTATTCAGTGCTTTCTAGTGAGTAGAAATATTTTATTTGCTTTTTAGATAGATTTACTTGCTTTATAGTTAGATCTTTAATAGCTTTCATAGAAAAAGAATTTTTAGTTTGTAACATGAATAGCTAATTTAATTTAGCTCTAGGATGTTAATGAAAATAGGAATCAACTATGTAATTGCGTTTTATTGTTTTTCTTCTAAAATAAAATAATAAAGACATGATTTTTCTGTGAAAAAAATTAAAATACAACAACTCGTAGATTAATACTTTGATAGTTTATACTCGAGTTAAGTTTCTTTATAGCCTATACTTAGTTAGGATTTGGAGTTGTTAATTTTCATTTTTTTCATAAAATTATCTAATGATTTAGTTTATTTTATAAAAAAATAGTATCTTTGATGAGTTATACTTGCATGCCACTTGGTAGCTCATACTTAGAACACTTTAAATAAAGATTAAAACTAAAAAATCGGTTTTTATGATAGGGAGAAGATAATAAAAGTAATAGTTGGTTGTAAACGTATGAATTCTATATCCAAGACTAATTTGAATAACTACAAACATCAACTTAGAACCAATAGTTTGCTCGTTAGAATAATAGAATTAGTAAGATAGTAAAATATCTTAGATTCTCGTGGGAATGATCTGTTTGCGCTACAACTGATACTATGCGCTTGCAGTAGATTATTCACATCACTGGGCATTTTGAGTATTCATGCTCCTCCAAACGGTTGTATCCTAGAATGGTTGCACTGGACGGGTGAGCATGTCAGTTGATGACAAATTGATCCTATTGCTGATGCAGATTTTCATTATCATAGATGACATAACTGGTATTGGTTTTGCCATTCTCGGGTGCAGGATACATTCATGGACTAGTCTCTTGCATTGGATTACTACAGAGTACATTATGGAGGTGACAGCAAACGGGCACCATTCTAGATTTATGTACAATAACACCACTTTCCTTGAAGATAGTTCCGTTATTGTAGAGAATAGTATGATGTTATATTTAATTAATAAGCTTACCATAGTATACTCCTACCGCCTACTGATAAGTGTCATATGTTACATATTTTTAGCCTTGATACTATCTATATTTGTATTTAAATAATGCTACTCCGGTATTTTTAGTATCTTTTTTAGGTAATCCGATTCATACAAGGAGATAGTATGAAATCAGAGTCCGATTAGGAAACCAAACCCGGGAAAGAGTTTAAAGAGAGCAAAGTTACAAGATTGAGATATTGCAGAGGTCAAACTCCAATATAGTCAGGAGAATCAAGATCACAAGAAAAGATACTCATGCAGGAGAAAAACCAGAAGCATTATCCAAGGTTTTGCAGCCAATTGGCAGTATTAGCCACCAATTAGAGGCAAAGTGGGCCCACCTTTGGGTAAATTTCTGCAGCGGCTTCAATGTAATTTTGTAGTTTTTCAGTTGTATCAAAACTAGGATTTGATTTCTAAAACCTACATATTGGCTGTATCCTTGTATTCTTGGGTTTCGAATAGAGAATTAATCATAGAGGAAGTAGGAGATAATTTATATTCGGATTTTATTAATAAAATTAGGGTTTGCTGAAGGGGTGACAACCATAATACCGTATTTCAGAGGTATGCCATTGTTTTCAAGTCTTTATTTGCCTTTTAGATAAAATTAATTGCTTTCTAGTATAGATTTATTTGCTTTCTACATTAGATTTAATTACTTTCATGAATAAAATAGGATTTTACTTACTAGAATTATGAGTAGCTAATTAAGTTTAGCTCTAGGATGTAGATAAAACTAGAATCCACCATGTAGTTGCTCTATAGTATTTTCTTCCTAATTAAAATAATAAATATATGATTTTTCTATGAAAAGATTAAAATACGAAAACTCGTGGATTAATACTTTGATAGGTTATACTTGAGTTAAGTTTCTTGATAGCCTATACTTAGTTAGGATTTGGGGTTATTGATTTTTGTCTTCTTTATTGAATTTTCTAATGATTAAGTTTGTTTTCATGAAAAGTAGTTTGTTTGATGAGTTATACTTGCACACTACTTTATATCTCATACTTAGAATACTTTAAATAAAGATTAAAACTAAAAGATCGAATTTTTATGATAGAAAGAAGATAATAGAAGTAATTCATGGTTAGAAACTAGTGGATTCTATATCCTAGGTTAATTAGATAATATCAACTTCAACTTAGAATCTTTGGTTAGTGCGTTAGAATAATAGGAATAGCAAGAAATGCAAAAACACCTAAGATCTCTATGAGACGACCTGTATAGCACTACAACCGACACTGTATGCTTGCAGTAAATTATCACATTAAGTTTTCGGCGTCATTGTCGGGGATCGACAGTGTTTTTCTTGTTTTTTCTAACGTTTTATGGGTTAGCATTGTGTGTTGAGTGTGCAGGGATTTGAAACTTCAGATACAAGAAGAAAAAAAGGAAGAAAAGAGTCTTGAAAGTGCACTGCACATTCCACGAGGATGAAGCATATGACTTTCTTGAACACCCATCATGGAAGACTATGCAGTGTGAGAGTCCCGCTGAGAAATCCTGTGCATCAACTTCTACACATAAGGGTGGGATCCATAGTGTCGACAGCTCTATAACCGCCAAATCTAAGATTGCAGCCCTTATGAAGAGAATTGAGGCATTGGAGACTCCTAGTGCTCCACAAGTGGGTCAAGTGAATCAAATCTAAAGTCCCACATGTTTTAATTGTGGAACAACAAATCACGTTATGGAGGAGTGTCTGATGTTAGTGAATCCTATTGTTCCTACTGATGAGTACCATATATTGTATATTTATAGCCTTCATATTACCTATTTTTGTATATAAATAAATGCTTCTCGGGTATTTTTAGTGTGTTTTTCAAGTAATCCAATTCATACAAGGAGATGACATGAAATCAGCGTTGGAGTAGGAAATCAAAGTCCGAAAAGTTTTTAAAGTGGGCAAGACTACGAGACCACGATGCTGTAGAGAGTCAAAGTGAAATACAATCATCAAAATAAACTCAGAAGGAGAAAATACTCGAGGGAAAATTTTTTTGTGAATTAAATTCCTACTTTTACCGCTAATTAGTGGTAATTACAGCTAATTAGCGGAAAAAGTGGGCCCATGGTGCCGTTGTCGGGGATCGACGGTATTTTTCTTGCTTTTTCTAATGTTTTATGGGTTAACAGTGTGTGTTGAGTGTGCAGGGACCATAAAATTGCAGATACAGGAAGATAAAAAGGATCAGAATAGCCTCTTGACTAAGTAGCAGAAACCAGAGAGTCAAACTCTCTGGTTGAGCCGCTATTTAGTGGCCAAAACCGCCAATTGGTGGCAAGTAAAGGTAATTCTTAACCCAAATTTCCTCCTATTCTGTGATTTAGTTCCCTGGTTTTGTAAAAAAAAAATTCAAAAAAAACAATCAATTTTTTTTTCTTTTCCATCTCTCTCCCTCTCCACTTTTTTCAAATAATAAAAAAAATTAAAAAATTGTTTCAAAATCAAACTGGTTGCTATCATTGTCGTGATCCATATCATAATTATTATCAGTGTCCATGGATAGGAAGTTCGCTAGGACTAGGTCATAATCAAATCCTCAACACATATAGTGAACCTATGAGCGCTTTTTATACACAAAATTAAAATTATGAATGGATGAATAATTCTAATTTTGCATATAATCAAGAGGCATACCAAGAGAGTCCTCCATCTGATCCTTTCTTTATGGGCTATTCATCTTCATGTTCTACATTCAATCATGAACAAGATATTCAATTGAACATGTTAGATGAAAGATTAAAAAGATTAGAAGCAAGCTATGAATGTTATGAGAATATACCTTCAACCACTTCATATCTATCATCAAATATGTACACAGATCTATCATATCCACCATCAAATTTCACTCATGATCTCAAGATGCAATCATTTGAAGAAAATAAGAAAAATTACAATCATGAGTCTGAGAAACGAAGACGTAGAATAGAGGAAGGTATAGAACCTTTGGCACAATCATCCTCTCAAACTGCAGCTTATATGGAAGATCTTCTCAAACTAAACCTTTTGTAGATCAACCATCTAATAGTTTGAACATATCTGACTCCAACGAGCAACCACTTCAGTCATCTTTTGTAGTAGATATGATTCAAAATGAATTAAATAATTTTGTGCACGATGAGTCTATAATTCAATATTGTGATCAACCTATTTTAGACAATTGTGACAATAATTATGAAGAAATTAGTGATAAAGAAAATATTTTGCTTGATGATTTACCTCATGGTGAGCTTGCTAGTGACACATTATCATTTGATTCTTTTGATGAAAATTGTGAAGAAATTTGTGAAGAAGAATTTTTATCCCTTCATAATAATTTGATTAATGATAAGTCTACTAGTATGACATTTTCTTTTGAGAATTTTGATGACAGGCTTGAAGAAAATTTACATAACGAGCCCAGAATATTAGAAGAATGGAAAGAATCTCAAAAAGAAGAGGTCATAGTACCTGATGATTTGAAAGAGCCCTCCAAAATCGAGCTCATAATTCCACAACACCAAAATGAGTATGTTATTACACAAGTTGATAAAACAAAAATATTTACTAATGTGAAAGATGCTCGTGGATGGAATATGAACGATGATAAATGTACGCTTTCCAACCTCAAAATTTTACTATTGAATAAAAGAAAGAAGGGTAGAAATAAATTAAGAAAAATAAATAATAAGATGGAGAGATTAAATGCAAAACTGACAAAAAGGCTAAGTTCATCCATATCAAAACGTAAAAGGACACATTATTAGAGTGGTAAGCGATCAAGAGGTCGTAACCGTTTGAATTTTATAATTAATGTATAATATTTGTATAATAGTTTTCTTTTTTTTATTTTACCACCCTTGATTTGTGTATGAGGGCATGCACAACTTTAGGTGTGGGGGAGTGGATTAGGAGATTTTTATTTCTTTGAATTTTTAGGATTTTTTTTAGATTTTTGGATTTCTTTATTTTACACTTTGGGTAGTTTTTAGGGTAACTAACTGGAAAAAAATAATAAAAAAACTGAAAAAAAAATTTAAAAAAATTTTAACAACTAATTTATGTATTTTTATTAGTAGATCAATCTAATTACAAATAAAGGAACAAATTTAGATTTGAAATTGGATAGGAGAGTAGATTGGATGGTACACTTTGAATTTTATGAAAAAAATTAAAATCTGAAAAATAAATACTGCTAACAGTAGTTTTGAGGCAAGTATACATCTATTTTTCACTTCACAATAGTTTATTAGGTTAAGAACAAAGATGATAACGATTGAGTAAGTATTCTCTCTCTAAACAAAAAAATAAGAAAAAAAAGTGAGAATAAAATAATGGGGTGAGCCTGGTATTAAGACAATAGTCTCGAGAGTGATAAAATAATGAGGTGCGCCTGGTATTAAGGCAATAGCCTCAAGAGTGAAAAAAAAAGTATGATCTGAGTAATAAGATACTTTGCGCCTAAGTAAGTGAAAATATTCGCATGAAAGGTGAAATATTCTAAAAAAAGAAAAAGAAAAAGAAAAGAGTATGAACCGAGTAATCGGGTATGTTGCGCCTAAGCAAGCGTGAATATTTGCATGAAAGGTGAAATATTCTTAAAAAAAATAAAAAAAGAAAAAAAGAAAAAAATTGTTATGAGAGAGGAGATGAATCATGAGTAAGAGTTGGAGTTCAAGGCCAAAATAAACTATCACACGTGCACGTAGTTGTATAGGAGCTAATGAATTATCTGTTAGTGAGTATTGAAAGATGGGATTTAAATTTTTTATTAAAATGATAAGTGTATCTGATATGACGCTTGATTTGAAAATTGATAATCTAAATGCGTTCTTGAGTTTGTTTATTAGTGAGATTAATTGATGGGAATATTATTAAAAAAAGATTTTTTTTTTGTATAAAATTATTATTTTTCTTGATTTTCGGTTATCCTTATTTTTCTTTTCTTTATTCCATAACATATTTCTTTCATGAATTTTGTGGGTATATTCACTGCAAACCCTCACGAGATACAACTTGTCCACTAGGGTAACCTAGGGGTTTAAAGGCTGGTTGCACGTGCTAAGTGCAATCGCGATTCCTGCGAAAGTGAGTTAGGATTTTTCTTTTTCATTTTAGATTTAGATTTTGCTCGAGGACTAGCAAAAGATAGGTGTGAGGGTGTGATGAGTGCCATATATTGCATATTTATAGCCTTCATATTACCTATTTTTGTATATAAATAAATACTACTCGGGTATTTTTAGTGTGTTTTTCAGATAATCCAATTCATACAAGGAGATGGTATAAAATCAGAGTTGGAGTAGGAAATCAAAGTCCGAAAAGTTTTTAAAGTGGGCAAGACTACGAGACCACGATACTGCAGAGAGTCAAAGTAAAATACAGTCATCAAAATAAACTCAAAATCTACACTTGAGCAGGTTAACGCTTTGTATGAAGGACCCATGAATAATCTATATACTCCGACATACAATTCTGGTTGGAGGAACCATCCAAATCTCACTTGGGGTCAAGGAAAATATCAAGGAGCCCCTAACCTCAACATGCCACTATTCAGTTTCCAAGACGAAATATGGGTGCTTATCAACACCCAAACACTTCAAATTATGGGAACAACCAGAATAGACCACCTGCACAAAACCACTCACATCCACAACAGGAGTCTAATAATGATCAAGAAAAGTGACTCCAGTCACTTGAGAAGAACGTTGAAAATCTTCTTAAGTCTCATTCCAATTTTGACACGCATATGTCCAACTTTGACACGCACATGCAAAATCTTATGAAAGTGTCAATTAATTTTATTCGAAGAACGGATCAGCACCTACTCATGAAGTCCAATGAGTGAACGTGGGAGGGGTATATTCCCAAGTCAACCCTTAACAAATCCTAATGCCAGCTCCTCACACTCCAATCAATCGCATCTTGACCAATGCAATGCCATTCACACGCTCAGATCTGGAAGCAAGTGCACAATAATGTAGCCATGCCCCCTGATCTCACTTCTACTATCTTGCAGGCTACACCATCTCCAGCACTTCCATCACCGTCACATACTCATTCAGAAGAACCTGTTCCTGAGCCGAAAGTACCATATCCCAATAGGATTAGGAAGCCTTCACCGCAAGTACAGAAAATTCTTAAAATATTTCAGCAGGTGAAGGTTAATATTTCACTTCTTGATATTATACAACATGTTCCTACTTATACCAAGTTCCTAAAGGATATGTGTACTAAGAAACAAGCAAGAAATGTTCCTGAGAAAAAAAATTTCGCTTCAAATATATCGTAAATCCTCTCTAACTCCTTGCCTATCAAAAACAAATATCCAAGTTTCCCGACAATCTCATGTACTATTGGGAACACTTTATTTGATAGAGTGTTGCTTGATCTAGGGAAAAGTGTTAACTTGCTTTCTTACACTGTTTATCAGCAACTGGGGTTAGAAAAACTTCAACCTAATAAGGTCACATTACAGCTAGCTGATCGTTTGATCAACAGACCACTTGGTATGGTTGAAGATATGCTCATTAAGCTTGGTGAGTTCATCTTTCCTGTAAACTTCATTATCTTAGAAACTGAGTCGATTTCTAATCCACGGAATCAAATTCCCATTATCTTTCCTTACAACATCAAATACATTAATTGATTGTAGGAGTGGCCTCATGAAGTTATCATTTGCGAATATGACGTGGCATTGAACATATTCAATATGGATGAGCGTACAACAAGCTCCCTCATGCATGATTCACAGTTTGCACTCTCATTCGACCTCTTGCACTGATGATGAACCCTCATTTGAGTAAATTTTCAAAGATGAGCTCATATTATTAGATGAATTGGTACATACTGATTTTATATATGATGATACTTATGCAAGTGTGCCTTTGATTTATAAACAAACTTTTGAGGATTTATCTGCATAGAAGCTCGCATTACTTCGTGAGTTAGAAGCATTCACTTGATCATATAGAACTCTTATCACCTCGCGATATTTTTACATGTATGCTTGTTACTAACGATGATTGGTAGGTTTATAATGAAGAATTCTTTAACCCGATTATTAATGCTTATATGTGGACAAAGAAAAAGCAAGGATGGCAAAAGAAGTACACAAATAATTTTGTGACTTGTAGGAGGATGAAGAGATATAATAATGCGCAAACTTCACATTTAAAATGCACATACTATGAAAGTGGGAAGCGATCGAGAGGTCGTAACTGCTTTCCATGCATTAATAGGGTGCCGATATTGAGATCATAACTTTTTACGACTCTCATTATTTGTATAGTATTTGTACAATAGTTTTCTTATTTATTTTACCACGCTTGGTTCGTGTATGAGGGCATACACGAGTTTAGGTGTGGGGGAGTGGGTTAGGATATTTTCTTCATGTTTTTCTAGGATTTTTAGTTTTTTTTCATTTTTCCATTTTATTTTTAGATTTTTGGGGTTTCTTTATTTTACACTTCGGGTAGTTTTTAGGGTAACTAACTAAAAATAAATAAATAAAATAAAAACTGAATTTTTTTATATTTTCATCAATAGATCAATCATTACAGATAAAGGAACAAATTTAGATTTGAAATTGGATAGGAGAGTAGATTGGACGATACACTCAGAATTTTATGAAATAAATTAAAATCTGAAAAATAAATACCGCTAACAGTAATTTTGAGGTAAGTATACATTTATTTCTTCACAATAAGTTTATTAGGTTAAGGACAAAAATGATAACGATTGAGTAAGTCTTCTCTTTCTAAACAAAAAAAGAGAAAGAAAGAAAAAGAAAAAAAAGTGAGAATAAAAAATGGGTGTGCCTGGTATTAAGGCAATAGGCTCAAAAGTGATAAAAAAAGGAGTGCATATGGTATTAAGGCAATAGCCTCACGAGTGAAAAAAGAGTATGATTCGAATAATCGGGTACTTTCACCTAAACAAGCGTAAATATTCGCATGAAAGGTGAAATATTATAAAAAAAAAAGAGAAAAAGAAAAAAATTGTTATAAGAGAGGAGATGAATCATGAGTTAGAGTTGGAGTCCAAGGCCGAAGTAGACTATCACACGTGCACATAGATGTATACGAACCAATGCATTATCTATTAGTAGGTATTGAAAGATAGGATTTAAATTTTTGATTAAAATGATAAGTGTATCTGATATAACACTTGATTTGAAAATTGATAATCTAAATGCGTTCTTGAGTTTGTAAATTAGTGAGATTACTTGAAGAAAATATAATAAAAAAGAGATTTTTTTTTATTGTATAAAATTTTTCTTTTTCTTAATTTTCAGTTATCCTTATTTTTTTCTTTATTCCTTAATCTATTTTCTACACGAATTTTATGGGTATATTCACTGCAAACTCTCACGAGACAATACTCGTCTACTAGGGTAACTTAGGGGTTTAAAGGCTTATTGCATGTGCTAAGTGCAATTGTGATTCTTGCGAAAGTGAGTTAGGATTTTTCTTTTTCTTTTTAGATTTAGGTTTTGCTCGAGAACTAGCAAAAGATAGGTGTGGTGGTGCTATGAGCGTCATATGTTACATATTTATAACCTTCATACTACCTATTTTTATATTTAAATAATGATACTCAGGTATTTTTACTGTTATTTTCAGATAATTCGATTCATATAAGTAGATGGTATGAAATCCGAGCCCAATTAGGAAACCAAACCCGAGAAAGAGTTTAAAAAGAGCAAAGCTATAAGATTGAGATAATAAAGAGAGTCAAAATCCAATACAGTCAGGAGAATCATGAGCATAGGAGAAGAGACTCACGCAGGTGAAAAACCAGAAGTATTATCCAAGGTTTTTCCACCAATTGGTATTGGCCGCCAATTGGCGGCAAAGTTGGCTCACCTTTGGGTGAAACTTTTTCAGGGGCTTCGATTTAATTTTTTAGTTTTTTAGTTGTATCAAAATTATGATTTGATTTTTGAAGCTATATATTGGCCATATTCTTGAATTCTAGGGTTTCAGATAGGGGCTTAATCATAGAGGAAGTAGGAGATAATTTGTATTCAGATTTTATTAATAAAATTAGGATTTACTGAAGGGGTGACGGCCATAATACCGTGCTCCAAAGATACGCCATTGTTTTCAAGTCTTTATTTGCTTTTTAGATAAAGTTAATTACTTTCTAGTATAATGTTATTTTGCTTTCTAGATTATATTTAATTGCTTTCATGAATAAAAATAAGATTTTGCTAGAATTATGAGTAGCTAATTTAGTTTAGCTCTAGGATGTCGATGAAACTAGAATCCACCATGTAGTTGCTCTCTAGTATTTTCTTTCTAATTAAAATAATAAAGACATGATTTTTCTATGAAAAGATTAAAGTACAAAAACTTGTAGATTAATACTTTGATTGGTTATACTTGAGTTAAGTTTCTTGATAGTCTATACTTAGTTAGGGTTTGGGTTTATTGATTTTTATCTTTTTCATTGAATTTTCTAATGATTTAGTTTATTTTCATAAAATGTAGTTTGTTTGATGAGTTATACTTGCACACTACTTGATATCTCATACTAAGAATAATTTAATTAAAGATTAAAACTAAAAGATCGAATTTTTATGATAGGAAGAAGATAATAGAAGTAATTCATTGTTGGAACTAGTGGATTCTATATCCTAGTCTAATTAGATAATATCAACTTCAACTTAGAATCTTTGGTTAGTCCGTTAGAATAATAGAAATAGGAAGAAACGCAAAAACACCTGAGATCTCTGTGGGACGACCTGTATAGTGCTACAACCGACACTGTATGTTTGCAGTAAATTATCACATCACCTACTTTAAAGAAACTTTCATTGAAAGCATAATTACTGATATTTGTACAGAGCCCTTTGAACGCTCTGGAGCCGCTGGGTATGTCATTGACTCTATCGTTGGAAGATGATTCTTCTTCAAGCACATTGGGGATAAGACTAGCCCTTGGGATTTCTACTCTGGTAAACAGTATTTTCCTATCCCACATTATGCAGTACGCATGCTAGTCTCCCATTGCCGGTTACAGAATGGCATAAAACTCATGTACTATTTCATTGAAGATAACATATGCCTATGTATTGTATATTTCTACAATCCTACAGCTTGCATCTGTGCTCTAAACGTGAGATCCTCATGTATGTGTGAGTAATTAATCACTCGTTTAGGCCAGAGCTTGAATTCCTCATACTTCTCCAAGAGTTTCTTGTTTGTGTTTGTAACTTTGTTTATCTATGGAGGAGATGGGCTTGAAGAGCCTGCTCTCGGCCTCCTCGAGACAATTACTTTCTTAGTCCCATTCTGAAAAATAATCACAAAATATATATCTTAACAAAATATGACTTATATCTTAAAATTATTCATGATTATGTTTCACATATACTTTTTTATTTTTATTTCCTTTATTGTTTTATTTTTTATGTTTGTTCTTTCTCTCTTTCCTTTATAATTTCTAATTTCTTCCAAAATATATCAAATATTATTCTAATTTCACTTTTAATATATGATTTGATATATGTTAATTGTTCAAACAATCCATGAATTGTTATGCTTAAAAATTGATATTTTTATTTAATTTTACCTTTAAATTAGCATATACTTTTGATTATTCGGAATAATTTATCAAAAATTCATAAAATTAGATAAACCACTTCAAATCTACTATGAAGTTTGAATCTATCTTCAGTCTACTCTAATTAGTTCATGTAAGTTGTAAATCAATATTTTTGAAATAAAAATCTAGTTTTTACGAAGAACAACTAATGAAAAATTGAATAGAAGAAGGCTTTCTTTTTTAGAGATCTTTGAAAATTTTAAAAAAATTCTACGGGATTTGGGTTTTAGCTTTCAAAAGGGAGCAATTTTGTCGACAGCGGCTTCGACAGCCATTTTCTATTGAAAAATGCGTCAAACCAAATTTTTTTAAGTGTTTGTTCCTAAATTTTTTTAAGTGTTTGTTCCTAAACTAATGTTATTTGTAATAACTAATTGTTAGTTCCTAATTCTAATCTTAATAACTAAATTATGATTAGCAAATATTTTTATTTTTATAAAAAAAATTTAAAAGAAAATCTAAAAATGATTAGAGAAATTTTTTTAAAAATTTTTGAAAGATTTCATAACAAAAATTTTGAAAACTGAAAATTTTAAAATTTGTTGAAAACAACGTGGTTATAAAAACTAATGTTAACTTAATAAGCAATCCCCCAACTTAAAATGTACATTGTTCTCAATGAGTTGATATTTCTATTCAGTCCATTAAGAACAAGTAAGAATTAAGAAAGAGTGCTTAGATATTCCCTCGGTTTGCTACTCATGATACATCATCTACAAAATAAAAATTGTTAGGATATAGTTTACAATAATATACAACACGTTTTCATTAAGCTCATACCACTGAGGTGTCAGAGGATCCACTAAATCGTGAGTTTCTTCCGCATGTTTTGGAAATTCCAAGTAATGTTTTAAGCAATTTCCGTTAACTTTAAATTTATGAATGTTTTTAGGGTTTTCAATGTCAATTGAACCATATGGATATATAATTTTAACAATAAATGGTCCAGTCCATCATAAATGCAATTTTCCTGGAAGTAAATGAAGGCGCGAATCATAAAAAGTACTTTGTCAGATAGATGAAGAACATGGCAGGTGATAAGGTGATCATGTCATATTTTTTTTTTCCCCTTCAAAATTTGTAAATTGTCATATTGCATCATGTATTAACTCTTCCATTCATTAATTTATAATTTTCGTAATGGGCCAGCTGAATTGATATCTAAATTAATCGATTTATGTGTCCAATACGCCTTATGTTCAATTTCTACAAGCAAATGGCAAGTTTTTTCATAGACTATTCTGTATGGAGACATACCTAAGAGTGTTTTAAATGTAGTAAGGTAAGCTCATAAAGCGTAAATTACTCTTAAATCCCAATTTTTGCATGATTGGTTAACTGTTTTCTCTCAAATTTGCTTTATTTCCCTGTTGGCCAATTCAACTTGTCCATTTGATTGTGGGTGATAAGGTGTAGAAATTTTATGTCTGATGTGATATTTCTTTATCATAATTTTAAAGGTTTTGTTGTAGAAATGAGAACCCATTGCTTATTATGGCTTTAGGAATTCCAAATCTGAACAATATATATTTCTTTAGAAATTTGATAATGATTTGTTGATTGTTGTTACTACATGCTGTGCTTCCACCCATTTAGACACATAATTGACTGTTACAAGGATATAAGTTTATCCGTTGGAATTAGGAAACGGTCCTGTGAAGTCAATGTCTCAACAATCAAATGTGAGAATGAGTGTTAAGAGACATATCATTCTTCTGAGTTAATGCTCCCAGTTTTTAACATGACTCGCAATGTTTACAATATTCATATGTGTCTCTTAACATAGTGGGTCATTGTAATCCACATTGGAGTAATTCGGATACTATTTTTTTAGATCAAATGGCCACCATATGCTTCTGTATAACAAAAGGCAATTATGCTATGGATCTCATCATTGGGCATACAACATCTAATGATTTGATTAGAACTATATTTAAATAAGTAAGGCTCGTTATAAAAGAAACGGCATATCTCATGTAGGAATCATTGTTTTTCTTGTGCATTTCAGTGGTTCGGCATTTCACCTGCAACAAAAAAATAATATAGCATACTAGGGAACTGCTCTAATTAAAAATAACTGCTCATCAAGGAACAAGTCCCTATTTAGTAGCTTGTCATTATCGAAAGTCAAACGAGAGAGGTGGTCAACAACCACATTCTCTACTCCTTTTTTATCTTTAATTTCGAAATCAAATTATTGTAGAAGCAGTATCCATCGAATTATTCGTGCCTCTGCATCTGTTTTTGACAAAAGATATTTGAGCACCGAATGATCTGTGAAAATAATCACATGTGAGCCTAAAATATATAAATAAAATTTATCAAGAGCAAAAAAAATACAGCTAGAAACTGCTTCTCTATTGTCATATAATTTGTCTGTATATCATTGAGAGTTTTGCTAGTATAGTAGACAATATAGGGCTTCTTCTCTTTTCATTGCTCTAGTACTGCTCCAATTGCATAGTCGCTTGCATCATACATGATTTCGAATGGTAGTGATTAATCTGGATGTTGCATTATTAGTGTTGTAATGAGCATATCTTTAAGTGTGTTGAAAACTATTTGGCATACCTTCGTCCATTCAAACTGTACATTTTGCGTAACAAGGTGAGAAAAAGGTCTAGCGATATTACTGAAATCCTTTATAAATTTTCTATAAAAGCTTGCATGTCTTAAGAATGAATGTATATTTTTTTACGATTTTAGGTATTGGTATTTTGGAAATAGACGCAACCTATTTCTTATCTACTTCCATTCATTTAGATGTAACTATATTGCCTAACATAATACCTTTTGTAGTTTCTCCCAATTTAGGAGCAAATTCTTTTGTTGGAATCATTCAAGCAGTGCTTCTAAATTAGACAAATATGATTCGAAATTATTTTCAAATATGGAGAAATCATGCATAAAAACCTCTATAAAGTCTTCAACCATGTCGCTAAAGATACTTGTCACAAACCTTTGAAATGTTGCGGGTACATTGCATAATCCAAATGGCATTCTTCTAAATGTGAATGTGCTAAAAGGGCAGGTAAAAGTTATCTTTTCCTGATCCTCTAAAACAATTTCAATTTGATAATAGCTAGAATAACCTTCAAGAAAATAATAAAATTCATGCCTAGCAACTCTTTCAAGTACTTGGTCAAGAAATGGTAACGAAAAATGATCTTTTCGTGTTACTTGATTTAACTTTCTATAGTCAATACACAAATGCCAACTCGTTGTTATACGAGTGGTTATCATCTCTCCTTTCTCATTTCTAATAACTATTACCCCATATTTTGGAACAACTTGGGTGGATTTACCCACTTACTATCAACAATTGGATAGATAATACCGGTATTAAAAAGTTTCAACACTTCAGCTTTAACAACTTCCTTTATAGCAAGGTTAAGTTTTCATTGCATATGCCTTATTGGCTTGGCTCCATCTTCCAAAGTGATGCGATGTGTACTGATAAGGGAGTCCATACCTTTGATATCTACCATATTCCATCCAAGAGCTCCTATACTTTTGCAATATCGATATTAGTTGCTCTTCCTGATTCTCGTCAAGATATGCTGAGATGAGCACACCAAAAAAGTTTTCTTAGGTCCCAAAAATACATACGTGAGATCCTCTGGTAGTGGTTTTAGCTCTAATTTTGGTGCTTGGATATCAAATGGTATTAATTTCTTTGTGATTTTAGGTATCTCTTCATATACTTCCATTGTTTGAATCCATCCTAGGATACTTAAACATTGAGCATCAGTTAAGCGTTTTATAATATTAGCAGTGTGTTCGGATTTGAGCCAATCAAGAAAACCATCGTTCATTATTAATGCAAGCTCTAAGGGGTTGAAAATATGCAATGATATAATGTCTCCTTCTCCACGAATTTCTTTAATGTAATTAATGTCCTACAATTCATTGTTATCGGTATTTGGTTGCTCGCACATATTAAAAAAATTGAGCTCAAGGGTCATATTTTCAAATGATAGCTTCACCACGCTATTCCTATAATTAATCACCACATTACCTGTGGCTAAAAAGGACGTCCAAGGATAACATAAATGTGAAGATGGAATTCTTTACAGGTGCAGTATCATAAACAAAAATAGACAAATATGGAGGCTATAAATATGCGCTATATGACACTCATCACACCCCCGCACCTATCTTTTACTAGTCTTCAAGTAAAATCTAGACCTTAAAAAGAAAACGAAAAATCCTAACTCACTTTTGCAGGAATTGCGATTGCACTTAGCATGTGCAACAAGCCGTTAAACCCCTAAGTTACCCTTGAGGATGTGTTTTCTCTCGTGAGGGTCTGCAGTGAATATACCAACAAAATTCGTAAAGAAAATAGATTAAGGAATAAAGAAAAGAAAAATAAGGATAATAGAAAATCAAGAAATATAATTTTATACAAAAGAAAGAAAATCCCTTTTTTTGTGATACTTTCTTTAATTAATCTCACTAATATACAAACTCAAAAATGCATTTAGATTATCAATTTTTAAGTCATGCGTCATATCAAATGCACTTATCATTTTAATCAAATAAATCTTATCTTTCAATGCCCAGTAATAGATAATTCATTGGCTTCTATACATTTACGTACACGTGTGATAGTCTACTTCGACCTTGGACTCTAACTCTAACTCATGATTTATCTCATCTCTCATAACAAAATTTTTTTCTCTTTTTTTGCGAATATTTCACATTTCATGCGAATATTCACGATTGCTTAGGCGTAAAGTACCCGATTATTCGGATCATATTCTTTTTTTTTTCATTTCTAAAACTATTGCCTTATATACCTGGCTCACCCCTTTTTTTTCTTTTTTCTTTTTTTTTCATTTCTGCGACAATTGCCTTAAATACCAGGCTCACCCTTTTTTTTCATTTTTTTTATAACGAGAAGACTACTCAATCGTTATCATTTTTGTCCTTAATCTAATAAACTATTGTGAAGTAAAAACTGCGGTATATTTACCTCAAAATTACTATTAGCAATATTTAATTTTCAGACTTTAATTAATTTCGTAAAATTCTTAGTGTATCATCCAATCTAATCGCCTATCAAATTTTAAATCTAAATTTATTCTTTTATTTGTAATTAGGTTGATTTATTAAAGAAAATATATAATAATTTTTTTTACTTTTGTTTTTTTAGTTTTTCTAGTTAGTTACTTTAAAAACTACCCAAAATGTAAAATAAAGAAATCCCAAAAATCTAAAACAAAACTTACAAAAACAACAACAACTAAGCCTTTTATCCCAAGTATTTGGAGTAGGCTACATGAACCAAAAAAAGAATCACGCCGGATCGATCACTTTGATAGTCCCTCTCCATTTATTTCTATCAAGTAATATCTCCTCATTTAAAACTCTAGAATCCATATCTTTTCGTATCACCTCTATCCATATTTTCTTCGTTCTTCACTTCGTTCTTTTAACTTGTCCTATATTGATAAACTCTCCTCGTCAAACTAGTGCATTTGTAGGCCTACGTTGCACATGACCAAACCATCGTAAGTGATTTTCTCGCATCTCCTCATCGATGGGAGCTACACCTATCTTAGCATGAATATCTTCATTTCTTACTTTATCTATATTACTGTTGCCGCATATCCAGCGGAGCATGCTCATCTCTGCCGCATAACCATCGTAAGTGAATGACGTTTCTTTATAGCCCAATATTCCGTGCCATATAATAAAACTGGTCTAATAGCAGTCCTATAAAATTTTTCCTTCAATCTTAACGGAATGTTATGGTTGCATAAAACTCCCATTGCACTCCTCTATTTCAACCAGCCAGCTTGTATCCTATGGTTAACATCATTATCGATCTCTCTATCATTCTGAATAATAAAATCCAAATATCTAAACTGACTGCTCATTTGTATCTCTTACCCATCCAGTTTTACAGTATTATAGTTTATGGTCCGTCGTTTACTAAATTTACAGTCCATATACTCTATTTTAGACCTACTCAATTTAAAACCTCTAGATTCTAATATGTACCTCCATAACTCTAACTTAGCATTTACCCCTGCTCTTGTCTCATCAACTAAGATAATATCATCAAAAGATAATATACACCAAGGTATCTCATCCTGAATAGCTCTGGTAAGCTCATCCATCACTATAGCGAATAAGAATGAGTTCAATGCAGATCCTTAATGTAATCCAATTGTGATAGAAAAATCACTTGTTAAACCACCACATGTTCTGATATTAGCTACTACTCCATCATACATATCCTCAATTATATCGATATATTTGATGGAAACTCTTTTCTTCATCAATATCCACAAAAGTATTTATCATGGTACCTTATCATAGGCTTTCTCTAAGTCCATGAATACCATATGCAAATATCTATTTCTCTCTTGGAATCGCTCTATAGGTTGACGAAGTAAATGAATAGTTTTTGTCATCGATCGCCCCGGCATAAATCCAAACTAGTTCTCCGATATTTTAAAAGTTTGTCGCAATCTATGTTCAATTACTCTTTCCCAAAGCTTCATAGTGTGACACATGAGTTTTATTCCCCGATAGTTAGAACAACTCTGAATATCACCCTTATTCTTATACAGAGATACTAGGATACTCTTCCTCCATTCATTTGGTATTTTCTTAGTTTTTCAAATCTTATTAAAAAGATCTGTCAACCACCTCACACCAATCCCTTCTAAGTATCTCCAAACCTCTATAGGAATCTCATCTAGACCAACAGTTTTTCTTAATTTCATCATCTTCAAAGTCTCTTTTACTTCAGACTCTTTGATTCTGCGCATAAAGTTATGATTCATATCCTCCAATGAATAGTAAGATCTCTCAAATCCTGAGTAAAACTAGCATTATAAAATCTATCAAAATAATTTTTTCATATTTTTTTAATCTTTTTGTCTCGAATTAGAGCCGTCTTATCATCATATTTAATATACTTTACACTATATAAGTCTCTAGACTTTCTCTCTCTTATTCGAGGAATTATATATATATTCTTTTCTGACTCTTTATTATCCAACTTCTCGTACACATATTTATATAATTTAGTTTTTGAATCCCTAACAACTTTCTTAGCCTCCTTCTTCGCTAGTTTATACTTCTCAAAACTTATTCCATCATTATTATTATTATTCTTCAAATCTCTATAAATGTCTCGCTTGATCTTAATAACATTTTTTACCTCTTCATTCCACCATGATGTACCTTACATAGTAGAGCACCGCTCATCAACTCACTAAATATACGTTTAGCTATTCTTTTAATGCAGCTAGCTATTTTGTTCCATGTTATATTAGAATCATCATGGTCCCTCCAATCTTCTTCTTGTACTACTCTATTTATAATATTTTTTGATTACTTTCTAATTGCCACAATTTAATTTTAAGATCTAACTTATACTTAATCTTTCTAAGTCTCTTTCTAATCTGAATATCTAAAACTAAGAGTCTATATAGGGTAACTATACTCTCACCTGGTACTACCTTACAATCGATACAATTATCTCTATCAACCCTCCTAGTTAAAAAGAAATCTATTTGGCTTGCATTCGATCCACTTTTAAGAGTAATCAAGTAAGAAACTCTCTTTTTAAACTAAGTATTCACTAAAATCAAATCATAAGACAAAGCAAAATCAAAAATTGAATTACCTGCTTTATTTCTTTTTCCAAAACCAAATCCTCTATGTATACTATCAAACATATGATAACTAGTTCCTACATGCCCATTGAGATCACCACCAATAAATAGTTTTTTCCTAACGAGTATTCTTTATACTATCTCATCTAAATTCTCCCAAAATTGATATTTGCTAGATTCATCAAGTCCTACTTTGTGTGCATAGGCACTAATGACATTAAGAATCTCTTTATATAAATTAAATTTAACTAATAAAATTTTATCACCCTTCTACCTAATCTCCACTACATTCCCAAGTAATTGCTTATTTATGATCACACCTTTCCTATTACGATTTCTATCTTTACCCACATACCAAAGTTTATAATCCCAAAACTCTTTAACTTTAGTTTTCTTACCACCCACTTAGTCTCCTGCACGCACAAAATGTTAATCCCTTTCTAATCCTAGTATCAAACCTACTTAGTCTCCTGCACGCACAAAATGTTAATCCCCTTCTAATCCTAGTATCAACTTACTTTGCTAATCTACCTGTAAGGGAACCTATATTCCACGATGGCAACCGAAATCTATGTTTATATTTATGAGCTAATTTCTTTACACCCACCCGCTCATTAAGATATGGGAACCCTCGTATATTTGACACCACATCTGGGTGTCGATATGGTGTGTTGCTTCTGGGCGATGACCTAACAATCCTCACATATTTTTTACTATACCCGGGCTCCGATGTAGCACGTTGCTTAGTAGAGAACGTCCCAACAAAATTCATATTTTGACTCATGTCATAATATGCGACAATGTTTTACACTGGCTGTTATCGGCCTACCACAACCCTCCTCCTTTATCCTATCTTGGGATACACAGTGAAAGAATAAATCTTTAAGTACAGCACTGGCAGAGTTTAAAAAAACTTAAAATCCTAAAAATACTAGAAAAACACAAATAAAAAATCTCCTAACCCACTCTCTCGCACCTAAACTCGTGTATGCTCTCATATACGACCCATGGGTGTTGAAATAAATATGAAAAACTATTGTACAAATACTATATAAATAATGAGAGTCGTGAAAGGTCAAGATTTTAATATTGTCACCCTGTTAATGCCTGAAAAGCAGTTACGACCTCTCGATCGCTTCCCACTTTCATAGTGTGTGCATTTCAAACGTGAAGTTAGTGCATTATTGTATCTCATCATCCTCCTACAAGTCACAAAATTACCTGTCTGTTTCTTATGCCGCCCTCACTTTTTCTTTGCCCACATGTAAGCATTAATAATTGGGTTAAAGTATTCTTCATTATAAATTTGCCAATTATCATTAGTAACAATCATACATGTAGAAATATCGTGAGGTGAGAAGAGTACAACATGATCAAGTAAATGTGGTGGTGGCTTTTCTAACTCACAAAATAATACAAGCTCCTTTGCAAATAAATCCTTAATGGTTTGCTCATAAATCAATGGCACACTTACACAACTATCATCATACGTAATGTTAGTATATGCCAATTCGTTCAATAGCATGAGCTCATCCTCGAAAATTTGCTCAAATGATGGTTCATTATCAGTGCAATAGGTAGAATAAGAATGCAAACTATGAATTATGTTTACCTCAATGAGGAAGCTCGTTGTGTGCTCATCCATATTGAATATGTTCAATGCCACAGTCATATTTCCAAATGATAGCTTCATGAGGCCATTCTTGCAATCAATTAATGCATTTGATATTGCAAGAAATAGTCTATCCAAGATAACGAAAATTTGATTCCTTGGATTGGAAATCAACTCAGTTTCTTAGACAATAAAATCTATGGGAAAGATGAACACGCCGACCTTAATGAGCATATCTTCAACCATACCAAGTAGTCTCTTGATCAAATGATCAGCTAGTTGTAATGTGATCTTGGTAGGTTGAAGTTTTTCTAACCCCAGTTGCTGATAAACGGTGTAAGGAAGCAAATTGACACTTGCCCTAGATCAAGCAATTCCCTATCAAATGTAGTGTTCCCAATCGTGCATGAGATTGTGGGGGATTCTGGATCTTTGTATTTAACAGGCAAGGAGTTAGAGAGAATTTGTGATATATTTGCAACAAGAAAAACTTTCTCAGGAACATTTCTTGCTCATTTCTTAGTACACAAATCCTTGAGAAACTTGACATAAGTAGGAACTTATTGATAATATCAAGGAGTGGAATATTATCCTTCACCTGTAGAAAAGTTTCAACAATCTTCTCTATTTGTGGTGAAGGCTTTCTAAACCGATTGGGATATGGTGCTTTCAGCTTAGGAATAGGTTCTTCCAAATGAGCATGTAATAGTAATGGTGTGATGGAGATAGATGTGGAGAAAGAGATGGAAAAAATGGTGCAACCTGCGAAATAGTAGGAGTGAGATTAGGGGAATATGGCTACATTATTATCCATTTGCTTGCTAGATCTGAGCGTGTAAATGGCATTGCATTGGTGAATATTGGATGAAATAGATTGAGATGTGTTAGAGTTGGGATTCATTATTAGTTGACTCGGAAAGGTACCTGGGCCCCGCTCACTCATTTGTGTGGCTAACTGTCTAACCTACTGCTCTATATTCTTGATCGACTGAAAACTTGCAAGAAATTGTTGGTCAGTCCATTGTATAAAGCCAGTAGATACTTTCATTAAATTTTGCATTTGTGTGTCTAAATTGGACGTCGTCTTGAAAATATTCTCCACATTCCTTTCAAGTGTTGTTATCTATCTATCATAATTATTGTTAGAACCCTGCTGTGAATATGATTGATTATGTGTAGGTGGTCTATTCTAATTGTTCCCTTGATTCGTAGCATTTGGGTATTGATATACACCCACGTTAGGTCTTGGGAGAGCTGACCACTGGCTGGAGGCTTGCATGTTAGGGTTAGGGCCTCCTGATATTGCCCCTGACCCCAAGAGAGATTTGGATGGTTCCTTCAGTGAGAATTATATGTGGAAGCGTATAAATTATTCATGGGTTTTGTATATAAGGCATTCGCCTGCTCGAGTATCGGGCCCATGGAATTCACTAATAGTGAACACTCCTCCATAACGTGATTTGGAGTTCCGCAATTAAAATAGGGGGGACCTTGTATTTGATTGATTTGACCCACTGGTGGAGTACTAGGAGTCTCCAATGCCTCAATTCTCTGCATAAGGGCTGCAATCTTAGTTTCGACAGCTATAAAGCTGTCGACGCCATGGATCCCACCCTCATGCGCAGAAGTTGATGCATTGGGTTTTTCAGCAGGACTCTCCCATTGCATAGTTTTCCACGATAGGTTCTCAAGGAAGTTCCACGCTTCATCCTCATTCTTTCTCATGAACTCCCCCTAACACATGGACTCAAGAAGAGTTTTGGATGTGTAATTGAGTCCTTCGTACACGATTTGACACAACCACTACTTTTCTATTGCATGGTGGGGCCACTGAGCTAGCAAATCTTTGAACCGTTCCAAATATTTACAGAAGAGTTCTCCCAGCACTTGACGAAATTAATTAATTTGATTTCGAATTTTTACCATCTTATGTATGGGATAATACTTCTTGAGAAATACTGTAACGAATTCATCCCAAGTAGTAATTGAATTAGTAGGCATACTGCACAACTACTTCTTGGCATTATCTTTGAGAGTGAATGGAATGAAGTGGAGCTTAATTGCATCATCTGACAAGTGCTGTCGTTTAATCATCACGCATGCTTCCTGAAATTCACTAATAAAGAGATATGCATCTTCAGAATCAGAATCAGTGAATTTAGGAAATATGCTGATGTACTGCGGTTTCAGTTCATAGCGATTACCCGCTGCGTGTGGGAGTTTGATGCATATTGGTAGTGATGTGCGTAACAGGTAATATCGATCCTGAAGGATCATGATTTGTTGGTCCATCTTGTCTCTCATGAATAAATCTAATGTCACTAATCGACCAAATTGATCATGGGTCCAATGTGGCATGAACCAGCGACCGTGAATACGTGATTTTCCTAAACTAATGCAAAAAGTGTGGTGTGGTGAAGTAAAACGGTGGAAGAGATATGATCAAAGAAAAGATGTGATTCCTACTGTTCCTACTATGTTTTTTTTAAATTATTTTTACAAAATTAGAGAATCAAAACACAGAACTAGAGAAAATATGGGATCAAAATTCACCTGGGATGCCGCTATTTGGTGGTTCTGGCTGCCAATTAGCGGCAAAACCGGAGAGATTGTCTCTCTGGTTTCTGTTATGCAACTGTGAAGCCTCTTTGATCCCTTTTATTTTCTTGTATCTACACATTCTGGTCCTTGCACAATCAACACACACTGTTAACCCATAAAATGTTAGAAAAAGCACGAAAACACCGTCGATCCCTAGCAACGATGCCAAAAACTTGATGTGAAATATCAACTGTCAGCGCAAAGTGTCAGTTATAGCGCTAACAGGTCGTTCCCATAGGGATCTAGAGTGTTTTGCAATCTTAATGATTCTATTATCTTGACGAGCTAACATGAGTCTAGATTGTTGAGATTTGCAATTCTAATTAGTTTAGGATATGAAATTCACTAGTTCACAACCAAATATTATCTATTCATCTTCTTTCTTTAATAAAAATCTAATCTTTTAGTTTAATTTCTACTTAAAATATCCTAAGTATGAACTATTAAGTGGTGTGCAAGTATAATCTATCAATGAAATTACTTTTTATAGAGAGATAAACTAAATTGTTAGATAAATTCAACAAAACGAATAAAAATCAATAACTCCAAACCCTAACTAAACATTGGCTATCAAAATATTTAAATTAAGCATAACCTATCAAAATTCTAATCTACGAGTTCTTGAATTTTTATTGTTTCATAGAAAAATCCTATATTTTTTTTATTTTAGAAAGAACAAAGATATATTAATATGAGATTTATCTCTAGTTTCATCTACATCCTAAGACTAAACTAATTAGCCACTCATACTGCTAATTGAAAAGATCCTATGTTTATTTATGAAAATAATTAAAGATCTGCACTAGAAAGCAAGATAAATCTATCTAGAAAGCAATTCAAAGAAGATTACCTAGGAAACAAAGATGAGCAGAAAAGAGTACCTCTGGAGTCGGTAGGGCAGCCGTCATCTCTTCAGCAAATCCTAATTTTATTAAATAATTTTCGAGTACAAAATTACACCATGATCCACGCTAGTTACAAGTATATGGCCAATATATATGCTTCTGAGAATCAAACCCTAATCTGAGTACAAGTGAGAAACTACAAAATTATATCGAAGACCCCAAAAAAATGTCATGACTAGTGGGCCCCACTGGGCCACCAATTAGCAGCAAATGCCGTTAAATAGAGGCACAATTTTGGGTATTTTGTCTTTTTTTTTTCTGTATGAGTCTCTTATCTTGTTCTCTTGATTTTATGACTGTAATCAACTTTGACTTTCATGACTGTAATCAACTTTGACTTTGTGAAGTATCATGGTCTTGTAGTTTTGCTCACTTTTAACACCTCTTTGGACTTGATTTCCTAATCCGGCTTTGAATTTATACCATCTCCTTATAGAAATAGGTTTACATGAAAAACATACTAAAAATATCTAAGTAGCATTATTTATAAACAAAAATAGACAAATATGGAGGCATAAATATGCACTATATGACACTCATCAAGTATCGATGACCATAAAATCTACTTGAAGAAAAAAAAAATGATCTGCCCCAAAACATCTTCTCCAATACCTTTAAGATACCTTTCTAATCTATCAGCCAATTATATTATGACCAGTGTCAATTTAAGTACTCCTAGATCCAATTGCTTGTAAACCGAATATGGTAAAAGGTTTACACTATAATAGAGATTTGATTAGGATTTGATTAGAATTTGGTTAGATTTGGCATTATTTTGTTACTTTAGAATTCTCTATATATATATGGCTTGTAAAACCCTAATTTGAAATAAAGAGTAAAATATGATTTCTTTTGAGAGCATGCGATTTGCTTTATCATATCTTTCGTCGAGTGGTTCGCCTGGGCGTGAGGTCCAAACCCTAATTTATCCCTCAAAACCCTAAGTTCTTCCCCAATTTTCCACCACAAACCCTAAATCGCTTTCATCTTGCGTCAAATTATTATCAGAGCTAAAGTTCCACATCTTCGGGATCAGATTCCAAATCTGTCTCCATCTTCTTATCTTTCCATCATCTTTTTTTTTAATTTTCTTTTAGATTTGAGAGAAAAAATAAAAAATTTGAAAAAAAGGAGAAACATATCAGAAAAAAAGAAAAAAAAATGGAGTGAAAAAAGAAGAGGAAGAGAGCAGAAAGTAGTAGCAGGAAAAAAAAGAGGCAGATCCACTGCAACCCGTTTTGAGAAAAAAAAAACATCATTTCTCCTATCTTCTTCTTCCTCCAACCCATTTTTCCCCAACTCAATCCAAACTCCCCACCTAAACAACCTCTTCGCCAGAACAAATCCAACCCAAACTCCCCAAGTTCAACCCCTTTCCACCCAATCCCATCTCCTCTTCTGCATCTTCTTCTTCTCCCTCATCACCTTCTCTGGGTCCATCTCGCTTTCCCTTCTCCGGAGAATCCACTGCAACAACAACAGCAACAACAAACTGGAGCAGCAGCACAACAATAATGGCAGCACAACAGCAGCAGCGCGCAGCAGCGCAGCGGTAGCACAGCAGTAGCGGCAGCAGCGCAGCAAGAAATAGCAGCAACAACAAGCAGCTGCCGCAACAACAACAGCAACAACAAACTAGTAGCAGCGGTGATGAATATCATATATTGTATTTTTCCTCTCATACTTTATCTATTTTTGTATATAAATAAATGTTACTCGGGTATTTTTAGTGCTTTTTTCAGGTAATTCGATTCGTACAAGGAGATGGCAAGAAATCAATGTTGGAGTAGGAAATCAGAGTCCGAAAAGTTTCTAAAGTGAGAAAAACTACGAGAACACGATGTTACAGAGATTAAAAGTCAAATACAGTCAAGGAACTATAATGAACAAGACACGAGACGCACGTGGAAGAAATTTCAATTGAGTTACTCGAAATAAAACCTCTATTTAGCGGTTTTAGCCGCTATTTAGCAGCCAACTGTGGGCCCTACATTCTGAATTTTCTTCCTTGGCTTCAATGTAATTTTGTGGCCTTATAGTTCTGCTAAAATTAGGGTTTTATTTTCGAAGCCTATATATTGTCCGTATGCTTGTATTCTAGGGTTTTTATGCAGTAGTTAATGTAGATTAGGATTTAGTTTGTACTCGTATTTCATTAATAAAATTAAGGTTTTGCTGAAGTGGTGGCGGCCACAATACCGTGCTCCAGAGGTAAGCCATTGTTTTGAGATCTTTATTTGCTTTCTAGATAGATTTAATTGCTTTCTAGTATAGATTTATTTACTTTCTAGATTATATTTAATTGCTTTCTAGAATCATGAGTAGCTAATTAGTTTAGCTCTAGGATGTAGATGAAACTAGAATCCACCATGTAATTGCTTTCTAATATCTTTCTTCTTGAATAAAAATAAATAAAGACATGATTTTTCTCTAAAAGGATTAAAATACAAGAACTCGAAGATTAAGACTTTGATAGGTTATACTTGAATTAGGTTTCTTGATAGCCTATGCTTAGTTAGGGTTTGGGGTTGTTGATTTTATCTTTTTCATTGAATTATCTAAAGATTTAGTTTGTTTTTATGAGAAGTAGTATCTTTGATGAGTTATACTTGCACACCACTTGATAGCTCATACTTAGGGCACTTTAAATAAAGATTAAACTAAAAAAATCAATTTTTTATGAAAGAAGAAGATAGTAGAAGTAAATACATGGTTGGAAATTAGTGGATTCTATATCCTAGGCTATTTAGATTAATCCAACTTCAACCTAGAATCTTTTGTTAATCCGCTAGACTAAGGAAAGAGTAAGAATCACAAAAACACCCTAGATCCCTATGGGACGACCTATACAGCGCTACACCGATACTGTGCGTTTGCAGTAATTTATCACATCAAGTCAGCGACCACCACCAGTTACACCGCTCTCGCCTCCACTTGTCGTGCCCTCTGCCGCAATTAGAGCCGGATTAATGCAGGAATAATTTAGAGCTATTCTTGAGGAGCTTCATGAGATTTCTACTCTAGAGTTTGTGCAAAATTTCCAGCACCCTTCGAAAGAATTCGTGCTTAAGTGTGATTTAATCTACATCGAGGTAATTTCTAATCGCACTGTTTAGTCCGGAATATTTTGTATTCTATTCTTATTATTTGCATAGACTTAAAAAATTATTGTTACTTATAATTTGCCACAAGATTTATTGGTGTGTTGCATATATTGCATAAATAGGAATTGCATTTCCTCACATAGAGCAACATTCAGACATTAGAATATTTTATTTGGTCATATAGTCATGCATTTAGTTTGTGTCTAGGATTTTACATATTCATCTATGTGCTTTATTGCAACTGCATATAGATAATTATTGTATGCTTCGTAAAAATTTTAGAGAAGTCATGAATCTCACTAAAGTTTTGAATAAATAAAATAAAATAATGGATACTAATAAAAACTTCAAACTTGTTTAGAGGTAATAAATATGCATTTAGATAATTTAGAAACATAAATCAATGAGCAAAAACCTGCTGAAAATAATCAGAGGAATGAAAATAGACAAGGTAGATATCATAATATTGGAAGAAATAAAAATTTTAAGAATAAAAATCCACACGATGATATCACACGTAAAATCAAAGTAGATGTTTCCTCTTTTGATGGCACTTATGACCCCCAACGGTTTTGTAATTAGTTAGCGGATATGGACCATCTTTTTGAGTGGTATGGGATGTCAGAAGCACAAAAAGTCTGTTTTACTAAATTAAAATTATATGGGTCACCTAAAGTATATTGGATGTCAGTTGAGATAAGATTAGTAAGAGAGCGATAAGAACCAATTGAAATATGCTTTGAAATGAAAGAAGAACTTAGAAAGAAATATCTTCCTCCAAATTTTAGAAAACACATTCTTGACCAGCTGTCTAATCTAAAATAGAAAAGTATGAGTGTGACTGAATACATGCATAAATTGAATGAGCTCTTAGTGCGATGTGATATTCAAGAAGACAGTCGTTTAACTCTTTCACGATTATGCACTAGACTTAAATTCAAACTCAGACGTAAAATGTTTACACATTCTTTAGATTCGGTTGAGAATGCATTTCAGTGCGCTCTTAACTATGAGGCATATTTTTAGACACCCTTTGATAAAAAGTGCACTTTCAGAACTGCAGAATATCCCAAGCGACAAGCTGACACTAATACTACAAATACTAATATTGTCTCTAAGGATACAAAAGGTAAATCAGTCACTAGTGAGTCATCAAAACCAGCCACAAAACAAACCGAGTGCTTCAAGTGTCGTGGTTTTGGTCAGTTTGCTTATCAATGTCCTACAAGAAATTTGTTAATAAATGAGGTTAATAATACAGATGATAGTGAAACTGAAGAAGAAATTTACGAATCTCAAGGAAATTTTAGTGATGTTGAAGATGACCTAATAAATACACCTTTACACGTTATTAGGTGTTTGCATTCTGTATCAAGAAATGAGAATTGACATAGATCTAATGTGTTTCACACCTATATCACACACAACGGTAAGAGTTATAAAGTCATGATAGATTGAGATAGTTGTGTCAATATAATTTCTAAATCGGTCGTTGATAAGATGGGCCTCAAAGCTGAATCACACTCTCAACCGTATAATGTAACTTGGGTTGATAAGAGTTTTCATGCTATTATTCAACATTGTCTTGTACAAATTCAAATTTTGAGTTACAGTGATCATATTTGGTGTGATGTTTTACATATGGATGTTGCACATATTTTGCTCCGTAGATCCTGGTTATTAGACATAGATGTTAAGAATTATGGAAAATCCAACACCTATGCATTTGTGTGTAATGGAAAGAAAATTGTGTTGACTCCTTCTTCACCCAAGAGTCCATCTAAAAATAAAAAGAATGGGTTAATAATACTAACTCAAGATAATAAATTGCTCCATTTTGTGCATAAGAATCACGAGCCTATCGAGTCTAGATGCATATCTCTTGACAAGTCTTATCATCGTTTGTGTGTGAATTTCCATAGGCAAATTATATTTAGCAATGATACTTACAAGTTTATTGTAAATATACTTGATAGAGTGCAGGTATTTCTACCTGGATCTGTGCTGATTAAGATTCCACCTACGAAATTCCCTTTTGGGAATGTAGAGGCTTTTCACACCTAATGTACGAACACTTTCAGGTTTTTGTGCGAGTTTGTTATGCTTCCTTTGGTGTCGGATATTCCACCAGCCCCTGATATTCGCTCGATCGTGATTGTTTCACGTGTGCCTTGGTGCTCTACTGCAGATGATCATCGAGCTTCTGCTTTATGCCCGACATTCTTCATAGCATCAGATTTTAGCTCGCTCCACTTCATCCACATCCACGAGTTCCACCGTCAAGGACAAACACGAAAGTTGATATTTGTTTCCAGATATGTCTGATTTATATATATTTGGTATGGTGGAAAGATTTTATGAATATTAGGATGCTTGTTCGCCTTCAACCGATGTGCTTGATGTTCTTCCAGTCGCCATTCACTGGTGGTGAATGTTTTCAAGCGGGGGAGAATTGATAGAGATTTGATTATGATTTGATTAGAATTTGGTTAGATTTGGTATTATTTTGTTGTTTTAGAATTCTATATATATATGGCTTGTAAAACCCTAATTTGAAATAGAGAGGGAAATATAATTTCTTTTGAGAGCATGTGATTTGCTTTATCAAATTTTTCCTCGAGTTATTCATAAGATAGTGGGCATGTGATTCGCTTGGGCGTGAGGTCCAAATCCTAATTTATCACCTAAAATTCTAAGTTCTTCCCCAATTTCTCACCACAAACCATAAATCGCTTCCAACCTGCGTCACACTAGCTCCCAAATCTAGTAAAACATTTTCAATATTATGTTAGCCTATTGCAATAAAATAGTTAGACATCCAGGATCCTTACATTTTAGAGGCAATTCATAATGGAATATTGTGCTTACTTGCTCTTTGAGAAATATTTTTTTTGTACGTTGTGATGTCTTTTAGTTGAACACAAGTCCTTCAAGAATTTTGCATATGAGGGAACTTATTTGATTACTTCAAGCAGAGGAATATTGATCATTACCTATTTAAAAATCTCAAAAATATCAACATAAGATGGACTAATATTTATAGATTTCAACCGTCAAGAAAATGGTATAGGTGGTTTGTAAGCTACGAAAGTCGTTTCTTTAGAATTTTCATCCTTATATTGTTGCATTAAATCATCATCATGTTTCTCATCAATATCTTGTTTTGAAACGGACTCATCAAGTACTTTTTCACTTCACAAACAAATTGCAATAGCTATCTCAGGTATATCACTATCAATTGAAGAAGTAATATCATTTATGCCTTTGACTTACCAGAAGCGCTAGTCTCTGGTTGTGATGGTGACTTACCTTCTTCCTTTATTTGCAACATGAAACTAAAGGTGGATTATTTGTGATTGGATATCACTGAAAGCTATTGCATTCTGACTGTTAGTCATTTATTATGATTGATTGAACTGCTATTGTGCTTGAATTATTTGATCAATTCTCTACTTTATTAGCAAAACATTATCCTCAAGATTCCTCTTGGGTGGTGCTTGGTACACCAAAGGTTGATTAGAATGTTTGATGTATTGTTATGGTATCGGATTAGTGGTTGGCTTATTGTAATGATTAAATTGCTTCTGAGGATTCTGTTTCCATTGAAGATTTGGATGTTTCCTCCGATCAGGATTATACATTTGTGAAAAAGAGTTGTTTGCTGATTGAGGAACGGTGTTGAAGGCATTAGCTTGTTTAGTTAATACTTCCTTAAAAGCAAAAAGTGTTGGACAATTACGAGTTACATGTCCTTATAATTAACAAATATCACAAACTTCCGGGACATCTTCTATTTCCTTAATAGTTTAAATTTTCTTTATATGTAAATCTTCAAATTTCTCCATGATAGTAATTAATCAAGCAGCTATATCTTCAGTTTCTCCCTATTTATTAAGTCCACCTCTATTATGAGGCTTCTCTACTAATTGGTTTCTTTCCGAAATATTCTCAGCTTTTCAGGCTTGTGAATTCTTAGCAAATGAATCAAGATAATCCTATACTTTCTTAGCATCCATGCTAAAAAAATTACCATTACACATGGTTCTATAAATTGACTGCTTGCAGTATTTAGCTCTTGATAGAAGGTACTAACAGTCCTCTATATCTTAAAGTTATGATGTGGATATGAGCATAGCAAATCTTTAAATATATCCCAACACTTGAATAATAGTTCATCCTCTTTCTGATGAAAGTTGAGAATTTTCTTTCGTATATAATTTGTTTGATGTGAAGGAAAGAATTTCTTTAAGAATTATTTTTGTATCTCATCTGATCTTCCTATTTAATTTGGATATAATCAACATAGCCATGTTTTTGCTTTATTCTTAAGGAAGAGTGGAAAGAGATTAAGTTTTAGTTGCTTTACAGTAATGTTTTGAAAATTAATTGTAGAGCAGACCTTTTTGAATTCTTGAAGGTGCAAATATGGGCTTTCTAAATCCATCCTATGGAATTTATGCAAAAGTTAAACTACTTTAGATTTAATCTCAAAGTATCCCATATTCAAAGGAAAAGTTATGCATGAAGGTTGTGTTGTTCTATTAGCTTGTAGATAATCGCATAAGGAGCTTCCATCGCCTCCATGATGGTTATTATTATTATCATTTTTATTATTATCTCTATATCTGTTATTATTACCATTATTCATATCGTTATTATTATTAATGCTCATGTCATAAGGTGTTTAGTGGATTGGAAGTGTTTGTGGATTTGAGTACGATCGAATGAGTTTACCGTTAGAAGTTCTTCTCCAACTGGTTATGCAAATTCAAAATTGCACAAATTAACGACGTAGGAACTGTAACTATACTAAAGTGTAATACAATAATATTGATCCTTGGCAATGATGCCAAAAACTTAACTGTAATCTAAATCGTACACTTCCAAGTGCAAGAGATGACAAGTACTAGAAGGGTGGTAACCCAAGTTTGTTCTCTCAAAAATTGTTTTAATTATTGTGCCAAACACTAAAAAAAATAAATTATAAAACTAAAAAAATGATTTTTTATTAACTATAACTAAATATTAAAGGTTTTAAATTACTTAAAATAAAATTTTTAGTAAGATGAGTTAACTCTCTCATAGAATAATTTACTACATATATTTATACTTTTTTATCTCAATTGCATAGATCGCGTGATCTTCTTACAATCAGAAAATATATCTTTAAAGCATAAATTAAATAAAGTTATAAATATGATATTTTGAATAACTTCCACAATTAAACCTATATAAATTTTGAGTTTATCCAAGCATGAAATGTATAATAAAAATAAATGTTTAAACTCTAAGCATATGCATGTATTAAAAGTCTATGATATATTAAAAACTAAGCAACGAATATATTGTCAAACAGTAGTCATCAAAGACTAAAAATCATATCTAAAACCTAACAAAATAGTAGGAAATTAAAAATATCAACTTTACATAAATCAGTTAAATATAATAAGAAAATAAATCACATACCAGTAAATTATCTAAGGTTCATTATCTTATCTGATCTAATACAAAAAATTAGCCATTCATACTTATCATAGCCACTCATACTCATCATAGTCAGTAAATCATCTAGGGTCCATTAGCTTATCGATGCTCAAATATCGAACAAATTATATGCAGAAGTAAATTCTCAACTTTAATCAGAACGAAGATGAAGCATTGCTTGAGCATTGTGTTAGATTTATAGATTTCCTACTCTCATGCCCACATCATAGTTTTCAGATATGTAGGACTGTTAATACTTTCTATCAAGGGGTAAACACTGAAACTAAGTAATTTGTATAAACCATGTGTAATGATGAATTTTTGTGCAAAGATGCTGTGGAAACATGGGATTATCTTGATTCACTTGTCTAGAATTCATAAGCCTAGAAAATCGAGGACAATTTAGAAAGACACCATTAGTAAAAAAACCTCAGAATAGAGGTGAACTTTTAAATTGGGAGAAACCGAATATATACTTACACGATTAATCACTATCCCAATGAAATTTAAAGATTTGATTATACATAAAACAGTAACAGTTAAGGTAATAAAGGAAGTTTCAAAATTTTCTGACATTTGCAAGTTACAAGGACATATAATTTGCGATTGTCAAACACTTCTCACTTTTAAGGAAGTATTAAATAAACAAGCTAATGCCTTCAACATTATTTCTCAACCAGCAAACAACCCTTATTCACAAACGTATAAGCCTGGTTGGAGGAACCATCTAAATTTTCAATAGAAGCAGAATCCTAAGCAGCAATTTAATTATTAGAATAAGCCACCCACTAGTCCGACATCACAACAATACATTTAACCTTCTAATCAATGTTCAGTGAATCAATCATGACTGAAGAGTAATTTTGATGTTAGTATTTTGTAGATGCAGTAGAGAATGGATTAAATGATCCAAGCGCAATAGTAATTCATTCAGTCATAACAAAAAATCAACAGTCAGAATGTGACAACTTTAAGTGATATCCAATCACAAATAAGCACCTTAGTTATATGTTGCAAACAAAGGGAAAAGGTAAGCTACCATCACAATCGAAGGCCAACACTTAGATAAAGTCGAAGGTATAAATATTGTTACTTCTTTAATTGATAACGATACACCTGAGATATCTGCTACAATTAGTTTGGGAAGTGGCAAAGTACTTGATGAGCCCATTTCAAAAGAATATATCGATGAGAAATATAATGATGATTCAGTACAACAATTTAAGAATGAAAATTCTACTAAATCTACTCTCGCAACTTACAAACCACCTGTACTATTTTCCCAACAATTGAAATCTAAAAATATTAATCCATCTTATGATGATATTTAGAGATTTATAATAGGTACAAATCAATATTTCTATGCTTGAAGAAATCAAACAAGTCCCTTCATATGCAAAATTTTTGAAGAATTTGTGTACAACCAAAAGAAATCACAATGTGTAAATGAAAGCATTTCTCAAATAGCATATAAGTACATTATTCTGTTCTGAAATGCCTCTTAAATGTAAGGATCCTAGATGTACCTAACTATGTCATTGTGTTAGGCCAACATAGCATTGAAAAAGCTTTACTAAATTTGGGAGCTGGTGTAAACCTTTTATCATATTCGGTTTACAAGCAACTGAGTCTAGGAGAACTTAAACCGATGCCTGTCATACTATAATTGGCTGATAGGTCGGAAAGGAACCTAAAGGCGTTGTGGAAGATGTTCTAGTACAGATAAAAAATTTCTATTTTCCAGTGGATTTAATAGTCATCGATACTACACCTATAAAGAATTCACATCCTCGCATTCCTATTATCCTCGGATGTCCATTTTTAGCTATAGCTAATACAGAGATTAACTGTAGGAATGATGTGATGAAGTTGTCATTTGGAAATATGACTTTTGAGCTCAATGTTTTTAATATGTGCAAACAACCTAATATCGATAATGATCGATTGCATGACATTGATTACATTGAAGAAATTTGTGATAGAGACATTTATCATTGTGCATCTCCGATCCTTTCAAGCTTGCATTGATAATGAACGATGGTTTCCTTGATTAGCTCAAATTCAAACACACCGTTAACATTATAAAAACATTATTCACATCACTAGTGCATGCATCAAACTTCCACAAGCCGCGGGTAATAACAATGAGCTGATACCACAGTTCATCAGTATGCTTCTTAAATTCACTAGATCTAATTTTGCGGATACATACTATTTATCAATGAATTTTAGAAAGTGGACGTGATGATTAAACTGCAACACTTATTGGAAAACGCAATAAAACTAAGCTTCATACCATTTGCCTTAAAATAATGTCAAGGAGTGGCTATATAGCATGTCTACTAATTCAATCACTATTTGGGATGAATTTGTGACAGTATTTCTTAAGAAGTACTATCCCATGCACAAGATGACTAAGATAAGAAATGTCATTAATCAGTTCTGTCAAGTATAGGAGAAACCTTCTGTCAAGTAGTGCCTCCACCATGCATTTGAAAAGTGGTAGTTGTGTCAAATCGTATACAAAGGATTTGTTTACACTTCCAAAACTCTTCTTGAGTCTGTGTCAGGGGAAATTATAAGGAAAAACAACGAGTTTATGTGTCAGGGGAGTTTATGAGTCTATGTGTCAAGGGGGTTTAAAGGGAATTTCTAGAAGACTTAGCGTTGAAAACTATGCAGTGGGATAGTCCTGCTAAAAAGCCCAATGATTTGACTTCCATGAATAAGGGCGGGATCCAAAGCTTCAACTATTCTATAGTTGCCGAAGCTAAAAGTATGGCTCTTATGAGGAAGGTCGAGGCATTGAAAACTCCTAGTGCTCTGCAGATAAGTCAAGTGAATCAATTACAAACTCCCACATGCCTAAGTTGTGGAACTCTGAATCACATAATGGAGGAGTGTCCACTTATAGTGAATCATATGGGTCCGATACCTGAGCAGGCTAATGCCTTATATCCGTGACCCATGAATACTCCATAAGCTCCTACATATAATCCAGGTTGGAGAAACTACTCTTATATTTCAGGAATCAGGGTAATACCAAGGAGCTCCCAACTCCAACATAAAGCCTTCAGCCAATAGTCAGTTTCCAAGATCAAATGTGAGTGTTTATCAGCACCCGAACAATATAAACTATGAGAACAACCAGATTAGACCAACTGCACCTAATCAATCATATCTACAATAGGGGTATAATAACGATCATAAAAGGCAACTGTCATCACTTTCATCACTTGAGAAGAGCATCGAGAATATTCTCAATGCACACGCAAAATCTTATGAAAGTGTTTATTGATTTTATTCAAAAAACTGATCAGCACCTACTCATAAATTCTCAGTCAATTAAAAAATTTAGAGTAGCAGGTTGGATAGCTAGCAAGTCAAATAAGTGAACGTGACAAGGGTACCTTTCCATGTCAGCTCTCAGCGAATCTTAATGTGAGTTCCTCTAATTCCATCCAGTCGTATGTCAGTCAAGTCAATGTCATTCACACACTTCAATCTAGCATTCAGGTTGATAACCATATAGCCATGTCACCTAATTCCACTCTTATCACACCGTAGCTACATTCCCTGGATCCACGATTCCATCATCAGTGCACATTTCACTATTATATTCACGATCATCCCACACATCATTCACTAGCAAGACAGAGGAGCCTGACTCCTCAACATCTGATCCTTCGATTACCGATATTCCTAAGCCTAAGGCTCCCTATCCAAATTGTTTAAAGAAAAATTCTCATCTGGTTGAGTACATTCTTGAATTACTCAAGCAAGTAAATGTCAATGTTCTTCTTCTAATGCAATCCAGAAAGTACATACTTATGCAAAATTCTTAAAGGATTTATGCTTGAAGAAGAGGGCAACATAATGTTCCAAAGGAGGTCTGTTTAACTGCTAACATCTCTAGTATACTTTCTTAGACAATATTTATAAAGTACAAAGATCCTAGAAGTCCTATTGTCTCCTGCACTATAGAAAGTACAATGATTGATAAGGCCTTACTGAATTTAGGAGTAAGTGTCAACTTACCATCTTATTCATTATACTAGCAGTTAGGACTAGGTGAGTTGAGACATACCAAGATTATGTTGCAGTTAGCAGATAGTTAGCAGATAAGTCTGTGAAGAAACCTATGGAAGAGATTAAGGACGTTTTGATTAGGACTGGGAAATTCATTTTTCCGGTTGATTTCATAGTTCTTGAGACTCAATCTGTGGCAAATCCGCAGTACCATATTCCAGTTATTCTGGAACGACCATTCTTGACCACTTCTAATACTATTATTAATTGCCAATGAGACTTTCTTTTAGAAATATGATACTTGAGTTGAATATATTCAATTTAAAGTGCCAACTAACTGATCTACATGAAGAGCCCCAAAATGTCAATATGATCCGAGGGTTGTCTAATGAGCACCTTGAAGAGGAATTCTTTGATGAGTTGGATAGTTTAGTTGATGAGAACCTATTTCTCATATATGCTCAATAAGTCATCTAACTATATACCTTTCACACAATGGGAACTTCTACTAGAACCATTGATGACTAAATCATGAGTTTAGTTGCAACCATCAATTGATTGTCCATCTGAGCTTGAGATAAGGACTCTTCCAAGTCATCTCAAGTATGCTTTCTTAGGTGAACACAGCACACTGCCAGTCATTATCTCTATAGATTTGACTGAGACTCAGGAAGAAGTGCTTCTTTTGATTGTGATCTAAATCGTACGCTTCGAAGTGTAAGATATTGACAAGTAATATAGTCTCAGTAAGTTCGAGGTCGAATCCACGGGGACAGTTTGGTGTTGAAAACATGAGTTTAAAGAATAAGAGTAAGAAAAAAAGCAATTATTTAAGAGTATAAAAATTAATAAGAAATGTAGTTAACATATCAAATCCATCTCTAGTTCTCTATTTTGGTTGTCTAAACATTACAAATCATCTTCTTGACATTTTTATCCATATTTAAATTACCATAACCCTTTATACCTATCAATAATTTATATCCAGAATCATGATTTGAATCTTTATTTAAAGAATGTACGAATTATATCCCAAAATATAAACTATTTTAGTATTCATAAAAATTATAATCAATCAAATATTAGATATGAAACAAAAAATAATTAGATCTTTTTATTTTATGATTATATTATTATAATCACATAAATCCAATCAATAAACTATATCTAGAATCATGATATGAATCTCTAATAGAAAACACAAATGAATCCCTAAAAAAAGAATATTTTGAATAAATGCAAAACTATAATTAATTAACCATGTAAAATAATAAGAATCTAAAAATTAAAGTTAGAAAAGATATATACAAACCATTATTAAGAACTTGAGAATCCTCTTCCACATTTCACTAAGAATTTAGCCAATCACTATGGAAAAAGAGTAATTTTTATTCAAAAGAAAAGACAAAATATTTTTTTTTCATAGCGAGGCCCATCCTCTCCTATTTATAGAGTCTATAACTCTTGAGAAAACCCTAAACAATCCTATCCTTTAGATCAACAACTATTAGATGAAATACAAAATGAGTAAAAATTACCTTGAGTTTCTATTCTGCTACGTAGTACTTTAGTAAAATGGTCATAAGTTTTGCATTTGAAATCCATTTGAGCTGATATTAATGTCATTGGAAAGAAAATTCAGATATCTACAACTTCTTCCACATAAATTTTTCTAGTTCTAATTATTTCTATATAAAATCTAGGCTTGAAGATGAAGTTGGTATGCAGTTTGCTCATTGGGCTGTCGATAGCCACTTCAAAAACTGCTTCGATAGCCCTTCTCAGGTAGAAATTATAGTCATAAACATGAAGGGGCTATCAAAAGCCACTTTAATAGCCCTTTGATGCATTTGATGTAAATTTTTCACTCATATATGCATGCTTGTTTCATTTCCTTGCATCCAAAATCCTTCAAAAAGATTATAAACACTAAATTAAAGCAATAAAACACTCAAGTAGTGAATTAGAATAATATACATATTAATTTGTTAATTTCTCATATTAAACATGAAAATCAGATTAAGAGTGCACAAAGCAGATACAAAATATTGCACGTTTTACTCATAATCACTTTTCAGTGTTAAAAGCGCATAGAGAAGCCATAGGCAGGAGTATGACCGATATCAAGGGGATTAGTCTATCCATAGTACAACATAGAATTTATTAATTGGATAAAGCACGATATATAAGATATCTCATCATAGGTTGAATCCAACAATGAAGGAAGCTATGAAGAAGGATATTCTTAAGTGCCTTGACAATAGGATTATCTAACCTATCTTTGATAGTGTATGGGTGAACCCTGTTTAAATAGTGCCCAAGAAGTCTGGAATCACCATGGTAAAGAACAATGAAAATGATCTTATCTTAATGCACATGGAGACAGGATGACAAGTTTGTATCGATTATAGGAAGCTGAATGCTATAACTAGGATGGACTTCTTCCCCTTGCCTTTTATCGATAAAATGCTAGAACGGTGGTCGAACACGAGTTCTACTATTTTTTAGATGGATACTCCTGCAACCAAATTCCTATTACTCCTATGGATCAGGCAAAGACCACGTTCACATGTCCATTTGGCATCTTGGCATATAGACGCACACCCTTTGGGTGATGCAATGTGCCTGCCACATTCCAAAGGTATATGGTAAGTATTTTCTTCGAGATGGTTGAACAATTTTTAGATATTTTAATTGGTGACTTCTCCATATTCAAAGATTCATTCTAAGAGTGTCTACATCACTTAGAGTTAGTTCTCATGCATTGTCCTGAGAAACACTTGGCACACAATTGGAAAAATTGTCATTTTATTGTTCAAAATGGTATTGTTCTAGGGCATGACATCTCGAAGAACAACATCGAGGTTGATAATGCCAAGGTGGACCTAATCATGAATCTTCCACCTCCGAGATTAGTGAAAATATATGATCTTTCCTTGGCCATGCTGCATTCTGTAGATGATTCATTAAAGATTTTAGCAAAATTACTAGACCTCCAACACATCTACTGGCCAAGAATGTACCATTCAATTTCACACGTATCTGTCTTAGAGCCTTTAAGAAGCTAAAAGAGATTCTTACCACCACTCCCATCATTCATGCACTAAACTGGAGTTTGCCTTTGGAGATTATGTTTGGCACATCTGATTATGCTATCCGTGTAGTCTTTGGATAGCGTGTTGATAGTAGCCACATATGATCTATTATGCAAGCAGGACATTAGATGATGCTTAGTTGAACTACTTTATCATAGAGAGAGAGAGAGAGAGAGAGAGAGAGAGAGAGAATTACTAGCAATCTTGTTTGCACTTGAAAAGTTGCATTCCTACTTGATTGGATCACATATTATAGTATACACCGACCATGCTACTTTGAAATATCTATTGATCACAGATTATAGAGCTCAAGTCTCTTTTTTTGGTAAGTTTTGTGTAGGTAATATTTTAATTACTTTCATAGTTTAGATTTAATTGCTTTCATAGTTAGGATTTATTTGCTTTCATAATTAGGATTTATTTGCTTTCTAGATTACATTTTTAATTGCTTTATAGAAAAAAATATGATTTATATTGCTTTCTATGAATAAAAATAGAATCTTATTAACTAGGATTATGCGTAACTAATTTAGTTTAGTTCTACAATATAGATGAAGCTAGGAATCAAACATTTATTAATTTTATTTGTCTTCTTTCTAAAACAAAATAATAAAAACATGATTTTACTATGAAAAGATGACAATATAATAACTCGTTGATTAATACTTTGATGGGTTGTACTTAAGTTAATCTTTTGATAGCCTATGCTTAGTTAGGTTTGGGGGTTATTGGTTTTGATTTTATTCATAGATTTATATATCGATTTAATTTATTTTATGAGAAGTAATATCTTTGATGAGTTATACTTGCACAGTACTTGATAGCTCATGCTTAGAGTACATTAAATAAAAAATTAAACTAAAATATCACATTTTACGATAGGAAGAAGATAATATAAATAATACTTGGTTGTGAACTAGTGCATTCGTTGTGAAATAGTGGATTCTATATCCTAGGTTAATTAGTATATCTTAAAACCAATCTAAAATTTATTAGTTAGTTTTCTAGAATAATAGGAAAAGTAAGATAACATAACACTTTAGATTTCTCTGGGAATGATCTGTTTGCGCTACAACTGATACTGTGCACTTACAGCATAATTATCATATAAGTACCCATTTCACTACTCGGTCATTTAAAGCACTTATGCCGAAATATTTCATCACCCACAAGTTAGCTACGCATATCACCCACAAGCTAGTGGGTAAGTGGAAGTTTTCAATCACCAAATCAAATTGATATTACAAAAGACAATGCAACACAACAAGAAAGATTGGCTATGTAAATTAATGGATGCATTATGGACTTATCGTTGCGCTTACAAGACCAACCTAGATATATCTCCATATCGGTTGATTTTTAGCAATGCATGTCATTTGCCCATGGAACTTGAGCACAAGACTTTATGGGCTATAAAGTTTTTAAACTTTGAACTAGAAAAACCCGACGGGCACCAGGGGTTGCAACTAAATGACCTAGACGAGATTAGGAGGGATGCTTATGACAAGGCTAAGATTTATAAAGAGAAGACTAAAGTGTTTCACAACAAAACAATTATTCGCAGGTCATTTACACCTGGATATAAAGTTCTCTTACATAATTTGAGACTATATTTATTTTCCAAAAAATTAAGGTCTAGATGGTGCGGAGCATACATAGTACGAACTGTGCACCCACATGGTACCATCAATATCGAGAATCCTAAGAACGATAACATATTCAAAGTAAACGGAGTACAACTAAAGCCGTTCTTTGAATCTCAAATGAATGATAACATCAAAACCATGACACTTCACAACCCAATATATGCATAAAGGCATGCAAATATTTGTATAATTGATAATGTTGTATTTTGTATATTAAATAAATTTATAAAGAGCTGCATGGTTCAAAGCAAAATTTTTAAGGTCTGCAGTAGAGAGGTAAGTTCAGTTTTTTTGTTTTTTTTTGGGGGGGGGGGGGGGGGGGGGGGCGGCGAGAGAAAATTCTCCACTCACTATTTATACTCTTACAAATCCCCACCTTCCCCATCTTCTCCAAATCCCTCTCCCTCAGATCTAGCGTTGCCACGAGTTCTTCCTCTAGATCCAGTCTGCTCAGGAGATCCTCCACCTCCCATGGAGCTAGGGCCCACTGCCCACTATTTTACTGTCAATCAGTGTCCCCGATTGCTAATTAGCGACAATATTGTGAACTTACCCCCTAAAACTTTAGGGGTGGTAAGATCTCTCATCTCTCTCTATTCTACAAAAATTTGGGCTTCGTTTTTGTATTCATGGCTAGGTTTTAGTAGAGAAGTGTTTTAGGGATGTTTTTTTGGCACTTTCGGTATTTTTGTATCTGCTATTGAAACACTTGGTTGGGACTGTCTAATATACTAACCCACATCCTTCTATGTCCCTGACCTTATAGAGGAGTTCTATGATAATTTTGCTAAGTTTGATATTTCGGATGATTGCATATCATTTCAATTAAAATGGTAAGGTCAAACACTCACCATGAATGCAGGGACCATCTTTGTTGCTATAGGTATTCTTCTCCACAATGGGAAAAAAACTTCGTTTTCAATTTAGAAGCATTTCATAAAGATGGGTCCTAACTATACAATCACACGAGGTTTGGGGATCAACAACAAGACTTCATATAGAAATATTCACGCTACTTACCACTGGATTAAACAAAATGTAATTGGAAGCACACACATATCATCATTTTATACACCCACATTACGTATGACTAATTACATAATAAAGTAAAACCCAAACTTCTGCATTCGTACAAAACTAATTGACATGATAATAGGAGCTAAAATGTAGTCGATGTCTAGTTTGCCTTTACTATGTTTGATTACACAACTATGTCATATGTTTATATCGGATGCAGAGTTCAATACATATGCACCCTTCGTATCCAAATAGGAATTGACCACATATTGGTGACCTATCATGTTATTGTTCCAGAAGATTGGAATAAAAACACTACATAAGAAAATATTTATGCCACCTATCTTATACAAGAGGAAGAGGATGATGCCTTTTTTGACCCCGACCTTCCAGTGGATCCTAATGATCAAGTGCATGTGATTTCATGCACTTTGTCAAAGTCTTAGAAAATTTAGCAATGACTATATCATATCGATCATAGCAAGAGTTCGAGTGTACGTACATGACTTGCATCCAGTGATTCGAGTTGACAAAAGAGGGGTAGACACTAGTGATCTGTGTATGATGGGGTTTACGAGTTTAGTTATGGGTGAGGATTAGGAGCTTTTGTATTTTCTAGGATTTCTATTTTCTTTTTATTTTATTTTTAGTTTATAGGATTTTTGGGTTTCCGCAAACAACCGAACATCGATAACGATGAGTTGAAAGACATTAATTACATTGAAAAAATCCGTGAGAAAGAAGATATCGTATCATTGTGCATGTCTGATCCTTTGGAGCTGACATTAACAATGATTTCTTTAATTATCTCAAATCCAAACATATCATTGAAATTATAAAATATTTAACTGATATTCAATGTTTGAATATTACGGGATTGATCCCAAAAGTGGATGTGTATGAAGAGTTACCTGAAATTCAAAGAAATTAATACCATCTAATATTCAAGTACCAATACTTGATCTAAAACTGCTATTGGAAGATCTCAAGTATGCATTTTTGGGACCTAAAGAAATTTTCCTGGTGGACATTTCAGCGCATCTTAATGGAAATCAGGAAGAGCAACTATTATTAACATTGCTAAAGTATAAGGGAGCTCTTGGATGGAATATGGTGAACATCGAAGGTATGGGCTCCCTTATTTGTACACATCACATTACTTTGGAGGAAGGAGCCAAGCCTATTCAGCAACTGCAATGAAGGCTTAGCCCTACTATGAAAGAAGTGGTTAAAGTCAAAGTATTGTAACTTCTTAATGCTGATATCATCAATTCAATTGCTGATAGTAAGTGGGTAAGTCCAATCTAAATTATTTCAAAGAAGTGTGAGGTAACAATAATTAAAAATGAGGATGGAGAGAGATACCCTCTCGTACTACTACGAGCATGTGTACATTGATTATCAAAATTTGAATCAAGTAGCATGCAAAGATCAATTTTCGCTACAATTTCCTGACCAAGTACTTGAAAGAGTTACTAGGCATAAATTTTATTATTTTCTTGATGGTTATTCAGACTATTATCAAATTAAAATTGCTTTAGAGGACCAGAAAAAATAACTTTTACCTGTCCCTTTGGTACTTTTATTTTTAGAAGAATGCCATTTGGATTACACAATGCGCCCGCAGCATTTTAAAGATGAATAATAAGTACTTTGTAGCGACATGGTTGAAGACTATCAGTAATTTTCAATCTTATTTAACTAATTTAGGACCTGTACTTGAAAGACGTCAGTAGAAAAATCTACTTCTAAATTGGAAAAATGCCACTTCATGGTTACAAAAGGTACTATGTCAGGCTATATAGTTCCATCTAAATGGATGGAGGTAGATAAGTCTAAGCTTGAGTCTATTTTTAAAATACCAATATCCAAAATCGTGAAATATATATGTTCATTTTTAGGACATGTAGGTTTTTATAGAAGGTTTGAAATGATTTTAGTACTATTGCTCGACTTTTTTCTCACCTTCTTGTGTAAAATGTGCAGTTTGAATGGACACAGATATGGCAAAAAACTTTCGAAACCCTCAAAGAGATGCTCATCACAGCACCAATAATACAATATCCGGATTGGTCACATCCACTCAAAATTTTGTGTGAGCAAGCGACCATGCAATTAGAGCAGTGCTGGGCAACGAGAAATTCCAAATCAATTTTCAGAAAAAAATAACTGGACAATGTGTATTATCAATGAGAAACTCTCTGGTATGCTGATATTATCAATTTTCTTATTACAAGTGAAATTCCAAATCACTGGACAATGTGTATTTTAAATTGGGGAGATTACTTATAAAAATAACTTAGTTTTGAAACTCATGTTGTTTTCGACGATTTTGTTTTAAAGAAATTCCTTTTTTTTTCAAAATTTTAACATTTTGAAAACAAAAATATTTCATAGCTACTAACTTTAGAATTAGTAACTAGGAATTAGTTTATAACAAATTTTAGAATTAGAAATTAACAATTAGATTTTAAAAATAACATTAGTCTAGCAACTAGCAATTAGAGAAAAACAAAAATAAATTTTTTTGGCTTGACATAGCTCTTAAACAGAGAGCGGCCGCTGACTGTAGAGCAATGTTTGCTCTGCCTGAGAGTAGCTAACGAAGTCATTGTCGAAGCGACTATCGACGGTCGTCAATAGAGAACCCTAGTTATAAATAGATTTTGGAGTTTCTTTTTCTCCATAACCAAACCCTAGCCTCCATTCTACAGCAACGTAGGGCAAAATCCCCTCCTTTCAAAGGCTAAAACATAATCCCGCGCATTTCGTTTCAAATTTTCAAAGATCTCTAAGAAAGGAAGTCTTCTTCTCATTGATTTTCTTTGGAGCGTTCTTTGTAAAAATCAAATTTTTATTTCAAAAACCTGGGTCTATGATTTATATGAACAAATTTGAGTAAATTGATGATAGATCTTTACTTATTAGTAGATTTGGAACGGTTTAGCAAATTTTAAAGATTTTGATGAATTTCTTGGAATAATTAAAAACATAAGCTAATTAAAGGGTTAAACAAATAAAAATCCCAATTTCTTGAATAACAATTCATGGGTTTCTTGGATAATCAACACATATCAAATTCTTTCATTAATAATAAAATTAAATTAAAGTTTGATATATCTTTGAAAGAGGAATTGGAAATTATGGAATTATAAGAAAAAAGGGGAAAGGAAAGAAATTAACCAAAATAAAAATAGAAATAGAATATAATATGTGTGTTAAATTCATGCATAATTTTGAGAAATAATAATATTATGTTAAGATGTACTTTTTTATGATCATTTTTAGGATGGAACTAAGGAAACAAACCATTTCTAAGAGGCAGAGAGCTGATTCTTCAAGTTCATTCTCCACAGAGATACACAGCTACAAAGGCTAATAAGAAACTATTAGAGAAATTTGAGAAATTCAAGCTCTTGCTTGAACAAGCGGTTGATTACTCAAAGATACATGAGAATCTTGCTTTCAGAGCACAAATACAGGTAGCAGGATTAGAAGCACATATAATGCATAAACATACACTAGCATTGACTACAATATAAATCACACTCCCAAGTGTAAGAGATCGACGAGTAGTATAAGAGTAGTAACCCAAGATCGTTCTATCGAGCATCGTTTCGTTATTGTGTGATGCTAAGAGTAAATTGTGAAACTAAAAAGAAATAAAGATTGTATTTTTATTATCTAAAATTTAAACTAAACTAAAAAGGATTTAATTTTGCTTTAATTAAAAATGTTGGTCAGATGGATGTAACTCTCCTATAGAATAATTTATTAGATGTGTTTATAATTTTTATATCTCAGTTACATAGATCACATGATCTTCCTACAACTAAAAAATAAATAAGTTAAGCAAAAAATTAAATAAAGTTGCAAAGTTGATACTTTGAATAACTTTTCCCAGTTAATCCTATATGAATTTTGAGTTTATCTAAGAATGCAATATGAATAACAAAAATAAACTTTCAAAGTCTAATTAAACAAATACCATGCCTAAAGAGTCTATGAAATATCAAAAACTAGCAACGAATATATTATCAAACAATAAAACTTCAAAGATTTAAAATCATATCTTAATCCTTTCAAAGATAATAGAGAATTAAAGATATCAATTTTACATAAATCAATTAAAAATCAATAAGTATAGAAATCACATACCGGCAAATCATTTAGGGTTTGTTATTCTATCTGATCTAACTCATGAATTTAGTCACTCATACTCATTATAACCATGAATAAAGAGAAAGAAATTTTTTTATTGATTTTTATGAAAGAGTACAAAAACTATATTTCTTGAATCTCTAAAAAATCTAATAATTATTTTCTACTCCAAAAACATTCATATGCATTAAAAAATCTGAGTTACATTGGCTATTTATAGCTTTGCAAAATTCTAACAGAAACTCTATTTATAAGGAAACTCTAAATTCTCTTAATAATCTCTAGAAAGTCCAATCTGCAACTTCCCCCTTCGATAGTGCCATCGATTGACACTTTCAGGTTCTTACGATCGACGGTTGTCGATAGCTACCTATTGGTTATTGACAATCAGACCTGTAAATTCACAGTTCTTTGCTAATATTTGTGATCCGCTTTGATACTTCAATTTTCTTGCATATAAAATCTTGCAAAAATATTAGAAAACACTAGAAAAACATCATAGTGAGAAATTTGAATAATAAAAATATTTTTCCTTTAATTTCTTGCATTAATCAATAAAATTGGATTACGCTTGTATAAAATAAACTAAAATAAATATACTTTTCAAGCGTAATCACACCTCCAGTTTGAGTTTTGCTAGTCCCTAGAAAATTTAAATATTAAGAAAATAAACTAAAGATCTAAGTTAAAAAGAAAAAATAAATTATAACTCACTTTTGTAGAAATCATGATTTCACTTAACACGTGTAACAAGCCATTAAATCCGTAGATTACCCTAGTGGACGAGTGTTGTCTCGTGAGGGTTTCTAGTGTTACTACCTACAAACATCAAGAAATGTTTATGTTTAAGAAACAAATAAATGGAAAAATAAGGATATGTGTAAAATAAGGAAAATAAAAAAAATGTTAGTATCCTATTAACTATCTATATTATTACTATATATATATATATATATATATATATATATATATATATATATATATATATATATATATATATATATATATATATATATATATATATTGCATTCTATTTCTTTTCCATATCAAACTCAACTAGAGATATATACACAAATATTTATGAAAATGTCAATCTTAATAAATCACTTATAATCTAGTACTTTTATGTATCTATTATGATCATTTAAATTGTATTATAGTTGTACTTTTACTTTCAATTATCCTCTCCTATGCACTTTGGTGATTATGTATATAAGTTTTGTCAAGTCTCAAACTCTAATGAAACTTATAGGAACTTATTTCATATATATATATATATATATATATATAATATTTTCTATTCTTTCTTTTTATTTATAAACACTTGCCTTTCATGTGAACATTTATGCTTACAAGCCACAAATACCCATTTACTTAGCTCATGTTCATAATAAAAGTTCACAAGTATCATTTGTATGAATATGCACGGTTACCAAGGTGCAAGATTCTAGCTACATAACAATTACTTTCTCTTATTTATTATATATACTATATATTTTTCTGAAATATATTGCCTTAATACCAGGCTCACTTTATTTTGTTCTTTTATTATATATATATATATATATATATATATATATATATATATATATATATATATATATATATATATATATATAATAGGTCTTCCCTTTAAATTTTCTCATTATTATCAACTCTTCATGACTCACCGTGTAAGAGTTTAGAGTACATACTTGATTCAAATCCTAATTATCCATATATCTTGTAGTCGGATTTAAAATCTCAATTAAGATTAACTAAAAACTACTATCATATAAATATTACTATTAATATATCAATCTAATAAATAATCAATATAAAATACTTCTAATCTTACTTTTTTTCTTCAAAGAAATGAATAAAAGTTTTTGAAATTTTTTTTAAGTTTTTATAAAACTATGTTAGTTAGTTATGATAGTGTAAAGTATAGTACATCTATTCCATCTCCTAACTTAAATTATGCAATGTTCTTAGTGTAAGAATGTAACTATGCAAACAATATACTAAGAAGTAATGTAAAAGGTTAAGGTTAGAAAACACCTAGTTTTATCATTTCTTCAAAACTTTACACTCCCATCAGTAGTCGATATCAATGATGCCTCTAATGAAGATTTTTTTGTCACTTGTATTTTTGATACCCGCGGAACCCTATAGTCCCCTAGCTCATCCCTTCATCTTCATTGGGAGAAACATGGGTGTTTTCACTAGCATTCATTTGAATACTTTAGCAAGAAGCCGACATTAACATTGTTGATGATGCTTGGTTCGGATTTGTCGTTCTTTGATGGCTTTCAATCTTATGTTGAATGTGTCTGTCATCCTTATAATCGACTCGTTTAGCATTTGGAGTATTATCTCTTATGGTCAAGCCACCACATTTGTTGCATCTCATTATTCTTGCCCTTGCTCTATACATTTCTGATCTTGGTCTCTTCGATTGGCAGGCAGGGTAGAGCTTGATGTTGCTCTTGCTGCATCTGTTGTTCCTACTGGGCGTGTCGAGCACTCATACTTCTTCGCATGGTTGTATCTATGAATGGTTGAATGGCATTATCAAATGTGTCATCCTATGACAAATTGACTGCATTATTCATGCAATTTTTTGTTATCAGAGATAGCAGAACTAACTATGGTTTTGCCAATCTCGGGTATTAGATACATTCATGGGCTTGACCCAAGCACGAACTATCGTGAAGTACAAGATAGATGCAACATCGAATGGGCGCCTTTCTAGAATCATATTCAATAACTTCATTTCCTTTGAATATGGTTTCGTAATTGCAGTGGACGGTAGAATGTTATATTTAATAAATAGGCTTACCAAAACATACTCTCTTCTCACATACCCTACTTTCGAGAATCTCTCATTGAATGCAACATCACTGAGATTTTCGCAACGCTTTGTGATTCGGCGGGAGCCGCTTGGTATCTCATTCACAATATCCACAAAAGTTGGGTGCTCCTCAGGCACATCAGGTACAAGAATTGCCCTTAAGATTTCTTATCTGGTGAATGGCACTTCTCCGCCCCTTACTATAGAGTATCTATGTTGATCCCCAAGTGCCAGTTGCAGATTAGTGTAGAACTCACGCATGATTTCATTGCATGCCGGCTTGTGTACATATCTTGTATATGCTTCTAACTTTGCAACCCACATTTATGCTCTGAAAGCCAAATTCTCATGTATCTCTGAGTAATCGACTAGACATTCGGGCCAAAACTTAAAGTTCTCATATTTCTCTAAGAGCATTTTGTTTGTTTTTGCAGCTTTGTGCCTCTATTGAGAAGATGAGCTTGAAGATTCTACTCTCAGCCTCTTGGAAACGATTTGCTTCCTTGGTCCCATTCTGCAATAAATAAAATGCATCATAATAAGATATTGTTATTTCCCAAAATCATGAATTTAGCACACATATTATTTGTCAATTCCCTTTTTTTTTTAATTTTTTTTAATTTCTTTTGTTTTCACCTCCTTTTATATAATTCCATATTTTCCCATTTCTATTTCAAAAATTTAACAAACTCTAGTTTTATTTTACTATTATTATAATTCCATATTTTCCAATTTTTGTTCCAAAAATTAATCAAACTCTACTTTTATTTTACTATTATTGCATGAATTTGATATACCTTAATTATTCAAGCAACCCGCAAAGTATTATGCTAAAAAGTTGAGATTTTTATTTCTTTTACACTTGATTTAGCATGATTTTTAATTATTCCATGAAATACATCAAAAATACTTAAACATTCGCTAAACCACTCCAAATCTACTAAGAAGTAAAGATCTAACTTCAAATTACTCAAATCTATTAATTTAAATCGTAGATCTAGGTTTTTGAAGTAAAAATCTACATTTTACGAAAACCAATTCAAAGAGAAACCAAATAGAAAAAGGCTTACTTGCTTGAAGGTCATTGAAAATTTAAAAGAAATTATGCAGGGATGTGTCTGTCGAAAGAAAGAATAGTGGCTCTAAAGTGTTGTAGAAAGGAGGCTAGGGTTTGTTTGTGGAGAAAGAGAAACTCAAAGATCTATTTACAACTGGGTTCTCTATCGATGATTGTCGACAGTTGTTTTGACAGTGGCTTTGACAACCACTCTCAGGAAGAGCAAATTTTGCTTTGCAGGGTCCTGCTGTTGACAGCCACTTCAATAGTGGCTTCGACAACGATCCTCTGTTGAGAACTGCCTCAAGCTGAAAGATTTTTTTTTTATTTTTTCTAGTTATTAGTTCCTAAGCTAGTGTTATTCCTAAAATCTAGTTATTAATTTCTAGTTCTAAAAGTAATTCTAAACTAAAAATTAGTTCCCAATTCCAAAGTTAATAACTATGAAAGTTTTTTGTTTTGAAAATTTAAAAATTTTGAAGAATTTTTATTTTAAAACAAAATTGCTAAAATTGTCACAAGTATCAAAACTAAGGTATTTATATAAGCAAGCCATCCTACTTAAAATGTGCATTGTCCTCAATGAATTGATATATCTATTTAATTAAGAGTGCTTAGAAATTACTTTGGTCCGGTATTCATGATGTAACAACTGCAAACAAAAATGTTAGTATATAATATACAATATAATATACATTGTGACTTTGTTTAGCTCGTATCAATGAGATGTCAGAGGATCTTCTAGATCATGAGATTCCTCCGAGTGCTTGAAAATTCCAAGTAATGCTGCAATTATTTTCCATTTACTTTAAATATATGACCATTCTTTGGATTCTCGATATCGATTGCGTCATGCGGATACACAGTTTTAATTATGAACAGTCTAGTCCACTGCGAACGCAATTTTACCAAAAATAGATGAAGGCTTGTGATATGATGATCATGTCGTATTCTCATTTTTTTCCTTCAAAATGCATTAATTATCATATGCATCACATATTATCTCTTCTAATTTATTTATTTGTAGTTTTTCGTAATGAGCCAGCTGCATTGAGATTTAGATTAACGAATTTAATTGCCCAATATGCCTTGTGCTCTATGTTTACAGGCAAATGACAAGTTTTTCCATAGATTATTCTATATGGAAACATGCCTAAGTATATGCTATATAGTAAGTCCATAAAGTATCAATTAGTCTAAACAACCAATCTTGGTGAGATGGGTTAACTATTTTCTCTATATTTTGCTTGATTTTCCTATTGGCCATTTTGACTTGTCCATTTAACTGTGGATGATAATGTGTAGAAATCATGTGTATGATATGATACTTCTTTATCAAATTTTCAAAAGTTTTATTGCATAATAGGAACCCCTATCGTTTATTATGGCTTTAGGAATTCCAAATCTAGACAATATATGTTCCTTTAAAATTTTGATAATAGTTTTTTTATCATTGTTTCTACATATTGCAGCTTCTACCCATTTAGAGACATAATCGACCATTATGATGATATAAACATATCCATTAGAAATAGGAAATGGTCCCATGAAGTTAATGCTCCAGCAATCAAATATCTTAATTATAAGTATAGGTGTTAGAGACATATCACTCTTCCTGGTTAATGCTCCTAATTTCTGACACGACTCGCATCGTTTAGAAAATTCATGTCTCTCTAAACATAGTAGGCAAATAGAAACTACATTGGAGGCTACCGTCTTCTTAGACGAAAAGTGGCCCCCACATACTTATGTATGACATAAAGCAATTATGCTTTGAATCTAATTATCAGGCATACAATGCCTAATGATTTGATCTAAGCAATATTTAAATAAGTACGTCGAAAAAAAATGGTGGACCTTGTATAAAATAATCGTTTGTCTTGCGCACTCAAGTGATTCGGCATTTCACCTATAATAAGAAAATTAATAATTTTAGTATACCCGGGAGTTGTTTTGATTAAAAATAGCTTCTCATCTGGGAACAAGTCCCTAATTGGTAACTTATCATTTCAAAAGTTAGTCGAAAGAGGTGGACAACAACCACATTCGCTACTCCTTCTTTGTCTTTAATTTCAAGATAAAATTCTTAAAGCAACAATATCCATTGGATTAGTCATGGCTTTGCATCTTTCTTAACTAAAGATATTTGAGCACCGAACTATCTGTAAAAGTAACCACAAATGAGCCCAAAATATATGAACGGAATTTATCAAGAGCAAAAACTATAGATAGAAGCTCCTTCTCTATTATTGTATAATTCGTCTATGCGTCATTGAGTGTCTTGCTAGGATAGTAGATCACGCAGGGCTTTTAATCTCTTCATTGCCCTAATACTGCTCCAATCGCATAATCACTTGTGTCGCGCATGATCTCAAATAGAAGTGACCAATTGGAGGTTGCATTATTGGCGCTGTAATGAACACTGCCTTGAGGGTTTCGAAAATTGTTTGGTATTCCTACATCTATTAAAACTACATATCTTGCGCAAGATGGTGAGAAAGAGGTCTAGCAGTAGTATTAAAATCCATTATGAACCTTCCATAAAAACCTACATGTCCTAAAAATGAATGTATGTCTTTCACGGTTTTGGGTATTGGTCTTTTGGAAATAAACTCAACCTTAGCTATATCTACTTCTATCCCTTTAGATGAAACTATATGGCTTGACACAATACCTTTTGTAATCATGATATGGCATTTTTCCAATTTAGGAGTTGATTTTTCTGCTGACATCTTTCAAGCATAGATCTTAAATTAGTTAAACAAGATTCAAAATTGCTTTCAGATACGGAAAAATCATCCATGAATACCTCTAGATAATCCTCAACCATGTCACTACAAAATACTTATTATATATCTTTGAAATATTGCGGGCACATTGCATAATCCAAGTGACATTCTTTTAAAAGCAAAAGTACCAAAAAGACAGGTAAAAGTTATCGTTTTCTGATCCTATAAAGAAATTTTAATTTGATAATAGCCTGAATAACAATAAAAAAAGCAGTAAAGTTCTTGCCCAACAACCCTTTCAAGTACTTGGTTAAGAAATTATAGCGGAAAGTGATCTTTGTATGTTGCTTGATTCAATTTTCGATAATCGATGCACATATGCCAACTCGTAGTAGTATGAGTAGGTATCATCTTTTCATCCTCATTTTTAATTATTGTTATCTCACTCTTTTTTGAAACAACTTGGGTTGGACTTACCCACTTACTATTAGCAATTGGATAGATGATGTCATCATTAAAAAATTTCAATACTTTGACTTTAACCATTTCCATCATGGAATGGTTAAGCCTTCAATACATTTGCCTAATAGGCTTGGCTCCTTCCTCCAAAGTAATGCGTTGTGTACAAATAAGGGGGGTCCATACTTTTGATATCTGCCATATTCCATCAAGGAGCTTCTTTATACTTTCGCAATATTGATAGTAGTCGCTCATCCTTATTCTCATCACGATGCATTGAAATGACCACCGAAAAAGTTTTCTTAGATCCCAAAAATGCATACTTGAGATCTTCAGGTAGCGATTTTAGCTCAAGTATGGATGCTTGGATATCAAATGATATTAATTGCTTTATAATTTGAGATAACTCTTCATACACTTCCATTTTTGGGCTCCATCCAGTGATATTCAAGCATTGAGAATTAGCTAAATATTTTATAATTTTAGTGATATGTTTTGATTTGAGGTAATCAAGGAAATTATCATTCATTGTTAATTCCAAATCTAAAGGTTAAGACATGTACGATGATACGATATCTTCTTTTTCACATATTTGTTCAATATAATTAATGTCATGCAATTCATCATTATCAGTATTTGGTTGTTTGCAAACATTACTAACATTAAGTTCAAGAGTCATATTTCCAAATGAAAGTTGCACTACACTGTTACTGCAATTTATAACCACATTTGCTGTAGCTAAGAATGGACATCCGATGATAACTGGAATATGAAGATGTGAGTTCTTTACGGATGCAATGTCGATAACTATGAAATCCACAGGAAAATAAAAATTCTTGATCTGCACTAGAACATCTTTTACAATGTCCTTAGAAGCCTTTCCAACCTATCAACTAACTATATTGTGATCAGTGTAGCTTTAAGTTGTAACGCCCCACTTCCCGTAGTGTGGAAAGCTGGAACGTTCGGCGTCGAATGATAACTCGACGAGCCTCAACGAAATTTTACAGTCACTATTGTAATTTAATATGAATGACATACAGAAATAAATGAATATTTTTTTTTTGAAAAATAAAGAGATAATAAATTCCTTCAAATAAAATCTGCAATGTTACCATAGATAAATTCTTTCTGAAAAGAAAAGGACTGTCTCATATGAAATTAAATATAGCGCCATGTGCACTTATTACATTTCTCTAAAAAGAAAACAGCTAACAAAAGGAAGTAATCACTCCTGCTGATCTGCTTGTTCCTGGAAGTACAACATATCCTGTTCTGCCACTGGTGGATCTACCTCTTGATAGAAGCCTGTATCTGGTCATGCATAACCAGAATCGTCAGCAAAGCGATCCAATATTAAATAATAAAGAACAACAAAAAAAATTAATGAATAATAATATCTCAATGTCAGGGACAATCATGCAAATGAAGGACGGGAGGTTTTACGTATTTATACTTATCATCACTATTACTTTAATCGATGTCTTTTAAATTTTTACAGTTAATGTCTTTTAGTTATGGTATTTGAAAATTCAAGAAAATATGAATATAACTGAGCTGAACGCATCCCCGTCTACCCCCGGGAAAACGGAACAGTAGTTGATCGGAGCCTATCCCGATCCTCCCAAAAATGGGAAACAGTGGCACAGTAAATTGATCGGAGCCTATCCCGATCCTCCCACAAGTGGGAAACAGTGGCACAGTACAGTTACATTCAGTCGTCTAATTCATATGAACCTAAATTTTCCCCAAATCCCCAGTGTATATCAGGTTCGATATTAACTGTCAAATTTTAGTATTAATTGGTGATTTTCAGAAATTTCAGTTCAGTATGTAGATTGGTGATAATAATTAAGTTCAGGGTACAATAACAATAACAGTGACATCTGAGGAACAGTATAACATTACAGTGGTTAATTATCTATCACCAATCATATACAGTAGCAGTTTGCATTTAAACAGTGTCTTATCTTACTTCATATCAGTGTTATCTTTTTTTTCCTTTCAATATATAATAAAAATTTGAATTAAAACTTATAACATAACTTTCTGAATTGTATGCATAATTCAAAAAAATATAAACTTGTGGATTTTATTTAAACACCCTTAAAATAACATGTCTGTGGGTTCAGATAACAATAGTAGTTACATATAAAAAGAAATCGGGGTAGTTCTAAATGCGCCCACATACTATATGGTAAAGTGGTTTACATCATAGGGAAAAGGATCCACACTAGTGAAATATGTGCGTATTTAGAACTACCTAAAGTTTCCTGCACTACAACCAGGTAGTTCTACATGCTCACCACAAACTATTTACTAAGGTGGTTTACAACATAGGAGAAATAGTGCTCACTAGTGAAATAGGTGCGCACTTAGAGCTTCCTAAGGCTTCACTGAAATTGCAACAAAACAGGGAAATGAAGGAGAGAAGCAGCAGCAGACGCAGAAGCAGAAAAAAGAAGAAGAAGAAGCAGAAGCAGGAAAACAAGAAGTAGCAGGAGCAGGAAAAGAAGCAGTAGCAGAAAAGGAAAATATAATAACAAAAAAAAAAGACTCTTCAAAGATTTCTTTTCCTGTCACTATGTGGTGATAATATTAATATATTATCTGAGAAAGAAGAAAAGATGAGCGAACTGTAAACAACTCTGATATTAAATTTATAAGCTCTGGTTCTTCAATAAAAGGCATCTAATATGAGAAGCAGAGCTGACGCATAAATTTTATGGTTAAATAACCAGTTTGTAAGCTTGTATAACTTTCTCAAACAACTTTTTGCAAACAGCAACAGATGAATATTACCTATCACAGATAATGCAAACTTACCCTTCTTATCTCCTTCCTAACCTTGGGGAATTTGTAGATTTGTTTTTTTTTTTTTTTTCGTTGTATCATCCTAAACTACACAATCAAAGGAGGCAGGTTTACCTTACCAGCCAACGGTCAAGTACTTTTATAGCCACTTCTAACTAATAGTTGATTTGGCAGGAATATGGCACCAATTAATAGGCAAATCCAATTGGCATCAGATGACATTCAATCATAGTAAGCTCTGTTCAATTCATACACAAAACCTTCACAATCTTAACGTGAGATCTACAAACGACCCCAAGAAGATGATAACTAAGCAAGGGCATGACTTTAATATGAGAACAAAGCAAAGATAGATTATATATGGACGTGTCATTCCAAGTCAATGTTCATGCAAACTCCTAATCCTAGTTTTCAAATGTAACAACCTTTTTCCTACATCTCAAAATATTGGACAAACAAACCATTAAGTTGTGAATGTGAGTAAGACCCACTTAGCCTTCCACAAATAAATGCTACAGATTACACTGATTTTAATTAGAATTCAGTGATTTAACTTAAACAAGAATCGATCACACATTATAATAAATAAATAAATTTAACGTTAAAGTTGTTTATCAATATAGTAGCAGATAAACTAAAGATTACAAACCAACAGTATTAAGTTCTAAAACTCGCTTTACGCCACATTTTGAAATGGTAGACAATGAAGAGACCATTTGATGTTTACAAGCATTACCCTCAAAAGATGTTTTACGTGTAACAAATATTGTGATTTACAAAGTAGGTTAAATTCCATTAGCATAATGTTCTTAGCACATTGCGATCATGTTAAAATCAGTTGAAAGAAATAAGGAAAACTGTCCAACATAAAAAAAAGGCTCTTTTGAATGTTCAATATGGATTTGATTTCCACAACTGTGATGTTAATGTCAAATTATAAAAATAAATATAAGGAATAGCATGTTCAATGAGTTTAAGAACTCACATTAGCCGAGTCTCTTCTTTCTTCCCTTTTCCTTTCCTTACTTCCTTTCTCTCTCCTTCCCGTACGTTCTGAAATTTTCTGCGTTCCAGAGAAGAGGGAAGGACCATATTTTATTTTTTTTTGAGTTTGAGATAAAATCTTGTTGGTTGAGATAAAATTTTGTTGTTGAGATATAATCTTGTTTGGTTGAGATATAATCTTATTGTTGATATATAATCTTGTTTGGTTGAGATTTAAATAATAAAGTTTTGGATAAAGATAATTATGAATTTATTTTAATCTCAACCACTTTTATATCCTCATCGTAATAGAAAACAAACCCCCCTTTATCTATTTTTTTTCCAGATTTTAATTTAATTTAATTTAATTTATTATTATTTATTTATTTAATTTTTTTTGAACTGAATTAAATGCAATAATAGAAAAGTGGTCGTTACATTCTACCTCCCTTAAGAAAAATTTCGTCCTCGAAATTTCTTTAAACTCAAATGATGTAGAGGAGTTATACCTTTACTCAAATAAGTGTGGAACACGCTCTCGAATGTCTTCCTTAGGGTCTCCAAAACTATCCTTAAATGCTTATTGTGATCCTCTTCGATCCTTGAATACACTAATATATCATCTATGAACACCACAACGAATTTATCCAAATATGGAAGAAAAATCCGATTCATTAAGTTTATAAAAATTGCAGGTGCATTCGTCACTCCGAATGACATCGTTAAGAATTCAAAGTGCCCATATCCAATTTGGAACATTGTTTTAGGAATATCCGACTCCTACACTTTTACTTGGTGATACTTAGACTTAAGGTCCAACTTGGAAAATACCCTAGCACCACTAAGCTGATCGAACAAGTCATCAATTCTCGGTAGTGGGTATCGATTTTTTGTAGTGACCCTATTTAATCCCCTGTAATCAATACATAATTTTTTTTTTTACCTCTATCTTTCTTCTCAGTCAAAAGTACTGTTGCACCCCAAGGGGAAGTATTTGGTCTAATGAAACCTTTGGCTTACAATTCGTCTAATTGTATCTTTACTTCTTTTAGCTCTGCTGAACCCATTCGATATGGTGCTAGAGAGATCGGTGTAGTGCCAGGAAGAAGCTCAATAGCGATCTCCACTGCCCTATCTGGTGGTAATCCTGAGAAATCCTCGAAGATGTCCAAAAACTTTGACATCACTGGGATATCAGCGGGTATGGCATCCATTTGGACTACTACTCCATCCGTAGGTCGAGCTCTAAATTCTGCAGGTTCTTTGGTGTTGTTGTCACCAATGAACTCGAACTCTGGGTGATTCGGTATCCTGAAGACAACGCTTCTTCTCCGGCAGTCAATAATTGCATGAAAGGTACTTAACCAATCCATTCTCAATATCATGTCAAATCCGTGAGTGTCAATAATTAGGAAATTAGTATAAAATTCCCTTCTACAAATTACTACAGGACACAGTCTACACATTTGAGTAGAAACAATCCCCCCGTTACCCGTACTTATCTTCCATCTAGTGTTCAGGTTCTCATAAGGTATGGCATGTAGTGTCACAAATTTAGAAGAAATAAAGCAATGTGATGCTCCTGAGTCAAATAAAACTGATGCGGGTATATGATTGACTAGTATCATACCTGCTACCACGTCATCTGACTTCTCTGCTTGATCTGCGGTTAGGTTATACGCATGTCCGCGTCCCATGTCCACTGTCTTATTCTTCTTAGCCTGCTCATAAACTCTATTCTGAGGTGGAAGTGGTCACCTATTCTGATTGCCATTCTGATCCTTTTGTGACTGCTGTTGTTGTTGAAATACTGGAAGGCTAGGCGTTGGCTCCATGTTCCTCCTTCGTGGACAACCCCCGATCTTATGTTCACTTGATCCACATGCTAGACATAAGTTGTTAGCGTACCGACACTCCTTGATAGTGTGTCCTAGCTTCTAGCAATGTGTGCAAGTAACCCTCTGTTGCGAAGAAATGACCAGACGCTTCTCAGTATTCCTAGATGAAGTTCCTTCCAACATTTGACTGGCCGACCTCTTGGGTGTAGAAGACTGAACCCTCCTTTTCTTATTTATCAATTGCTCTATATCTCGAGCTGCATCAATGACTTCAGCATAGGTCTCCATTCTGGAGGTTACTAAATACTTCTGGATATCTATTCTCAATCCCTGTTGGAAGCGATGAGCCCGATCTGCCTCATCTGATACCATGTATGGCGCAAATCGACTCAGACGAACAAACTCTGATGCATACTCTTCTACTGTCATTCCTGCCTGCCTCAAGTTAATGAATTGGTGCTCCATTTCCCTCCTGGCTGCTCTAGGAAAGAACCTTGCAAGGAAACTCGTTGTGAAAGCATCCCATGAGATTGGTTGGGATAGTCTATTCTCCTCTGATTGCCACCAAGTCCTTGCTATATTCGTCAATTGAATTTTGACGACACTCACCTTGTCAGCATCTGGAATCCTAACAGCTCTTAATAAGTGTCCCATCTGCATGAGCCACTATTTAGCTTCCAAGGCTCCTACTGTTCCTGAGAAGGTAGATGGATGAAGGCGTCTGAAATCAGATATCCCTCCAGGACGCTGGTCCCTCGGTTCTGCCACACGATCCAAGGCCGCCATCACTCCTGCTCGAAAGGTTTCGGCCTGTTGTTGTTGCGTGTCGATCATCTTACTAAGCAGTCCTAACATCTCATTGGCTTCAGTAGTGTTCGAGGTTAAGCCAGAATTTGCTCCATTCTTATTAGTCTGACGAGCCATCTTTTTGAGGAAACGGGATAATGTAAATATTACTTAAATAAACGTAAATAGATATATTTAGAAAAATCATATTTATGTATATATAGATATATAGTCGTATTGAACCTTAAATAGTTTAGCGAAATTAAACTATTATATTTATTTATTTATTTATTTGGCGACTGTAATGATATTCAAGTTTGTTCAAATCACTTGAACAGACTTAAAGAAGCCTGGGCTCTGATACCACATGTAACGCCCCACTTCCCGTAGTGTGGAAAGCTGGAACGTTCGGCGTCGAATGATAACTCGACGAGTCTCAACGAAATTTTACAGTCACTATTGTAATTTAATATGAATGACATACAGAGATAAATGAATATTTTTTTTTTGAAAAACAAAGACATAATAAATTCCTTCAAATAAAATCTGCAATGTTACCATAGATAAATTCTTTCTGAAAAGAAAAGGACTGTCTCATATGAAATTAAATATAGCGCCATGTGCACTTATTACATTTCTCTAAAAAGAAAGCAGCTAAAAAAAGGAAGTAATCACTCCTGCTGATCTGCTTGTTCCTGGAAGTACAACATATCCTGTTCTGCCACTGGTAGATCTACCTCTTGATAGAAGCCTGCATCTGGTCATGCATAACAAGGATCGTCAGCAAAGCGATCCAATATTAAATAATAAAGAACAACAAAAAAAATTAATGAATAATAATATCTCAATGTCAGGGACAATCATGCAAATGAAGGACGGGAGGTTTTACGTATTTATACTTATCATCACTATTACTTTAATCGATGTCTTTTAAATTTTTACAGTTAATGTCTTTTAGTTATGGTATTTGAAAATTCAAGAAAATATGAATATAGCTGAGCTGAACGCATCCCCGTCTACCCCCGGGAAAACGGAACAGTAGTTGATCGGAGCCTATCCCGATCCTCCCAAAAATGGGAAACAGTGGCACAGTAAATTGATCGGAGCCTATCCCGATCCTCCCACAAGTGGGAAACAGTGGCACAGTACAGTTACATTCAGTCGTCTAATTCATATGAACCTAAATTTTCCCCAAATCCCCAGTGTATATCAGGTTCGGTATTAACTGTCAAATTTTAGTAACAATTGGTGATTTTCAGAAATTTCAGTTCAGTATGTAGATTGGTGATAATAATTAAGTTCAGGGTACAATAACAATAACAGTGACATCTGAGGAACAGTATAACATTACAGTGGTTAATTATCTATCACCAATCATATACAGTAGCAGTTTGCATTTAAACAGTATCTTATCTTACTTCATATCAGTGTTATCTTTCTTTTCCTTTCAATATATAATAAAAATTTGAATTAAAACTTATAACATAACTTTTCTGAATTGTATGCATATTTCAAAAAAATATAAACATGTGGATTTTATTTAATCACCCTTAAAATAACATGTCTGTGGGTTCAGATAACAATAGTAGTTACATGTAAAAAAAAATCAGGGTAGTTCTAAATGCGCCCACATACTATATGGTAAAGTGGTTTACATCATAGGGAAAAGGATGCACACTAGTGAAATATGTGCGCATTTAGAACTACCTAAAGTTTCCTGCACTACAACCAGGTAGTTCTACATGCACACCACAAACTATATACTAAGGTGGTTTACAACATAGGAGAAATAGTGCTCACTAGTGAAATAGGTGCGCACTTAGAGCTTCCTAAGGCTTCATTGAAATTGCAACCAAACAAGGAAAGGAAGGAGAGAAGCAGCAGCAGACGCAGAAGCAGAAAAAAGAAGAAGAAGAAGCAGCAGCAGGAAAAGAAGAAGTAGCAGGAGCAGGAAAAGAAGCAGTAGCAGAAAAGGAAAATATAATAACAAAAAAAAAAGACTCTTCAAAGATTTCTTTTCCTGTCACTATGTGGTGATAATATTAATATATTATCTGAGAAAGAAGAAAAGATGAGCGAACTGTAAACAACTCTGATATTAAATTTATAAGCTCTGGTTCTTCAATAAAAGGCATCTAATATGAGAAGCAGAGCTGACGCATAAATTTTATGGTTAAATAACCAGTTTGTAAGCTTGTATAACTTTCTCAAACAACTTTTTGCAAACAGCAACAGATGAATATTACCTATCACAGATAATGCAAACTTACCCTTCTTATCTCCTTCCTAACCTTGGGGAATTTGTAGATTTGTTTTTTTTTTTTTTCGTTGTATCATCCTAAACTACACAATCAAAGGAGGCAGGTTTACCTTACCAGCCAACGGTCAAGTACTTTTATAGCCACTTCTAACTAATAGTTGATTTGGCAGGAATATGGCACCAATTAATAGGCAAATCCAATTGGCATCAGATGACATTCAATCATAGTAAGCTCTGTTCAATTCATACACAAAACCTTCACAATCTTAACGTGAGATCTACAAACGACCCCAAGAAGATGATAACTAAGCAAGGGCATGACTTTAATATGAGAACAAAGCAAAGATAGATTATATATGGACGTGTCATTCCAAGTCAATGTTCATGCAAACTCCTAATCCTAGTTTTCAAATGTAACAACCTTTTTCCTACATCTCAAAATATTGGACAAACAAACCATTAAGTTGTGAATGTGAGTAAGACCCACTTAGCCTTCCACAAATAAATGCTACAGATTACACTGATTTTAATTAGAATTCAGTGATTTAACTTAAACAAGAATCGATACACATTATAATAAATAAATAAATTTAACGTTAAAGTTGTTTATCAATATAGTAGCAGATAAACTAAAGATTACAAACCAACAGTATTAAGTTCTAAAACTCACTTTACGCCACATTTTGAAATGGCAGACAATGAAGAGACCATTTGATGTTTACAAGCATTACCCTCAAAAGATGTTTTACGGGTAACAAATATTGTGATTTACAAAGTAGGTTAAATTCCATTAGCATAATGTTCTTAGCACATTGCGACCATGTTAAAATCAGTTGAAAGAAATAAGGAAAACTGTCCAACATAAAAAAAAAGGCTCTTTTGAATGTTCAATATGGATTTGATTTCCACAACTGTGATGTTAATGTCAAATTATAAAAATAAATATAAGGAATACCATGTTCAATGAGTTTAAAAACTCACATTAGCCGAGTCTCTTCTTTCTTCCCTTTTCCTTTCCTTACTTCCTTTCTCTCTCCTTCCCGTACGTTCTGAAATTTTCTGCGTTCCAGAGAAGAGGGAAGGACCATATTTTATTTTTTTTTTGAGTTTGAGATAAAATCTTGTTGGTTGAGATAAAATTTTGTTGTTGAGATATAATTTTGTTTGGTTGAGATATAATCTTATTGTTGATATATAATCTTGTTTGGTTGAGATTTAAATAATAAAGTTTGGATAAAGATAATTATGAATTTATTTTAATCTCAACCACTTTTATATCCTCATCATAATAGAAAACAAACCCCCCTTTATCTATTTTTTTTTCCAGATTTTATTTTAATTTAATTTAATTTATTATTATTTATTTATTTAATTTTTTTTTGAACTGAATTAAATGCAATAATAGAAAAGTCGTCGTTACAAAAGTTCTCCTAGACCTAGGTATTTGTAAACCAAGTAAGGTAAAAGATTTACACTAGTCCCCAAATCTAGTAAAGTTTTATCTATATTATATTAATATATTAGACAAGAAATAGTAGGACATCCAGGATCTTTGTATTTAAGAGGTATTTCATAATTGAATAAGACACCTAACTGTTCTGTGAGAAATATTTTTTTTCAGTATATTGTGACGTCTTTTAACTCCACCAGTGTTGTGCTTAAAAATTTTTTCTTTCACTTCCTATCCCAAGCCAGGATAAAGGAGGAGGGTTTTGGTAGGCCGGTGACAGCCAGCATAAAATATTATTATATATTATGACATGAGCCAAAATATCAATTTAGTTAGAGCATTTCCTACTAAGCGATGCGCTACGTCGGAGTTCAGGTGTAGTAAGAAATGTGTGAGGGTTGTTAGGTCGTCACTCAGAAGTGATGGACCACGTTGGTGTCCAGATGTGATGGCAAATGTAAAAGAGTCTCGTACCTTAATAAGCAGGGTGGGTAAAAAAGTTAACTCATGAACATATGATTAAGTTGGCATCATGAAACATAGTTTCCCTTACAAGTAGATTAACAGAGCTAATTGATACTATAATTAGAAAGAGGGTTAATATTTTGTGGTGCAGGAGACAATATGGGTGGGTGAGAAAGCTAAAGTTGCAGAGCTTTAGAGTTATAAACTTTGGTATACAGGCAGAGATAGAAATCGTAATGGGTCGGTGTGATCATATATAAATAATTATTTAGGGATGTAGCGGAGATTAGGAGGAAGGGTGATAGGATTTTATTAGTTAAACTTATTTTATATAGAGAGACTCTTAATATCATTAGTGCTTATGCACCACAAGTAGGACTTGATGAATGCATTAAATATCAATTTTGGGAGGATCTAATTTGATAGTACAAGGATGCCCGCTAGAAAAAACTATGTATTAGTGGTGACCTCAATGGGCATATAGGAACTAGTTGTAATGGATTTGATAGTGTAAATAGAGGATTTGGTTTAGGAGAAAGAAATAAAATAGGTAACTCAGTTTTAGATTTTATTTTATCTAATGATTTGATTTTAGTGAATACTTGGTTTAAAAAAAGAGTTGTTCACTTGATTACTTTTAAAAGTAGATCAAATTATAGATTTCTTTTTAACTAAGAGGGTAAATAGAGATAATTGCATCATTTGTAAGGTAGTTCTAGGTGAGAGTGTAGTTTCCCGACATAGACTCTTAGTTTTATATATTTAGATTAGAAAGAGGCTTAGAAAGATTAATCATATATTAGATCCTAAAATTAAGTGGTCACGATTAGAAGGTAATCAAAAGTTTTTGTATATAAAGAAGTATAAGAGCAGATTGGAAGGGCTATTGTGATCCTGATCTAACATGAAATAAAATGGTTAGATGTATTAAAAGAGTAGTTAAAAATATATTTAGTGAGTCGAGCGGTAGTTCTCCACCATATAAGGAAAAATCATGGTGGAATGAAGATGTAAAAAATACTACTAAGATCAAGTGTGAACTATATAGAGATTTGAAGAAGAACAATGATGGAACAAGTTTTGAGATGTATAACTTAGCCAAGAAGGAGGTTAAGAAAACTGTTCGACATGCAAAAACTAAATTATATAAATAAGTGTACGAGAAGTTTGACAATAAAAAGACAGAAAATGATATATATATATATATATATAATTGTCCAAATAAGAGAGAGAAAGTCTAGAGACTTATGTACTGTAAACTGTATTAAAGATAAGAATCAGAAGGTTATAGATCAAGATGAAGAGATTAAAGAAAAATAGAAATATTATTTTGATAGATTATAATATGGTAGTTTTACTCAAAATTTTGAGAGATCTTACTATTCAGTATGAGGATATGAATCGTACTTTTATTCGCATAATTAAAGAATCTAAAGTAAAAGAGATTTTGAAGAGGATGAAATTAAGAAAAACTGTTAGTTTAGATGAGATTTCTATAGAGGTATGGAGATAATTAGAAGAATGAGTGTGAGGTAGCTGACAGACCCTTTTAACAAGATTTGGTAAATTAAGAAAATAACAAATGAATGAGGAAAAGTACCGTACCTCTATATAAGAATAAGGGTGATATTCAGAGTTATTCTAACTATCGTAGAATAAAACTCATGTGTCACACTATGAAACTTTGAAAAAGGGTAATTGAGCATAGATTAAGGCAAACTGTTAAAATATCATAGAATTATTTTGGATTCATGCCAAGGCGATCGATAACAAAAACTGTTTATTTACTTCGTCAATTTATAGAGTGATTCCGTGAGAGAAATAGAGATTTGTATATAGTATTTATTGACCTAGAGAATGCCTACGATAAGGTACTACAAAAGGTGCTTTGGTAAACATTGATAAAGAACATAATCCCTATCAAGTATATTGACATAATTAAGAACATGTATGATGGAATAGTAACCAATGTCAGAATATGTGGTGGTCTAACAAGTAATTTTTCTATCACAATTGGATTGTATTAAGGATCTGCATTCAGCACATTCTTATGTTATAGTGATAGATGGGCTTATTAGAGCCATTTAGGATGAGATACCTTTGTGTATACTATTTACTTATAATATTATCATAATTGATGAGACACAAGCAAGGGTGGAAACCAAGTTAGAATTATGGAGATACACACTAAAATCTAAAGGTTTTAGATTGAGTTGGTCCTAAACAGAGTATATGAAGTATAAATTTAATAAATGATGAACCCTAAACTATAGTGTTCTGACACTGAACGGGCAAGAGATACAACTGGACAGTGAATTTAGGTATTTGGGTTCTATTATTCAAAATGATATAGAGATCGATAGTGATGTCAACCATAAAATACAAACTGGCTGGTTGAAATGAAAGAGTGCAAAAAGAGTTTTATACAATCGTAACATTCTATTCAGACTGAAGGAAAAATTTTATAATATTACTATGATGCTAGCTATATTATATGGCACAAAATACTAGGCTATAAAGAAATGTCATTCACAGAACATAATTATAATAGATATTCACATATTTTGCTGGATATGCGGTATACTAGGAGATATAAAGTAAGAAATGAAGATATTCATACTAAGATATGTGTATCCTCCATCGATAAAAAGATGTAAGAAAATCGCTTATGATAGTTTGGTCAATGCACTAGTTCGACGAAAGAAAGACCGAAAAAAATATGAATGGAGGTGATACAAAAAGATATGAATTAAAGAGGTTTAAATGAGGAGATTTTACTTAATAGGAATGAATGGAGAAAGATTATCAACGTGATCGATCCAGCGTGATTCTCTTTTGGTTCATGTTGCCTAACCCCAAGTACTTGGAATAAAAAACTTACTTGTTATTGTTGTTGTGATGTCTTTTGATGGTGCACAAGTCCTTCAAAAATTTTGCGTATGAGGGAACTTGTTTAATTGCTTCCAGCAGAGATATATTGATCTATAGAAAATTTTTAAAATTTTAGTATAAGATGCAGTAATATTTTTATATTTTAATTTTTGAGGAAACAATACAGGTGACTTATAAATTGTGGAAATGGATTCTTTAGAATTATCATTTTTAGATTGTTGTACTAAATCAATGCCCTATTTCACTTCAGTATTTTTTTGAAATGGGCTCATAAGGCACTTTTCCACTTCGTTAGTTTATTGCAACAGCTATAATACTGGCCTCCAGTTGAGATAGTAGCTTACCTTTCTCCTTTGTTTGCAACGCAGAATTAAGATGGCTAATCTATAATCGAATATCGCTGAAGGCTGTCACATTCTGATTGTTGATTATTTGCTACGATTGAATAAACTATGATTGCACTTGGATCATTTGGTCCATTTTCTGCTATATCTACAAGAAATTATCCTCAAATTTTCTCTTGGGTGGTGGTTGGTATATCGAAAATTGTATAGTAGGTTGGACATATTATTGAGGTGGATTAGTGGGTGGCTTATTTTGATGATTAAATTATTGTTGAGAATTCTGCTTCTATTGAAAATTTGGATGGTTTCTCCAACCAGAATTATATGTTTGTGAATATGAGTTATCAACTAGTTGAGGAGCAGCATTAAAGGTATTGTTCATTTAATACCTTCTTAAAAGAAAGAAGTGTTGGACATTCATGAGTCACATGTCCATATAATTCACAAATATCACAAAGTTCTGGAACTTCTTCTATTGTCTTAACTGTTTCAATTTTCTTTGCACGCAAATTTTCAAATTTCTTAGTAATAGAAATCAATTGTGTAACTCTATCTTCGGTTTCCCCCACCTCTATTATGAGATTTCTCTTTTAATTAGTGTCTATCCGAAATATCCTTAGTTTCCTAGGCTTGTGAATTCTCGGCAAGTGAATCAATATAATCCCATGCTTCCTCAGTGTCTTTGCTTAAAAATTCACTATTGCACATAATTTCTATAAATTTTCTGGTTGCAGTACTTAGCCCTTGATAGAGCGTACTTCAGTCCTCCATATTTTGAAACCGTGATATGGGTATGAGAGTAGTAAATCTTTAAATTTATCCCAATACTTGAACAATAGTTCATCTTCTTTCTGACGAAAGTTGAGATTTGCTTTTAAATATAATTTGTTCGATGTGATGGGAATAATTTCTTTAAGAATTCTCTTTTTATCTCATCTCATCTTCCTATTAAATTAGGATGTAAAAAATATAACCATGTCTCTGCCTTATCCCTAAGGGAGAATGGAAAGAGTTTAAATGTAAGTTGCTCTGCAGTAATATTTTGAAGATCAATAGTAAAGCAAATTTCTTTGAATTCTCGAAGGTGCAAATATGGGCTCTCAAAATCCATCCCATGAAATTTAGAAAAAGGCTGAACTACTCTAGATTTAATCTCGAAGTGTCCCATATTAAAAAAATGCAATATATGAAGGTTAGGTTATCTTATCAAGTTGTAAATAATCTCATAACGATCTCCATTACCTCCATGATGGATATGATTATCATTTGTATTGTCATCTCCACATCCATTATTATTGTTATTATTCATGTTGTTCTTATTATTATTAGTAGTGCTCATGTCATAGGGCATTTGGTGGATTGGAAGTGTGTGTGAATCTAAGTACGAATGAATTAGTCTACCATTTGAAGTTCTTTTCCAACTGGTCATGCAAATTTAGAATAACAAAAACTAATGACGTAGGAACCGTAATTTATACTAAAGTGTAACACAATAGTATGATCTCTAGCAATGGCGTCAAAAACTTGAATGCAATCTAAATCGTACACTTCCAAGTATAAGAGATTGGCAAGTAGTATAAAGACAGTAACTAAGATCGTTCTCTCGAGAATCATTTTGTTATTGTGTGACACTAAGAATAAATAACGGAACTAAAAAGAAATAAAGAGTGGATTTTTTATCTTAAATTAAAACTAAGCGAAAGAGATTTAAATTTACTTAATTAAAATTGTTGGTTAGATGGATGTAACTCCCCCATAAAATAATTTACTAGATGTGTATATTCTTTTTAAATCTTAGTTGCATAGATCATATGGTCTTTCTACAGCCTGAAAATAAATCACTAAAGTACAAAATCAAGAAAGTTGCAAAGTTGATACTTTGAATAACTTACCCTAATTAATCCTATATGAATTTTGAGTTTATTTAAGTATGCAATATGAATAATAAAGACAAACTTTTAAAATCTAAGTATACACCTTACCTAAAGAGTCTATGACATCCAAAAGTAGGCAACAAATATATTATTAAATAATAAAACATGAAAGACTTAAAATCATATCTTAATCCTTTCAAGGATAATCAAGAATCAAAAATATCAATTTTACATAAATCAATTAAAAGTCAATAAGCATAGAAATCACATACCAGTAAATCATCTATGGTTTGTTATTCTATCTGATCTAACTCATGAATTTAGTCACTCATATTCATCATAACCATAAATAACAAAAAGGAGAACTCTTTTATTTATTTCTATGAAAGAGTACAAAAACTAAATCTCTTGAATCTCTAAATTCTCTAATAATTATTCTACTCCAAAAGCATTAATATACATTACAAAATCTGAGTTACATTATCTATTTGTAGCCTTACAAAATCTTAATAGGAATTTTATTTGTAAGGAAACTCTAAATTCTCTCAAAAATCACCAGAATATTCAATCTGTGGCTTCCTCCTTCGATAGTGCAATCGACAGCTGCTCTCGGGTCTTCTTACAATTAACAACTACTTGTTGGCTATTGACAGTAAGACCTGTAAATTCACAATTCTGAACTGATATTTGAGATACACTTTGATACTTCGATTTCCTTGCATATAAAACCCTGTAAAATTGTTAGAAAACACTAGAAAAGCATCATATTGAGGAATTTGATTAAAAAAAATAATTTTTGTTAGTTTCTTGAATTAATCAACAAAATTGGATTACGCTTGCATAAAATAAACTGAAATAACTACTCTTTTCAAGCGTAATTAGGCATGAAAAAAAATTGTGCATGATTTTTTGCTAATCAGCGACCAACACTTGGGGATCAACATGCATACAATGTGTCTGATGAACACCAATCATTTGTCGATATAGTTAATGAAATACCAAGCGTCTCCCGCCTATTCAAAGAGCTTAGCATAAATCTCAGTGATGTTGCTTTCAATAAGAGTTTCATGAAAGTGGGTTCTGTATGATAGGAGCACACATTGGTAAGGTCATTTATCAAATATAACATACTACCGTCCTCTGCAATAACAAAATTATATTTAAGGGACATGGTGTTACTAAATATGATTATGGAAAGGCATCGTTCGATGTCGCCTCCATCATGCACTTCACAATAATTCAATGATTGGTCAAGCCCATGAACATATCCAGTATCTGAGATTGGCAAAGCCAAACCTAGTTCTACTATCTCTGATAACGAAAATTTGCATGAACAATGGGATCGATTTGTTATCAACTGACACATTTGAAATATCCATGCAACCATTTACGGATATGACCGTTCGAAGAATCATGAACGCTCGACATGCCCAGTAGGAACAACAGGTACAATAAGAGCAACATCAAGCTGTTGTCTCGTTGGCTGACCCTGGAGAGCAACAACAAGAACAAGGAGATGCAACAGCTGCGACAGTCCAACAAAAATAGATTATACTCCAAATGTTGAACGAGTCAATTATAAGAATGGTTGACATTCAAAGAAAGGCTGCAAGTTATCGAGACTCGGCAAGTATGAACTGAGATCGTCAACAACGTCAATATCAACTTCTCACTAATGTATTCAGACAAATTGCTGGTGAAAATGTTACCGTTTCTTCTAATGAAGACGAAGAGATGAACTAGGAGACCACAGGATTCCGTCGGTGTCAAAGATGCAAGCAAAATAAAGGTCTTCATCAACAGCATCATTGATATAGACTACTTGAGGGAGTGAATTTTTCTGTACAAACTTCAAAAGCTAGGTATTTTATAACCTTAACCTCTTACATTATTTCTTTACATATTGTTTGCATAGTTATATTTATGATGCACTAAGGACATTATATAATTTAAGTTGGGGGTGAGATAGAAACACTATACTTTACCGTATCATAATTATCTAACATATTTTAAAAATTCAAAAATTTTCGTTTCTTTGAAGTGAAAAGTAAAATTATAAGTATTTTACATTGCATATTTATGAAATTAATATCTTAATATTGATACTTATATGATAGTAGTTTTTATGCAATCTTAATTTAAATTTTAAATATGACAATAAAATAAATGGATACTTAAGATCTGCATCAAGTATGTACTCCAAACACTTACATAATGAGTCATGAAATATTAATAGCAAAGATAAAACTTAAAAGGAATACCTATCTTATATATATATGTATATGTGTGTGTGTGTGTGTGTGTGTGTGTGTGTAAAAGAGAGAAAGAAGAAGAAGTGAGCCTAGTATTAAGATAATTTACTTCGAGAAAAAATATAAATGTATAGTATATATATATTATATAAGAGAAATTAAGTGTTAAGTAGTTGGGTTTGTGCATCTCGGTAAGCATGCATACTCACATGAATGATACTTATAGACTTTTGTTATGAAAGAAAAAAAAATAATAAAAAGGGGTTATATATATATATATATGTGTGTGTGTGTGTGCGTGTGAAGATAAAGAATTCATATAAGTTTGATTGGAGTTTCAGACTTGACAAGACTTATATACACAATATTAAAAATAGAAGTATATCTATACAACAACTTCTAAGCCTTTTATCCTAAGTATTTGGGGTAGGCTACATGAACCAAAAAAAGAATCATGCCGGATCGATCACTTTGATAGAGTAAGGAACGCCCCAACGAAATTCATATTTTGTCTCAGGTCATAATATGTGACAATATTTTACGCTGACTATCACCGGCCTACCACAACCCTCCTACTTTATTCTGACTGGGGATAGACAATGAAAGGATAAATCTTTAAGCACAGTACTGGCGAAGTTTAGAAGTATATCTATAATAAGATTAAATGATCATGATAGATACATAAAGGTATTAAATTATAAGTAATTTATTAAGGTTGACATCTTTATATATATATATATATATATATATATATATATATATATATATATATATATATATATATATATATATCAAATTAAGCTTGATATGGAAAAAAATGAGAAGAAAAAATAATATAGATAGTTAATAATAGGATACTAACATTTTCTTTTTATTTATTTTACGCTTATCCTTATTTTTCCTTTTATTTATTTCTTGAACTCAAACATTTCTTAATATTCGAAGGTGATATTCTTATGAGACAATATTCGTCTACTAGGGTAATTTAAGGGTTTAATAGTTGTAATACGAGCTATATATAATCGTGATTCCTACGAAAGTGAGAGGATTTATTTTCTTTTTAGTTAGGTCTTTAGCTTATTTTCTTTGTTTATAAATTTGTTGGGGACTAGTAAAACTCAAGTTGGGGGTATGATTATGCTTGAAAAGTGTAGTTATTTTATTTTACTTTTGCTAACATAATCCAATTTTGGTTATTAATACAAAAGATTAATGTTTTATTAATTAAATTCTCCACTATGATGTTTTTTTTAGTGTTTTATATGCAAAGAAATCGAAGAATCAAAGTATATCTCCAATATCTGCATAGAACTATGATTTTACAGGTAAGATTATCGACAACGATCTATTGGCTATCAACAGCCATCAACTGTAATGCAACCCGGGAGCGGCTATCGATAGGGTTGTCGAAAGCCACGTCTGCAGTTTGATTGTTTTGGAGATTTTTACGAGAATATAGAGTTTTCTTGTAAATAGAATTGTTATTAGGATTTTGTAAGGCTATAAATATATGATTTAATTCAGAATTATGAAAAGGCTTTTGAGTGGTTAATAATTTTTAGATAGTTTTAGAGACTCAAAATTTAGTTTTTGTACTCTTTCATAAAAAACAATAAAAGAAATTTTTTTTTCTTTATTCATCGCTATGATGAGTATGAGTGGCTCAATTCTTGCGGTGGTTTCAGATAGGATAACAAACCCTAGGTAATCTACTAGTATGTGATTTTTTATGTTTATTGTTTTTAATTGATTTATGTAACGTTGATATCATTGATTCCATATTATCTTTGAAAGGATTAAGATAAGTTTTTGTGTCTTTGATGTTTTATTGTTTGACGATTTATTTGTTGCGTAGTTTTTGATATGTCGTAGACTCTTTAGGCAAAGTATATGCTTAGACATTGAAATTTTATTTTTATTATTCATATTGCATGCTTAGATAAACTCAAAACTCATATATGATTAATTGAGAAAAATTATTCTAAGAATCAAGTTTGCAATTTTGTTAGATTTTGTGCTTCATTGATTTATTTTCCAGTTGTAGAAAGACTATGTGATCTATGCAACTGAAATATAAAAAGTATAAATATATTTAGTAAATTATTCTACTGGGAGTTAAATCCATCTGACCAGCAATTTTATTTTAAGTAAATTTACAATCTCTTTAGTTTAGTTTTAGTTTTAGTTAAAAAAATCCAATCTTTATTTTCTTTAGTTCCATAATTTATTCTTTTAGTGTTGCACAATAATCAAAACGATCCTTGAGAGAACGATCATGAGTTACTACCCTTGTACGATTTGTCGATCTCTTGCACTTGGAAATGTACGATTTAGATTGTAGTCACCGCCATACCAGAGCTCTAAGGTGTTTTCTTGTTGTTCTTCGTAGCAAATTTAATTGATCATTTTAGTAGTTAAGTTTTTTTGCTTTCTAGTTCGGATCTTGTGGATTTTGTAGTAAAAATTTGATTTTTAATTGTCCTCATAAATAAAAATATCATTTTAATTAATAAAAGTATGAAGAATTAATCTTTCTTAGTTCTAGGATATAGATGACTAGAGTAACAACTGTAGCATAATTTTTATTTATTTTCTTCCTAACCGAATTATAAAGACATGATATTTCTATAAAAAAGATTAAAAGATGATAATTTTTAGATCTAATGCTTTGATAAGTTATATTTAAGTTTGTTTTTGATAGCATTTACTTAGTTAGAATTTGGAATTGTTTCTTTGGATTTTATTTGTAGAATCTCTATTGATATAATTTGATTTTATGAAAGTCACGATTTTTGATGAGTTATGCTTACACAACGCTTAATGACTCATGCTTAGGATGATTGAATAAGATCTTTTTGATATAATCGTAATTGTTTTTGTTTAAAAGATAGGAGGAAGATAATTAATTGAGTATTCGGCTGTGAACTAGAGGATTCGATGTCCTAGGCTAACTCTAGAATAAAAAAATTCATCTTTTTCATGCTATTGTTGACTTGCTCGGATAATAAAAAAAGTAAGATTATAAAACATTTGAGATCCATATAGGAACAACCTTTTTGCGCTACAACTACACTATGCTTTTGTAGTAAATTTGTCACATCAAGATATACAGTTATAATAGAAAACTATCTTGTATTTGGATTTACTTTAGATTTAGTCCCACATCACCTATTGGATTATTTGTATATTACTGAGAAACCTATAAATATATATCTCTTAACTTATAATAAATAGATTAATTTGCTCAAATTATTTCATAAATGGTATCAGAGCGCATTATGAAATAAATTTTAGCTATCAATCTCAACCATCCTAATCGATGATCGACTCTGATTTTGACTCTGACCTCGATTCAGAAACTGACTCCAATTCCGACTCTGACTCCGCAATCGTATCACTAATTTGATGTTTTCTCTGATTTAGACTCCGATTCTGATTTCTACTCGCGATTGCATTGCCAATTCGATTTTGTGTTTATTTCAGTTTATGTTTCTTCTCAACTTCGTGACTGTACGGACTCTGACTTATCCCTCCATGACTGCAAGGGTATATCCAAGTTTGATGCAACCATTTGCACCTTCCATTTTCTATAGCTATTTATAAGAAAGAAGTTTATCTACTACTTACTACTGCTTCTAAAAAAGAAGCTTATCTAATGCCTACTACTGCTTCTAACAAAGAAATTTATTTGTTACTTACTACTAGTTCTAAAAAAGAAGTTTATATGCTATCTACTAATATTTCTTAGAAAAAAGTTTATCTACTATTACCTATTAATATTCGATGGGGAATAAAGGTCTACCATGATAGTGACGGGTGTGTTCTGATGATTCAAATGATTTATTTACCACAACTACTACTGTTGCTCATCCATTTATAGTTAATCTGTACTATTGAAAAGAGAGACAGTATTTTCTAATCTGTTTAATAAGTTAGGTGTAATTGATATTTATACTCCAATTTTAGGGGCAATGTTAGATTAGAAAACTATATTGTATTTTAGCTTAGTTTAGCTTTAGTCCTATATCGTCTGTTGGATTATTTAAATGGTGTTGAGAATCCTATAAATATATGTATCTATTGACTGATAATAAATAGATTGATTGGCTCGGATTACTTCATAATCTATATACACACATACATACATACATACATACATACATACATACATATATATACATACATACATACATACATACATACATATACGACCATTGACCGTTCATGTGAATACATATGCCTCTTGAGGCATAAATATCCAATTACTAAGTTTATATTTGTGTTATTAGTTCATATTGTTCAAGTGAACATGCATGCTTCTTAAGGCATATGCACCCAACTATTTGATACTCACTTTCTTTTATTTCTTCATAAAGATCCTTGTCTTAATACCAGGCTCATATTCCTTTTTTTTTGTATTTTAGATGATAATGGTGTTCATAATGGTTCTCTCATCCTTATTAGCTTTCATGACTCATTGTCTTAGTGTTTGAGGTGCATATTTATTTCTAATCACAAGTATCAAAATATTTCGTTGTCAGATCTAAACTTTCGATTAAAAATTACTCAGGAATACTTATTATTCAGGTGTCAACCTAAGGTATCACTCCTAGAATCATTCATTTCCATTATATTGCTAAATAAAGAAAGGAAATTTTTTCTGAAATTTTTTTTTTTTTAGTTTTTTGTTGTATTTATACATAAGTTATAATTTAAGACTACCTTAAGCGTATCATACTCCACCCCAAATCTAAATCATGTAATGTCTTTAATTCATAAAAATAAAGTATGGAAAGCGCAAAATAGCAAGGACATAATGAAAATACTAGAGAATGATTAGAGTACAACTGGGATTTGATGTTGTCCTCTTCACTCTCACTAGAGCCCTACTCTTCATTGGTGTTGACCTTGCCCTTGCCCTTGCCCTTACCCTTATCCTGGGCCTCTTTCACGTCTGAATTGCATGGAGTATTCTCACCTGTATCTTCATCCATTAGGATGATTGTTCTCTCGTAATATGCTAGTACATTGAGAAACAAGTTGTAGGTGGCATTAATGACATCACTTGAAGCGTTGGTTGTACTACTCCAAGCGATATTGTTGCTCCTCCATGCATAAGCCACATCGTTACATCATAGGTGAACTACATCAATGATCTTTGTAGACCCTCCAACATTATCTCTAGGTGTGGGGCAGATTAGGATACTGCTCCTGCTTGCCCTTACTCTTGAGATAGATCTCGATCTGGTTGTGTTGTTGTTGTCACCTCTATTGGTTGATCTGCATATCATTTTGATAGACCAGAATCTGTACTTGGTTAGGATGCGCATAAGGGCTTCTTCTTACTATGGTGTCAGATAAGGCCTCCATGTGATATGTTATTTTATCTATTGATGAATGACAATGCTCTGCTCATGGCAAATTTGAATGATGGGGGATGACAGAAATAACACAGGCTTCTCAAACTTGGGGGCTTCAGGCAATTCTTGACTTAGTACATGCACTAGATTATGGCTGAGTGCATAATCTCTAGTGAGTTCTCTCAAAAATAGAAAGGCTAATATCATTTCCTACTTAAGCAACCTGAGTGTAAGGAATCCCATATTGAATCCATAATCCATTAGATTTTTGCACATCTTCCTGAATGTTGGTGAATCAGTCAATGTTTGGTCTATCACATCCCCAAATAGTGGGTTGTCTACAGGTATATCCTTGATAGGTAGGGCGGCTAAGATTTTCTGTCGAGAGAATTCTACTACCTATCCTTACATGCTCGAGAATGCTAGGTGGACTTCTGTCGGTGGCTCAAGACAAGTGTAGAACTCCCACACAATCCTGTTCACTTTAGGCTAGTGATCATGCATCGTATATCTTCCAACCTCTCTTCTCTTACTTAAAAAAAACAAAAGTTTTCATGCATTTTAGTGTAATTTACTAGTCTTTCTGGCCAAAGTTTGAATTTTTAAAATTAGACATATGTTTTTTTATCAGCTAGCCTAGGCATGTGCATTTGACTCTCTCATGGTAGAGTGCTTGCGCCGCTGGACTCGATCAAGGTTGTTTCACAGTCATTTTCTTGGGCACCATGCTCATGATAGTGAGAAATACTTTTAAATTTATCAAGTTTGATATAATCCACAAATCATCATAATAATTACACATGTCTTGTTTAATTTATTTATTCTCTTATCAAATTAATAACACATGGTAGGTAAGTGATTATTTCACTACTTTGGCAGATATGGCCTCTAGTTTATCCAAGTTTAAATTAACATTATGCTTAAGTAAATAGGTAAAAATCAACAATAAACTCTAAAAATTTGTCCAAACAAGTCTTGAATCACATATGAAGAAATCTATGTGTGCTATTTCCAACAATTATCTCATGGAATCGTTAGATCTAGGTTTTTCTTCAAAAAATATACTTTTAACAAAATATAAACCCATTGAGAGGTGAAAAAGTGAGAGACTTACTTGATCCAATACTTCAAAATTTCAGGAATTAATTCCACAGGATTGTTAGGGTTGTCACAAGGAGAAGACGGCTGTCGATGGAGAGTACCTGATCTAGGATTTGGGAGTGTGAATGAAGAAAATGTTTCAGATCTACTTATAGAATAGAGCTGTTGTCGACCACTGTCGGAAACCACTTCGATAGCAGTTTTGACAGCAGCATTCCAGCAGATTAAGGGTACCAATTTAATGGGGGCGTTATTAATAGCCGCTTCAATAGCTACTTTATTAGCGGTTTCAATAGTGCCTCTTTGTGGGATTCAAAGTTAGCCACTAAGATGGGGTAGTCGATAGTCGCTTCAACAAACCCTTTCTACTAACTACAACTGAGAAAGATTATTATTTTTTATTTGTTTTCTTTTCCTTTAAATGTTATATTTGTCACTCTAAAAACTTTTTGTACGTAAGAAAATAAAAATGGTTGGTGCTCTGCTAAAACTAAACTAAATCATGTTAGTGTTCTTAGTAAAATTAGTAATTCTCTAAACTAAACTAAACCAAGTTAGTACTTATACTAAAAATTAGTGATTTATGAATGTGAATATCATGTGTATGCAAACCATGGAATCGTCAGTAATCCCCTAACTTAAATCACACATTGTTCCCAATAAATTATTAAAATATTGAAAAGCTCTTGAGAATAAATAAAAATTTAAGGAAAGTAGAAAACTATGCATGATTACCTGCACATTATAAAACATAACTATGAAACAAAATTTTGTTAGCATCAATAATGTACATAATATTCATATATACATATAAGTGTCTTGACCAATTCTTCAAATCAATGGTGTGGGATTCACTAAATAGGTGAATTCCTCCAGATAAGTAGGAAGTTATAAGAAGAGTTTTAGGCATTTTTCGTTAACCTTAAAATGTGACAAATTTTGAAATTCTCTATTCTATTGTGCCATATGAGTACACTATTTTGATTATGAATGGTCTCGTCCATTGTGAGCGTAACTTTCTAGGGAATAAATGCAGTCATGAATCATATAACAACTTGTCAGATGGATCAAATGTATGATGCAAAATGTGTTGGTCGTACTGCGTTCATATTCTCCTTGAAGATGCATGCCTTTTCATACATAACACGTCTTAATTCATCCAACTCATTTAATTGGAGCATTCATAAAGAAACTGTGATGTCTAAATCCAAATTTATAGTTTTTAATGCTAAATACATTGTATGTTCAAGTTCAATTAGAGGTGATAAGCCTTACCATATATCAACAGGTATGGTGCCTAAAGGGAGTTTTAAAAGCAATACATAAGCCCATAAAAAGCATCAACTAATTGCAAAGACCAATTGTTGCGAGTGGAGTTTACCGTTTTTTCTGGAATTTGTTTTACCTCCCAATCAGTAAGGTTTGCTTGTCTTTTGATTATGGGTGATAAGATGTGTAGATTTTGGGCGTGATTTGAAACTTTTTTATTAAGTTCTTGAAAAATCAGTCATATAAATAGGAGCCCCAACCGCTTATGATGGCTTTGGAAACACCAAATCTTGTCAATCTCGTTCTTTCAAGAATTTAATTATGGTTTGTTGATTAGTTATACAGGTAGTAGCATCTATCCATTTAAATGGATAATCCACAGCTATAAGGATATACAAAATAGTCTTCTACTATATCACTAAATTTACTGATCATGCATTTCTAAAAGGCTGCAGGTGCATTAAAAGGTCCAAATGCCATTCTTCTAAAAGCAGAGTGCCAAAGGGACAGGTGAAAATGGTTTTCTCTTAATCCTAGAGCAATTTCTATTTGGTAATATCTAGAATAACCATCTAAAAAGCAATAAAATTCTTCATTTGCAACTCTTTCAAGAACCTAGTCAAGAAACGATAAAGAGAAAAGATCCTCCTTATTACCTGATTTAACTTCCTATGGTCAATACACATACGCTGATTTGTAGCAGTATGAGTCGGACTCACTTACATATTATCTGCAATTGGATAGATAACGCCTGCATCGAAGAGCCTTAATACCTTGGCCCTAACCACCTCCCTCATTGCAAGGTCGAACTGCATTGCATTGTCCTAGTGAGCTTGGCATCGAGCGAATACTCTTCCTTGCAATATGTACAAATAAGGGATCCATACCTTTTATATCAGCCATATTCCACTCCAAAAATATCTTGCGCGTACAAAGCACAAATAATAGATACTCTTCCTGATTTTCCTCAAGATGTGCTGAGTTGACTACTGGAAATATTTTCTTAGGTCCCAAAAATGCGTACTTGAGGTTTTCAGGTAAAGATTAGAGCTCGACTGATGGGGCCTCTACTCTGGATGGAATTAACTTCTTTATCAGTAGGGAACTCTTGAATACTTTTTTTCTTGGTATCCACCTAGCAATATACACACGATGAGCATCATTCATATAGTTTACGAATAGAATAATATCATCTAAATTGAATTATTCCAAAATTTTAGTATTAGACAATAATGCCATCTCCAAAGGATCGGAGATACATAAGGACATGATGTCATTCTCCCCATAAACTTCTTCAATTAGATTAATGTCATGCACTTCTTTCATGGCAAAGCTAGGTTGCTTGCAAACATTGAAAATATTGAGTTCTAAAGTCATATTGCCAAACGACAATTTTACCACTCGTTCCTACAATTTATCAGAATTAGTGATGTGATAATTTAATTGCAAGCGTACAGTATCGGTTGTAGCGCTAACAGGTCGTTCCACAGAGATCTAAGGTGTTTTTGCGTTCTCACTAATTCTATAATCTAACGGATTAACAAAGAATTCTAAGTTGGAAGGATGAGTTTTAAGTTCTAAAGATTAGCCTAGGATTTCGAATTCATTAGAATAATAGCCTAACAATGAATTATCTCTTTCTTTCTAACATTTTAATTATGCACGGTTAAGTAACATATTAAAAAGGTGATATTTTTAATTTGATTTTAATTAAGTGCCTCTAAGTATGACCTATCAAGTGATGTGCAAGTATAGACCATAAAAAATAACACTTTTCTTAAAAATAAATTATATCAACTAGAAAATCTTATAAACAAAATCAAAGAAATAAACTTCAAACCCTAATCTAAGTATAAGCTATCAAAAGACCGAACTTAATTATAACCTATCAAAGAAATTAGATTTACAAGTTTATTCAAGTCAATTTATTTATAGGAAAATCTGGTTAATGATTCTGAAAATAAACAAAGAATATGAATTCCAAATCTCATCTAAGCATAGATTATCAAAATATTAATTAAGAATAATCTATCAAAAAATTATGATTTACGAACTCTATATTTTATTTATTTATAGAAAAATCATAATTTTATTCCTTTTTTGGAAGAAGATGTGATAAATCCTGTTAGATCTATTAAACTATCTTCATCTACATCCTAGGGCTAAAGAAAATTAGTTACACATACTTTGAGTAAGCAAAATCTTTTTTTCTATTTATGAAAGCAATTAAAACTAATTTAGAAACCGATAATAATCTAAACTAGAAAGCAATTAACTCTATCTAAAAAGCAAATAAAAACTTGAAAGCAATAGCGTACCTCTGGAGTATGGTATTGCGACCGTCACCCTTTCAGCAAAATCCTAATTTTATTAATAAAAAACGAGTACAAAAATTATAGCATCCTCCTTAGAATACAAGGATACGGCCAATATATAGGCTTCGGAAATCAAACCCTAACTCCAACAGAATTGAAAAACTATAAAATTACAATGAAGCTCTCGAAGAAAATTCAGCTATAGAGTCCACCTTTTATCCCAAGTATTTGGCGGCTAATGCCACTAATTAGCGGCATAATTAGGGTAAAAATTGTTGAAATTTCTTCCCTATGTCTTTTGTCTCGTACTATTGGTTTTCTTAACTGTATTTGACTTTGACTCTCTTAACTATTTTAATCTTGTAGGTTTGCTTTCTTTGAACTATTTTATAGGATTTGTTTCTTAATCTGGCTCTTATTTCATGCCATCTCCTTGTTTGAATCGGATTACCTGAAGAAGACACTAAAAATATCTGAGTAGTATTTATTTATATACAAAAATAGATAAAATATGGGAGAAAAAATATAATATAGAAACTCATCACACTCCCACATCTATTTTTCGCTAGTCCTCGAGCAAAACCTAACCCTAAAAAGAAAAAGAAAAATTCTAACTCACTTTTGTAGGAATCACGATTGCACTTAGCACGTGCAACAAGTCTTTAAACCCATAGTTTACCCTAGTGGACGAGTTGTGTCTCGTGAGAGTTTGCAGTGAATATACCCACAAAATTCGTGAAGAAAATAGATTAAAAAATAAAGAAAAGAAAAATAAGGATAAAAAAAAAATCAAGAAAGATAAAAAATTTATACAAAAGAAAGAAAAAATCTTTTTTATATATGATATTTTCATAAATTAATCTCACTAATATACAAACTCAAGAATGCATTTAGATTATCAATTTTCAAATCGAGCGTCATATCAGATACTCTTATCATTTTAATTAAAAATTTAAATCCTATTTTTCAACACCTACTAACAGATAATCCATTGGCTCTTATGCATCTACGTGCACGTGTGATAGTCTACTTCAGTGTTGGACTCCAACTCTAACTCATGATTCATCTGCTCTCTCATAACAATTTTTTTCTTTTTTTCTTTTTTAAGAATATTTTACCTTTCATGCGAATATTCACGCTTTCTTAGGCGCAAAGTACTCGATTACTCAGATCATACTCTTTCTCTAATTTTTTTAAGAATATTTCACTTTTCATGAGAATATTCATGCTTGCTTAGGCGCAAAGTACCCGATTACTCAGATCATACTCTTTTTTTCCCTCTTGAGGCTATTGCCTTAATACCAGGCACACCCCATTATTTTATCACTCTCGAGCCTATCGCCTTAATACCATGCTCACCCTATTATTTTATTCTCACTATTTTAATTTTGAGAGAGAAAACTTACTCAATCGTTATCATTTTTTTCCTTAATCTAATAAACTATTGTGAAGTGAAAAATAGATGTACACTTGCCTCAAATCTACTATTAACAGTATTTATTTTTATTATTTTAATCTTTTTCATAAAGTTCTGAGTGTATCGTCCAATCTACTCTCCTATTCAATTTCAAATCTAAATTTATTCTTTTATCTGTAATTAGAATGATCTATTGATAAAAATATATAAATTTTTTCAGCTTTTTTTGTTAGTTATCTTAAAAACTACCCAAAATGCAAAATAAAGAAACCCAAAAATCATCTAAAAAAAATAAGAACTTTAAAAAAAACTAAAATCTTAGAAAAACACAAAGAAAATATCTTAACCCACTCCCCCACACCTAAACTCGTGTATGCCCTCATACACAAACCAAGTGTGGTAAAATAAATATGAAAACTATTATACAAATACTATATAAATAATGTGAGTCGTAAAAGTTACGTTCTCAATATCGTCACCCTGTTATCGCATGGAAAGTAGTTACGACCTCTCGATCGCTTTCCACTTTCATAGTGTATGAGTTTTAAATGTGAAGTATGTGCATTATTATATCTCATCATCCTCCTACGAGTCACGAGTTACCTGTCTGTAGTTTATGCCACCCTCACTTTTTCTTTATCTACATGTAAGCATTAGTAATTGGGTTAAAGAATTCTTTATTATAAACCTACCAATCATCGTTAGTAACAAGCATACATGTAGAAATATCATGAGGTGAGAAGAGTGCAATATGATCAAGTGAATATGGTGGTGGCTCTTCTAACTCACGAAGTAATGCGAGCTCCTCTGCAAACAAATCCTCAAAATTTTGCTTAAATCAATAGCACACTTGCACAAGTATCATCATACATAGAATCAGTATGTGCTAATTCATCTAATAATATGAGCTCATGTTTGAATATTTGCTCAAATGAGGGTTCATCATCAGTGCAAGAGGTCAAATGAGAGTGCAAACTATGAATCATGTTGACCTCAATGAGGGAGCTCATTGTGTGCTTATCCATATTGAATATATTCAGTGCCACAGTCATATTCCCAAATGATAGCTTCATGAGGTCACTCCTGCAATCAATTAATGCATTTGATGCTGTAAGGAATGGTCTACCCAAGATAACAAGAATTTGATTCCGTTGATTGGAAATCGGCTCAGTTTCTAAGACAATGAAGTCTACAGGAAAGATAGAATCGCCGACCTTAATGAGCATATCTTCAACCATACCAAGTGGTGTCTTGATCGAACAATCAGCTAGCTGTAATGTGACCTTGGTAGGTTAAAATTTTTCTAACCCCAGTTGCTGATAAACAGTGTAAGGAAGCAAGTTAATACTTGCCCCTAGATCAAGCAACGCCCTATCAATTGTAGTATTCTCAATGGTACATGAGATTGTAGAGAAACCTGAATTTTTGTACTTAGAGAGGATTTGTGATATATTTGCAGTAAGAAAAACTTTCTCAGGAATGTTTCTTCTTCGTTTCTTAGTACCAAATTCTTGAGGAACTTGGTATAAGTAGGAACCTGTTGTATAATATCAAGGAGTGGAATATTAATCTTCACCTGCTGAAATATTTCAAAAATATTTTTTACTTGCGGTGAAGGCTTCCTAAGCTGATTGAAATATGGTACTTTTGGCTTAGGAACAGGTTCTTCTAAAGGAGTATGTGACGGTAATGGAGGTGATGGAGATGGTGCAGCCTGCAAAATAGTAGGAGTGGGATCAGATGGCATGGCAACATTATTGTCCACTTGCTTGCTAGATTTGAGTGTGTGAATGGCATTGCATTGGTGGACATGCGACTAATTTGAGGAACTGGCATTAGGGTTCATTATGGGTTGACTTGGAAAAGTACCCTGGCTACGTTCACTCAACTGACTCACTAATTGTCCAACCTACTACTATATACTCTTAATAGATTGAGAGTTCACAAGTAGTTGCTGACCTGTACTTTGAATAGAATCAGTTGATACTTTCATTAGATTTTGCATGTGTGTGTCAAGGTTAGACATATGCGTGTCAAACATGAAATGAGACTTGAGAAGATTTTCAACGTTCTTCTCAAGTGACTGAAGTCGCTTTTCTTGATTATTATTAGACCCCTGTTGTGGATTTGAGTGGTTTTGTGCAGGTGGTATATTCTGGTTGTTTCCATGATTTGAAGCGTTTGGGTGCTGATAAGCACCCACATTTAGTTATGGAAACTGACCATTAACTGGAGGCTATATGTTAGGGTTAGGGGCCCCCTTGATATTGCCCCTGACCTCATGAGAGATTCGAATGGTTTCTCCAGCCAGGATTATATGTAGAGGCGTATGAATTGTTCATGGGTTATTGATACAAGGTGTTAGCCTATTCAAGTGTGGGACCCATGAGATTCGTTAATAATGGACACTCCTCCATAACGTGATTTGGAGTTCCACAATTAAAGTATGTGGGAATTTGGATTTGATTCACTTGACCCACCGGTAGAGCACTAGGAGTCTCAAGTACCTCAATTCTCCTTATAAGGGTTGCAATTTTAACTTCGGCAGCTATAGAGCTGTTGACGCTATAAATCCCAACCTTATATGCAGTAGTTGGTGCACTGGGTTTCTCAGTGGAACTCTCCCACTGCATAGTCTTCCACGATAAGTCCTCAAAAAAGTCCCATACTTCATCCTCGTTTTTTCTCATGAACTCCCCCTGACACATGAACTCAAGAAGAGTTTTGGATGTATAATCGAATTCTTCGTACAAGATTTGACACAGCTGCCACTTTTTTATTGCATGGTGGGGCACTGAGCTAATAAATCCTTGAACCGTTTCAAGTATTTCTAGAAGGGTTCTCTCGGCACTTGATGGAATTGATTGATTTAATTTCGTATTCTTGTCATCTTTTGCGTGGGATAATACTTCCTAAGAAACACCATATCGAATTCATCTCAAGTAGTGATTGAATCAGTAGGCATACTGTACAACCACTTCTTGGCATTATCCTTAAGTGCAAAGGGGAAGAAGCGGAGCTTAATTGCATCCTTCGATAAGTGCTGCAGTTTTATCATTACTCATACTTCCTGAAATTCACTGATAAAGAGATATGTATCCTCTGAATCAGAACCAGTGAATTTAGAAAGCATACTGATGTATTGTGGCTTCAACTCATAGTGATTACTCGCTGTGTATGGAAGTTTTATGCATGATAGAAGTGATGTGTGCAACGGGTAACATTGATCCTGAAGGATCGGGATCGGTTAGTCCATCTTGTCTCCCATAAACAAATCTGATCTTACAAGTCGACCAAATTGATTATGAGTCCAAAGTGGCATGAACTAGTGACTGTGAGTGTATGCGTGAACTTCCTAAACTAATGTAAGAAGTGGATTGTGGTGGAGATAGAACGGTGGAATAGATATGATCAATTTAAAAGATGTGATTCCTACTGTTACTAATTTATTTATTTATTTTTTATTTTTTTACAAAACCAGGTAACCAAAACACAGAACCGGAAAAAAATTAGAGTCGAACAATACCCAAATTGCCGCTAAATAGCAGTTTTTACTGCTAAATAGCGGCAAAAAGAGAGAGTTTAACTCTCTGGTTACTGCTGCGCAGTTTCGAGACTTCTCCGATTCCTTTTGTCTTCCTATATTTGCAATTTCTATTTTCTACACACTCAACACACACTGTTAACCAGTAAAACATTAGAAAAAGCAAGAAAAACACCGTCAATTTTTGGCAACGACGCTAAAAACTTGATATGATAATTTAATTACAAACATACAGTGTCGGTTGTAGCGCTAACAGGTTGTTCCACAGAGATTTTAGGAATTTTTGCGTTCTCACTAATTCTATAGTCTAACAGATTAACAAAGAATTCTAAGTTGGAAGGATGAGTTTTAAGTTCTAAAGATTAGCCTATGATTTCGAATCTATTAGAATAATAGTCTAACAATGAATTATCTCTTTCTTCCTAACTTTTTAATTATGCACGGTTAAGTAACATATTAAAAAGGTGATATTTTTAATTTGATTTTAATTAAGTGCCCCAAAGTATGATCTATCAAATGATGTGTAAGCATAGACCATTAAAGATAACACATTTCTTAAAAATAAATTATATCAAGTAGAAAATTTTATAAACAAAAGTAAAGAAATAAATTTCAAACCCTAATCTGAGTATAGGATATCAAAAGACCAAACTTAAGTATAAACTATCAAAAAAATTAGATTTACAAGTTTATTCAAGTCAATTTATTTATTGGAAAATCTAGTTAATGATTCTAGAAATAAACAAATAATATGAAATTCCAAATCTCATCTAAGAATAGATTATCAAATTATTAATTAAGCATAATCTATCAAAGAATTATAAATTATAAACTCTATATTTTATTTATTTATAGAAAAATCATAACTTTATTTTCTTTTTGGAAGAAAATGAGATAAATCCTGTTAGATCGATTAAACTAACTTAATTTACATCCTAGCGCTGAAGAAAATTAGTTACTTATAGTTCGAGTAAACAAAATCCTATTTTTATTCATGAAAGCAAATAAATATAATCTAGAAAGCGATAATAACTTAAACTAGAAAGCAATTAACTCTATTAAAAAAGCAAATAAAAACTTAAAAGCAATGGCATACCTTTGGAGCACGGTATTGTGGCCGTCACCCCTTCAGCAAAACCCTAATTTTATTAATAAAAAATAAGTACAAAAATTACAGCATGCCCCTTAGAATACAAGGATACGGCAATATATAGGTATCAAAACTCAAGCCCTAATTCTAACAGAATGGAAAAACTAAAAAATTACAATGAAGCCCTCGAAGAAAATTCAGCTATTGAGTCCACCTTGAAGACGCTATTTGGCGGCTTATACCGCGAATTAGCGGCATAATTCGGGTAAAAATTATTAAAATTTCTTCCATATGAGTCTTTTGTCTCATACTATTGGTTTGTATGATTGTATTTGACTTTCACTCTCTGAAATATTTTAATCTTATAACTTTACTTTCTTTGAACTCTTTTATAGGATTTGTTTCGTAATCCGGCTTTGATTTCATACCATCTCCTTGTATGAATCGAATTACCTGAAAAAGACACTAAAAATACCTGAGTAACATTTATTTATATACAAAAATAGATAAAATATGGGTGGAAAAATACAATATATGAAACTCATCAATTAGCTATAGCTAAAAATGAACATCTGAAGATAGCTACTATTTGCAAATGTGCATTAGTGGCAAATGCAGTAGCACTAACAATAAAATATAGGGAAAAGTAAAAATTATTAATCTACACAAAAATGTGTACTGTTAGAGATTGACACTGTTAGCTAAGTCACTCAGAGCTTTATCAATTTGTATTGTCCAATCACATACGAAATCATCGGGAATTCATGACCCTTGTACTTAAGCTGCATCTCTAAGTAGAATAATGCACTTACCTGCTCCGTAAGAATGCATTCTTTTGCATATTATGGCATCTTTTCACAGTGCATGTAACTTCGAAGAATTTGACATATGCAGGCACTTAATTAATTGCCTCCAACACTGGTATAGTAATTTGTTCCTATTTAAAGACATTAAGAATTTCAACATAAGAAGTATGTACACTCTTATTCTTTAAATGATGGGGGAATGGTATAATAGGCTTATAAATGGGTGTAGTAGTATTTGAATCAACACTACTTTATTGTGTCAAAGCATCACATGGTTTTGTTGAGTTTTTATCATTCTTTGAAATCAGTTCATCAAGCACTTTACCATTTCGTAAACTTATTATAGCAGTTATATTAGGTGTATCATCATATAATGTAGAAGAAAAAGTATTGGTACTTTAACCTTTAGTTGAATTGCTTACCTCTAGTTGGTGGAAGCTTACCTTTTCACGTACATACATTGCTGAGTTAAGATTGCTTATCTGGGCTCTAATATCATTGAAGACTATCGTATTCTAACTGTTGATTGTTTGTTATGACTATATAAATTGTTGTCGAGTCTATATCGTCTGATCTATATACTGCTCGATCTGGGCTAACTTATCTTCCAAGTTGCACTTTGGTGATGGTTGATACACTGGAGCCACTATTGTGGCCATTGATGGAACATACTGTTGCAGCATAAGAGTCGAAGCTGACTTTGTAGGCTGGGCGTATTGTTGTTGAGAGTTTTGCTTCCACTAAAAGTTTATATTATTCCCCACTGCGGCTATATATTGAGGAATACAGATTATACACTTGATGAGGAATTGCATTTAAGGCATTAGTTTGTTCGTTTAACACTTTTTTGAAGGCAGACGGAGTTGGACAATTTCGAGTAATATGTCCTTGTAGATCACAATTTTGTATCGGATATCTCTTGTACTTCCTCCTATATCTTCATTGTCTCCGATCTCTTAGTGAGCAAGTCATCAATCTTTTTAGTAAGATTAATTAGTGGTGTGGTTATATCTTCAGTCTCACCGAGCTGATTAGCCCGCTTATGTTTGGAGGGTGGTTATGGATTGACTCCTCTCTTAAGCATCCACAATATCCCAAGCTTAAGAGTTTTCAGCAAGGGGTTCAAGATATTCCCATGCTCTATCAGCATTCTTTCTTAAAAACTCACCTTGTCTCATAATTTATATCAATTACTTGGTTGCAGTATTTAAACTTTGATAAAAGGTACTTACCAACCTCCATATCTTAAAGCCATGATGTGAGCATGAGAGTAGCATATCTTTAAATCTATCCTAGCAATCAAAAAATGAATAAAAAGTAACAAGTTTCTTATATAGGTAGTTGGTTCAATGTGAAAGGAAGAATTTCTTGAGGAGCTCTTTCTGCTTATCATCCCATCATCCAATTAAGTTTGGCCTCAGTAAGTGTAATCATATTTTTGTCTTGTCCTTTAAGGAGAATGGAAAGAGCTTTACCTTTAATTATTTTGCACTAATATTCTACAAGTTGATGGTGGTGTAGACTTCTTTAAATTCTCGAATTTGCAAGTAGGAGCTTTCCTTATCCATACTATGGAACTTTGGCAATAGCTATAAAACTCCTGACTTGATCTCAAAATGCCCTATATTAAGAGGGACTAGGAGAATTAGGTTGTCATGTTGGGTTGTAAATAATTATGTAGGGCTCTCTCATTACCTCAATGTTGGCTCTTATTATTATTTGTATTTTCACCCCTGAACTCCTTATTGTTGCAATTATTGGTTGTGTTCTAATTGTTGTTACTCATATTAATAGGCGGTGGATTAACTGAAAGATGTAGCGGGTCTGAGTGTGACTAGTGGTGTATATCATTTGACACTCACTACCAACTGATCATACAAAATTAAAACTACAATAGTGAATGACATTTTAATCGTAGCCTATATTAAAATGTATATAATAGGACATATCTCAATAATGATACGAAAAATTTGATGCGATCTGATTCGTGCACTCTCAAGTGCAGAATATTATCAAGTAATACTCAAGAGTTAGTCCAAGATCATTCAATCGAGGATATTTCAAGTGCTAGACACTTACGATTGAATTAAAAAAAATGGAGAATGGTTAGTTTGAATAAGGCAAAAATTAATTGGTTTAAAAAATAACAAAGAGACAGATCAGATCAGATGATTTAACGCCCTAAGGATCATATCATTGGATGGTTATTATATCTTTATCACAGTTGCATATATCACTTATATTACCAAAATATGTATCTTTAAAAGCACAATGTATTAAAGGACAATCTTATTATTAATTAAATCCCTCAATTAAATAGTCAATGATATATCAAAAACTAAAAAATAACTCTATTATTAAGAAATAAAACATCAAAGTCCCAAAATCGTATATGAACAAGCAAAAATATATAGCAAAACTGATAACAACATTATGTAGATTACTTAAACACAAAAAGCAATAAAAACCATACCAGATCAAATCTGAGGGTTTGCCTTCTCATTTAAGACTGAAAATGAATTAGTTACTCATGATAGCTATAGTTATCCAATAAAAAGATAAAAGAAATCTTTTATTATCAAGCTATTGAAAAATATAAGGATAATTGATTTTCAAATCTCTCTAAACACAAAGAAAATAACTCTAAAAAAAAAATTTATATCTCTTTGTAGAAATTATGGATATCTATAACTCTTATAGGACTTGGTTACCAAATTATAGTGTTTTTGCCACATGAAAACTTTTTTCTTCAGAATTTGGCGTATCAGTGTGTCAACCTATACTGCCATCGATAGTAGTTTCAACAGCAACTTCGGTAGTAGTTTCTTTAGCGGCTTCAATAGTAGTTTTCTGCCTATTTTGTGTTGTCTTAGTTTTTCAATGGTTGTCGACAGCTATCTATAATATACATGTATTAGCTACATAGCTTTTGTGATGTTTTTGTCTCTATTTCCATACTTCCAGAATACTACAAAAACGTAACAAAACACTAGTTTAACTCGATAAAATACTCCAAAGGGAAATTAGACTAATATACATAAAAGATCGATAATTTCACATATTTTAGCTAAAAATTAAATTACAAGTGCATGAATGAAATATGAAATAATACGTTTTTCACTTGTAATCATCCAAGAAAGCAAATTTTTGAGGAACTTTATTCAGGCATTAATCCAAAACCTACAATTTACCTAAGTATGTTAGAGCCTGTTGGAACATAATATATCATATATTGAGTGAGTGCTTTCGTTATAAAACTATTATACAATTATTTACTAATATGAAATTATAAGTTTTTGCTATTAATGATGCTAAATGGAAACTTTTAGAGTGAACTTATCATTTTTTTTTCTTGTTGTGAAAATGCAACTAAAATACTTTCTGGAACCTATTATTCAGCAACTCATTTAGCACGTTACAATTTATCTGAAATTAGTGAGTTTTTCATAATCTAGAGAAAATGATTTTCTTTAAAATAATATAACACCTAAAGAAATTAAATTAAATAAGTATTTTTAAAATTTTTCTTTTCTTTTTTATTTTGGAGCTATTATAGATGCTCATTGTAAATTAGAAGGACATGAGTTTTTAATTCAAGAATTTTATAAAAATATAGATTATGATAATAATATTTTAAGTTTTGTTTCTGATATTAGAATTTATTTAAATATTTTTACTCTACATATGAAGATTAATATGAAATAAACCCTCACCTCAACATCTCAACCTTCTTCATCTAAGGGTACAAGTGTTAAAAATAATTATTTTCTAGTTTATTATTAGTATCTAGAATAACAAAAATCTCTTACACAATATTTACCAAGGTTCATTATTATAATAATCATGCTGGAGCTCTCACAAATGAGCAAGAGAGATATGAGAATTTTTATATTTTTCATAGTGGAAATCGTAGGAAAAAGGTTATCATGTGCTTTCTATCATGGCATGTGATATACTGATACCATTGGTATCTATAGTAGTTTCGAAATCTGCTTTAGTGCAGGTGATTGAGTATTGACAAAGTGGAGAAGCTGAATAATGGCAAGCACATTAGAGATATTCGTATGATTGAAGGACAAGCTAGGTACAGATGATAAAAATCAAAGCTAAGCAAATGACCTTGATATGAAAACCTTACCAAATGATGAATGGAGACACTGCAATAAATGTGTAATTTTAATTTCCTAATTAGTGTATCTCACTAAGAACTCATACTACTTTAAGAAGTAATATGAAAAAATGAAGACAATAATGGCTGGGGTCCTGTTCTCTCTCTTTGAACTTTGTATGATATTCCAATGTATTGTTGTAGAGTCAAATTGTATTATCTATAAATTTTCAATACGATGAAATTTATTTTTTAAATTAAGTTGAACATCGCTTCTATTTGGCCAATCTTTAATTAATTTTAGTTATATTTACTAATTTTAAATTTTTAATGTTTTTTCCATATCTTAAAAAATATTTATACATTTTTGAATTTTTTATAAATATTTTTATTAATTTTCTTACAGTTTTAATGGTGATAATACATTGTTTATAATTTTAAATCGATTTTTAACAAAAATATTAAAAATTTAAAATTGTGGTGGGCCAGCTCGTTCTCGGACGGTCTAGCTGTTTCTACCGAGGTAGCCACTAGACCGAACACGGGCTAGCTCCCGATGAGAGTGGGTCGCACCCAGACAGGCCCACCTCCTCTTCCCTCGCTAGGCTACCTTGGCCCGACCCACTTGCAGCACGGGTGTGCTTGGATATAGGCCATGCGGGGCCAATCCAGTTGCCATATCTAAATATGACTAACATCATGGGTATAGACCCATTAATTTGCATTCATAGATTACTTTAAAAGATGATACCCACCGGACACACTGAACAATAGTTAAACCATGTACGAAGAAGGTAGTAAAACCTGAAGTTATGAAGTTATTAGATGTTGATATAATTTATTATATTATTATTTTCAAGTGCGATGAGTCTATCCTGGGTTGTGTCGAATATGAGTAGGGTAAAAGTTTGGAAAGAGGATAAAAGATGATGTCAATCCATAATTTGGTGATATTCATTAACAGCATAAAGTTAAATCTGGTAATAAAAAAATATGACTTATTTTGTCTTTTCTTTACCAAGTTTTGGGGAGGATAGCAGTTCAGAATAATTATTGCTTTCTAGATAACTAATTTAGGTACTGCCATATAAAAATTGCTTGTCCTTAGGGCATATTCTTTTTTTGCATAATGCCATTTAGATTATTTAATACACCTATTAAATTTTACAGATGGATGTTGAGTATGTTTAGAAATATAGTTGATGATGTTTGAAGGTCCTTATGGATTCATTTTCTATTTTTGGTGATTGTTTTGATTCATGCGTTTCTCATTTAGAAATATTACATGCACATTTTGAACAAAAGAACTTGATTCTAAATTAGGAAAATTATTTTTTCATGGTATCTAAAAGGATTATTTTATGGCACATAGTTTCGGCTAAAGGTGAGGAATTTGATATGGCTAAGGTCAAGTCAAATTCTAAATTACCCAAAGACATTGTAAAATGTTTGGTCTTCTCTTAGATAGGCACAATTTGTAGAGGTTTTACAAAAAAAAAAAAAAAAAAATCTTAGTATTATTGCTAGATTTTTGTTCTAAAATTATTTTCAAAGTGCTCAGTTTGAATGGACCCCTGCTTACTAAGATGCTGTTGATAAACTTATATCTATTAATTTCTATACCAATTATGCAACCTCAAAATTTATTTCTTCCATTTGAGATAATATATGAAAGCTACTAGAGCAATATTTGGTCAACAATGAGATGAGCAAACATTCATCATGTATTATGCAAGTAAGACACCTAATGATGCGTAATTGGAATTACACTATGACAGAGAAGAAGCTACATATAATGGTAGTCAATCTAGATAAATTTGATTTTATATTATTAGATAACATGTTATTTTATAGATCATTTGGCCTAAAAGTATCATTTGATAAATAAAGATGACAAGTCATGTTTGATTTGGAAATTATTGATTGTAGAATTTGACATAGAATTATTAGCATAAAGGGAATAAAGACTGTGGTTGCCAAATATCTTCCCTAGTTTTCATTAAGAGTGATGGTTTTCCCATCAAGCACTCATTTCTTTATGAGCAATTATTTCTCAAACGTCAAGACATCATACAAGTTTAAATTAAATATATTTGATATATGTTGTTTACAGTTATTTCTATTTGAGAGAATCAAATCAAAATATGAGGAAAGTGTAGTTTTTTTTTTATCTCAATAGGATTTTGGGAAGAAAATAGATTCAAAATTGATCAAACTGGAGTTAAAATTACCAAAGTTTAAATTTTAATTGAACATGGAGTGCTAGAAAGGAAGCCTTGAGTTGTTGGAAAAAAAATATATGGCTTGAAATATAGAGGAATCTCAAGGAATAAGACTCTATTAGTGGTATAGTGAATTTTCTTGGATTTTTAGGAAAATTTATTTGCTAGTGTTTTAGAGAAAAATAGAGAAAGAACTGTATCATGATCTTAATAGATGAAATGAATAGGATGAAGAGGAGAATCTTCTGTAGAAATTTTAGGAGTTGACTTACAGAATTAAATCTGTAACTAAAGTTAGGCAAATCTACTAATTAATTGCCCCATAAATGTCCACTATTTACAATGTTACCATTGAGTCAAATTTATCACCAATGGTCAAAGAAGGTTGTTGGTAGGGATGGTAATGGACGCGTTCACGGGCCAAATTTTGGCCTGCTGTATATAAAATTTTGAATTAAAAATGAAATTTTTATTTTTCTAATTAAAAATTTTTGTATAAAGAGAGCTAAATATTGACCCGTGGACTCGTCCATTACCATCCCTAGTTGTTGGGGATACAATTAAGACCTGAAAAATTAAAATAGAAATTTTAATTAAAATTGAATATAATAATCTGTATCGGTCTTAAAATTAATGGATCAAAAAAAATCCTAAAACCAAAGATAACCTAGAAAATGTTAAAATAGGTTCCTACCCTATGAAACTCTCAGTTGAGAATTAGAATATAAAATATAAGTCAATTTATCCACTATTCATTGATCAATACTTGGCCCATGGTGATATTCGACAGCCTATACTAACACCTATAATTTGAGATAAATCAATATAGAAATGATGAAATTACGGATGTTACAGCCAAAAATATGACTCATCACCAGCAAGATCACACCAACAACTATGTCCCCACATGCCTATGAGTCAAGAATATTGATATCTACAGTACAGGTCATTTAGAAATCTCTGAAATAGATCCCTGCCGTCTCTCATACCTTGAAGAAAGCAGTATGGATGTACAAGACCTAACCTATGTAGCCACGGATCATGGTGGAAGAATGATCATCGATGGACGCTCATGTCTATCTAATCACCCAGAGTAATGAATGCCCCATAGAGATACCAGCATATATCCTCCTCATCCATATCCTCTAAGTGACCATCTATTGTCACGTTAATGCTGGTCATTTTGCATCTGTTGTGTAACTCCACCTCAATCACACTCAGGCTCAGCATTAGAAAATGCTCAAAGATGTTAGTATCATATTAGAGTATAAATGTAGGTCCTAAAGACAGAGAATAGGGTTACTAAAAATTTTAATTAAGTTAATAAAATAACACAGTTAAGTAGCAGAATAAAACAAGCAACTACAAATATATCAATCTCACAAGCAGAATATACCAAGATTTTTAAGATAGTTCGGGATAGCTATACGTCCCCTCCACCTCTTGAGAGAGAGGCTTTCAATAACACTATAAATAAAATCTCGATCGCAATCCTAATCTAGTAGTACAAGGCAATACCCTAGTTTCCAAGCTAGTTGTCTCTACAGGCACCCTATGCAACCACAAGTCCCGGTGGAAGAAGAACCACCCATGAATGATTATGTCTATTTAATCATCAAAGAAACAAACTTCCCATATGGATACCAGCAGACACTCCGCATCCAAATTCTTAAAGTGACCACCTATCATCACATGATGTCGGTCATCCTACATCAACTACAGAACCCCACCTACTATAAAGCCCAAAAAAACTTCCAAGCACCCTCAATCATGCTTGGGCTCTGCATCAAGAAGTACTCATAGATGTCGGGATCATGTTAGAGTATAAATGCAAGTTCTAGAGAGAGTTAATTACTACCAAATTTTAACTAAATTAATAAATTAGCACAACCAAACAACAAAAAAAAAAATAAACAATCAAAAATATATTAATCACAAGCAGAACACACAAGATCTTTATATTGGTTTGGGATAACCCTACGTCCACTCTTCCTCTTCATTGAGGGACTTCTACTATCTTTATAGGTAAAACCTAAATTAGAAGCCCGATTTAGTAATACAAGGTTGCATCCTAGTTTCCAAACTAGTCATCTCTACAATAAATACCTAAACAAAAGTATTTTATTAGTACCTCGCTAGTGTTCCTCAAATTTTCCCAGAGTGAATACAACCTTTCCAATCACATGTGATTGTCTTATTTAACTGTCACCGTCTTGAGTGGGCCATAAATAAATCAATAGGTTATCAAAACAAGATTGATACTACCTCTAACAAATATTAGTTTAAGTACAAGTATGAAAAGATTTAACAACATCTTAATTATTGTCTCTAAGAAATGATGACAAACTACCTTGAATATAATGATAGAAATCAAACTAAGATATAAAGAATGCCCTCAAAGTAGTGATCTGACATGTATAAAAACTTTGAGTGTATTGAGATGAAGAGGTTGCATACTGCAATTCACCAAAGATCTCATTTTCTTCTTTAAGTTCTTCTTTTTCAATTTGCGAAAAGTCTCTTTTTTCTTTCCTCAAATCATTTTTATATACTTTCTCTAATTCCTCAAGAGATCTCAACCATAGAGGTAATATGAGAGAAATCTCATCCATTGATCCTAACTTATGTCATATTAGTCATCTATCATATTTAGGATTTATAGAGAACCTTTCCATATAAACTTCTTTGAAAAATGCATTGATAAGACCGTAAAACATGTATGGTTGTGTGATATAGTCGACAACACCTTCAGCAGCTCCACACTATCTTGTTGCAGTTGCTATTGCAGCAACTGCTGCTGTTGACAATCCATTTACCTTAGTAAGGCTTTAGAAAATCGATTGTAACTTTTGATCCCATAGTACAATTTGGGTAATCAAAATGCCATTTGAAAGAGAAATCAAACCTCTATAACTACTCTTACATTCATTTTTCCAGTTCTATTTGCATTATTTTAAAACTAGTCTTGAAGTTGATGCTGTTGCATCTTCCCAAATTTATCCATTCATCCCACTACATCTTCCCAAATTTAAGCAATCATAACTTGTACTTTTGAACTCCAATTTTGTTGATCTTGCTATCATTTTGAAACTTGTTTGAGTTCTATAATTTCAGTATATTTCCTCTTTTGATTTACATCATTTCTATATCAACTATAATCTTGAAATTGCATCGATTCAACACATCATTATTGACATGTCGATCATATCAATTGTCGTTTTGCTTGATTCATTTGCATCAATCTCACATACACTTTCTATACCAAATATATCATACTACATATAGAGTTTATTATTCATCAAACCAAGAGTCACGTTAGGATATACATCCAACAGTCTCACCTTTCGATAATAGAGAACAAAAAAATTGAAAAATCATTGTAAGTGACTGAGCAAAATAACACAATTTTATGTGCAAGGTCGTGATACCTCATTAAACACTAATATGAATGTGATTCAATGTACAAATATCGTATTAGTAACTCATTTATGTCTCTCATGCTTTTATTAATATTCTCTCCCTTAATATGTGAATTTATCAAATTTTCATTTTTCTTCTCACCCTTTTTAAATTATTCAATATTTTCAATTTATTAAATTTATTCTTCAATCTTTTATTAACAAAAGAATCAATGGCGTGGTCAATACCTTCAGACTATCTATATCAATCCCCTTGAGTTACTTATTAACATACTTTTCTTCAGAGATATTATCATTTGATTGATTGCCTTAGATCATGAAGTACTTGAGCTTACCATCATGGACATTTCGTACTTATCTTGCATCAACTTTTCAAACTTATTGAAAAAATCCTTATTAGTGAGATCGAAAATAATATCATCAACATAAATTTATGCAATAAGTATGTCTTTATGTGTATTCAAGATAAATAAAGTATTATCAATAACTACTTTAGTAAATCCATGTTTTAAACAATATTCATTGAGTATATTTGTAACAAGCACGAGTTATTCGCTTAAGAACATATAGCATCTTTTCACGTTTGAAAATATGATTATGAATTTTTTTTATAAATGAAACTAGGATGCTACCCTACGTAGACTTCTTACTTTATATAACCATGAGAAATGTACTTTTGACAATCATTTGAAATTACTGAAAGCTTTAGTGACATGAATTTGCAAGTAAGATTCTAATGGTTTCAAGTTAGTTTCATTAAAATCTGTAACCTCAATTTGGTTATTCCCTTAGGTAGAAGTCTACCTACATTTCTAATTATATTTCCACATTCATCCAATTTATTCTTAACGAGCCATTTAATTCCTACAATATGGTGATCATTTGGTTTAGAAACTAGCCTCCATATATTACTTATAGTAAATTGAGTAATTTCATCATACATAGCCATGACCCAACTTTCCTCACCAAGTGGTTCATCAACATTCGTAGGTTTTATTTTAGAAATAAAAATAATATTTATATAGAATTCTATTAGTGATAAACAATTATGAATAACTTGTAATGACCCTAATTATTAAGCCCTTGTTTTAGTTTATTCTGTATCATCTGTATCAGTTCTGGAGCCTGAATACTGATATGCGAGGATATTGAGTAAATTGAGTTATATTAATCTAGTCTTAAATTTTAAATTTCATAGCGTGGAGACTTCTTATCTCCTTATTTTAGATTTTTTTCATATTTTCATGAATTATTCCAGATAGGTCGATTTTTGGGTAAATACCCGATTAAAATAATCAAATTAAATAAAAAATTCAAATTTTACCATTACTCAACTCCAAATTTATTTTCAGAAGTCTTCCAATATTTTGTGACCAAATTTGAGTTGGAATTGACTCAATGGTAGTTTTGTAAATAAGACGAAATTTAAGGATTTTTAATATGGCTGGATACCTACCTTCCAGCAGCAATTTGATCCATCAAATAAATTCAGAAAAATATTAAAAAATCAATATTATTCCTCTCATTCTCCTATTCATATTTCTTTAGACATGAACCCTAATTTGCTTTCAATTTATCTAAAATAAATTGTTAAATATTCAGCCTGAGAGTGAGCTGAAAATCTAATAAATTGCTATATTAGCATTGTTCTTTAGTTTATCCTCTCCAAATCAATTCTAAACTTCTCCACTAACATGTGAAAATCTTCTCTAGAATTCCCTTGTTTCTTTGAGTGATTCTTGGAGAATTTGTCCACTTTTGAAGAGAAATTGCATCAATATCGGTTCTTTCTTATTCGAGTTCAACAAGATGAAAGAATACATTTTCGAACCCTTCAAACATGCAATTTCTTAGTGCAATTTCTTTTCATGTGATCTTTGATATATTATCAACTAAATTTCATAATTATAAATGCCCAAGCTTTCATGTAGGTTTCAGTTCATTGCTCGTGTCACGTCGTGCATATTATACTTCCACATAATGTATTGTTGTGCAGATATAAGCAACAGTCCATCTTAAAACTGCCATAACTATTACATAGTAACTCCAATTGACCTTATTCTAGTGCCATTAGAAATAATATTCATTAAACTATAATTATTTATTACGTCAGACCTAAATTCAGCATTTACCTAGCCAAAAATATTATTGAAGTTCTCCCAATGCTCCTGTACTAGGTCTGTCATTCAACAACATTATGCTCATGGTAAAATGGCCATAACTTTTATTATAGAACTCAAATTAAGTTCATTCAAGTTTTAAAACTAATTGAATTATCTAGAACTTACTAAAATCTTAGACTCTAAATTTAATATTATTTTGATCAACTCAAATTTGAAAATCATACCTGTACCAGGTCCATAGTAGAGCAACATGTCTATAGTAAAACAATACTAACTTTTAATCTAAAACTCCAATTGAGCTTACTCAAGTTTCATTGAAAAGCTTATTGAATTATATAGAATTTATTAATATCTTAGGCTCTACATCTAATATTATCTTGGTCAAAAGTTGTATGGAATTCTTAACTATACCAGGTTTATAGTAGCAACAACATACCCCTAGTAAAATGATCATAATTTTTTCTTTAGAACTCCAATTGAGATCATTTAAGGCTTATTAGGAAGCTAATTGAATTCTCTACAATTGTACCAAATCTTAGCATCTAATTTTATTTTGTGCTAGTCAAACAAGACCTGGAAAGTTAGATTTCTCACTAAATCATAGCAACTTATGCACATGTACTATATCCATGCATATTTCTTGATTTATAATATGATACCCATGTATAATCACTCTTATTATTAGCTACACATGTTGATTTCATACCCGTCCTAACTTATGTCTTAGCACACATTCTATGTTTGTATATATAACACTTGATTTAAGATATGATACTCATGTACATATGTGTATTCATACATGTTATTACTATATATGTTATTCTTACTAGGAAATGATACCTCACATGCGTGAATATATTTTATCACTCTTGTATTTGCAAGTATTGTTGTACGTGTTTTTTCAAATTCAGATTCTATTGATTCATGTGTCTTATCATGTATGACACCTCGATATATTGATACTTTGCATATATTAACATTGTGGGAGTTTATAGTCATAATTAAATTTGCCTAGAGGCTTCTATCTGGTTCACGTAGAAATTGGTACTATATAATTCTTATTAAATTTGCCTAAATGCGTTCCATCCAATTTGCATTGAAACTGATACCATGTGATTCTTATTAAATTTGCCTAAGCGTGCCATCCGATTTGTCTGGAAACCGGTACGATATGATTATTGTTAAATTCGCCTAGTGGTGTGTCATCCTATTCGTGTGGAAACCGGTACTTGAGCTGTGGTTCTGGGTATGTACGGGATATCCAAATTTTCCTAGTAGCATGCCATCCAATCTGTGTGGAAACTGGTACTTGAACCGTACTCCCGAGTATACATGGGATACCTAGCAGCATGCCATCCAATTTATGTGGAAACTGGTACTTGAGCCGTGGTCCCGGATATGTGAGGGATATCTAGATTCACCTAGCAATGTCCCATCCGATTCATGTGGAAATAGGTACATGAGCCATGGTTCTGGGTATGTACGAGATAGCTAAATTCGCCTAGTGGCATCCTATCCGATTCGTGTGGAAACCGGCACTATAGAATTCTTGTCATATTTGGCATGCCTTGTTCCTTGATCTCATTATATCATTCACACTATATACCATATGATTCTTATTATATTTTAGCATACCTTGTTGCTTGATTTCGTTATATCATGCACATTATGTACCCTATGATTCTGGTTATATTTAGCATATCATGTTGCTTGTTCTTGTTATTCATGCACACTATGTACCATATGTTCTTGTTAGTACTGGCATACCTTATTGCTTGGTTATGTTATACTATATATATCATGTACATCTTGATTCATGTATATTTAACATACTTTAACATTCATATGCATATATCTCTTATATTGTCTCCTACTAGCATGCCACACACTACCCTTTCATATAATTTCCTATAGAATTATACAAGCTTGGGTTTGTATTCTTGTTTAGATTCTAACCCTTGGGGTTATCATACCCAGGTCTGCTAGCCTTAATTGTAGTGTTCTTGAAGGGAGAACCACCTCTCGAGGATCCACATTTCCAAGAGTAGGCTGAGCGCAAGTAGCCAGCTTCTCATAGGATTCTTATCTGTTGGTATATGTATCAATTTGGCCTCTATATACACATGTATCTTACTTTCTAGTTTGGTATGTGATATCCAGACACTCCTTATAAGTTTTGTACTTATGTTGCTCTATCTTGATACTGTACTCGACTTTTCATGAGCAAATTTTTTTATATACATATTTCTTATCATTCCAGTATACCCATTTTTGGTTATTGCTATACTCTTGTTTGCAGTATTATGGCAAATAGATTTAGACCTGTGGTTTATATTTTGTATTCACATTTTTATATCTCTTGCTTGTGTTTGCATATGAAAAAAGGGTCTCGTGCACTCCGTTATTGAGAGTACTGATGTGTATCATATATTGCATATTTATAACCTCAATATTATCTATTTTTATATATAAATAATGCTATTTGGGTACTTTTAGTATATTTTTTAGGTTAGACCTATTCCTACAAGGAGTTGGCTTGAACTTAGAGATAGATTAGAAAAATAAGTCTGAAATAGAGCTAAAAGTGAATAAAACTACAAAATTATGAAGCTGCAAAGAACCAAAGTCCATTACAGTCATTCAGATCAATGAAAAAAAAACTAGAAGCTCATACAGAAGAGAGTTGAGGCCCAGAACATACTCTTTTACTACCAATTAGCGGCATTTGCTGCCATTTGGCAAAACTATGGAGCCCACTTGTTATGAATTTTTTATAGGATCTTTATTGTAATTCTGTACTCATAAGGGCTTGGTGCTCTGAGACCTATATATTGGCCGCATCCTTTTAAATTAGGGTTTGTTAGGTAATTTTGTATTCTTAATTATTAATAATGATTAAGGTTTCACCGAAGGAGTGACAGCTACCATATCGTGCTCCAAAGGTGAGGTGACTCCATTGTTCGAAAGTGCTTCATAGTGAGTAAAGGTAATTTTCTTAGTCGTTTAAATAGATTTAATCACTTTCTAATATACATTTCTCTTGCTTTTTAGGAAAATAAACTTTTCATGGCTTTCATAAATAAATATAGATTTTTGATAATTAATAGTATGAGTAACTAGTTTGTTTTAGCCCTAGCATGTAGATGAAATTAGTTTAATAGATATAATATAGATTTATGTCATTTTCTTCTTGAAAAGAAATAAAGTCATGATTTTTCTATAAATAAAATATAAATAGATTTCGTAAATCATAATTTTTTGATAGATTATGCTTTATTCATATTTTGATAATCTATACTTAGATGAGATTTGGAACTCATATTCTTTGTTTTTATTTATGGAATTATTAATAAGATTTTTCTATAAATAAATTAAAGAGAAAAAACTTGTAAATCTAATTTCTTTGATATATTATACTTAAGTTTGGTCCTTTGATAACCTATGCTTAGATTAGGATTTGAAGTTTATTTCTATGCTTTTATTTATTGTAGGTAGAGAAAATTTCAAAGCAAGATAAAAAGGCCACATGGGGCGAAATAGCCTAGCGCTCGCGAGGCTAACTTCCCCGTGCAGGGCAAGAAGCCCCATGTTGTGTGGGGATAATAGCCTCACGAACGTGGGGCTATTCCAGTTTCTAAATTGGATTTCCTTCTGGATTTGTACTAAAATTCCGATCCCAATCATATCCAATCACTCGGAATTAAAGATTTCATAACCAAATACAAGTCCAGAGATCTTAACCCTAAGGAAACCCAAAAAACTATAAATAGAGGCCAAGAGGGGAATTTTTGGATCTTTATGGAGAGATCATTAGGGACGAAGAGCTAATTTCTACAAGAGAGAACGCCGACCAGCAGCAAGAGTCATCGGCTAGAAGCTTTTTCATCATATTCTCCACATTCAAGATCAATTTTGGGCATTAGATCGTTAACAAGGAACAAGAGCAATGCTCTATAGCCCCGTTAGAGCCCACTTCTTTTGTAAAAGAGATAGACGTGTTTTATAAATCCTCTCATTTATTTTCTTTGCTTTATTTCATTGTAATTTGGATAATTTTCATTGTATTCTTTATAAACTCATGGCAATGAAAGGAGGCACGTGTTTCGCGAGAAACAAGCTGGCGACTACAATGGGAGAAATCTTCTACAGTGATGAGAAGATCGTGGGCCCAATTTGATACCCATAAAATTGGTAAGTCTGTGGAGATATTGATCCTATAAATTGATCAAAAAATATGAGGAGTACTTATTCTCTAAATCGATTAGTCCAGTCAAAACATGGCTCCATCGCCGCTTGGAAACCCTAATTGCAAGTTTGAATGACAAGAGGACTCCCGTTGAACAGGAGCCCCTTGGATCTTTGATCTTGGAAATGGAAGAAATCCAAGCGTCGGGCTCGAATGACGAGATGATTCCCATTGAAAAAGAACTTCTCGAATCTTTGAATTCTAAACAAGAAATTCAAATTAAGAATTTGAATGACAAAGTGACTCCCGTTGAATAGGACCCCTTTAGATCTTTGGATTACAAAATCTTGGAAAAGGAAAAAATCTTCTCCTATTATGGCTACACGAAATACTGAAGGAACGCCAAGATCTAGACTGACCAGGATTTAAATTCACAATCAAAATCGTCAAGCACGGCGATGAATTTTCAAAAATCAAGTCCAAGACAAATCTGGTCTTAGATGCTAGGCTAAATAGCTCAACGTAACTCTGCACGAAGTTAATTCTAAATGTCAGGCTAAATAACCAAGCGTAACTCAGCGCGAGTCTAACTCCAAGCGCAAGCTAAATAGTCTAGCGCAACTCCGTATGAAGTTAATCCATGCGTGAGCCTAATCAGTCCAGCATGACTCTGCGCGAGGCTAATCAGCTCTGCGTACAAAGAACAAAATGCCAGGCTATTCAACCTTGCTTAAAGAGTCTAAAACATGAAATTGAACTTCAGTTCCGTCAAGCTTCTGCAAAGAACAGAATAGGACCTCAATCAGACCAGAGATTTCAATCTTCTAAACCCACTGACTTCCATGGATAACCCACTGACTTCCAAAGGTTGTAGCACATAAGAGACTCATTAAGAGACCGATTTACAAGAACTCCTCAATAACAAGAGGAGGATGGCCAAATCCCATCTATTATGTCGTTGCGAGGAGATAATCTCCGGAGTGCTTACCAATTGCAATTGTGGTCCACCTAGACTCTTAGTTTCCAGTTGAATAATTGAGTCAAAGAACAACACGCCTAAAAGAAGGCATGTTCACAGAAGAAGGATCACCAATGATGAAAAACCTCTATTCGTGATAAATAAAGGGAAGAAACCACGATGAGATAAATACTTCTCGGATGCGGAACCTTATCATTATACATGACTCAGGTCAGGAATTCTGACACAACCAAACTACAAAAGATTGGTTGGGAGTTTAGACAGTGAAAGTGAAGGAGATAGTGATCACTCTACCGTTGCAACATCGCGATCATTTGAGTCTTCCAGGCTTGAAGATATAGCAGCCCACATGACAGGGAGCTCCAGTGAAGTGAATCAAATACTGGAAACACAAGAGCGCCTAATCTTAGAGCAACAAAAGAGTCTTGATGAACTCCACACATTGCTTCCCAAAATGATGGAAAGGAATTCTTAAGATAAATCAGAGAAACCGTTTGATGAACAACCAAAAGACGATGGAGGGAAATCAGAAAAAAGAATAATTTCTCTATGAAGTAGACCGAAATGTAGAAAAGATGTAGAAAATGTAGGACCAAATGGATACCTTGATGCACAAAAAGGACCTGCAAGAAGTCGGCATTACCAAACCGTACCCAATCGAGAGGGAATCGGCTCCTTTTCTCAAAAAATACAAACCTCTAAAACTGGAGTCTTTTGACCGAAAAGGTTCTCCCAACCAACATTTATACTATTTCTTGTCATAAACAGGTCACTTCATGGGGAATGATCCCATAATGACTAAAGTCTCTGCAAGTACCTTGAGAGAGCCTCCATTTATGTGGTTAATGCAGTTGCCCCTGGGGACTATTAAATCATGGTCCGATGTCGAGAAGAAATTCCTATGTTGTTTCTTCAAAGGCAATATAGAAATTTCGGTCCATGCTCTCCTCACAAACAAGCAAAAAGATGATGAGACTGCTAAAAGTTTCATAGAATATTTTCGAGAGATGTCATTGCAATGTCCACATGGCATGTCACAAGAAACGCTAGTCGAAACATGCAAGCATAACTTCCAAACTAATATCCTCATAAAAATGAAAGCGGTAGAGTCAAAAATATGGAAGGATCTGGTTAAGTAAGGGCAGCAAGTGGAAGATATAATCCGCTGTATTGATGAAAGTTGTTCCTAGAAGAAAGTATCTGTGAACAGGCCGCAGCCACAACCAACCTGCCCTAAGGGTACGGAGGTGATCACCACTAGGCCTGCTGCAAGTCAAAAGCTGCAAAATAACCGGGACTTCTCCAAATTATAGTGAACATATGACTTCAAGGATGAATAGGTGGCTATGTTCTTTCATTTGTTAACTAAAAAGGGGATACTCGAATTGCCCAAAAATAAAAAATCAGATGATACTGTGAAGATAGATGATCTCAAGTATTACCTCTACCATCAGAATATTTGGCATCCGACCAAATATTGTTACGTTCTCGAAGATAAAATCTAAGCGCTCATAGATGCGAAGGTGATCCAGTTGAGACCAGAATAGAAAAAGGTGTCTGTAAATGCGACTACAATCACTATGTGGTCATGGTCATTGCAAGTTCTGGCTGGTGTGACTTCAATCCCTGAAGGAAAATTAATAGTAAAGAATTTTGACCTACATGGTTTGAGGAAAAACGGGCTCGCTCTAGACTTTACCTAGAAAGGAGAGATCATGTGGCTACATCCAAATCTGCTGAAAAATGGACAATGGACTACTCCAACCAATCCGAAGAAGACTATGGGGAAGACTCGGACATCTAGTGCAATAACCATCCTTGATGAGAAAGACCAATCTAGCGCCACTTCACTCACCGATTCAGAAGTGGAGAAGACGACAATGGCCACTCATCTGGTCATCAGGCATGTAGTCCGGAAAGAACTATCCTGGATATTACTCAAAGGTTGGACTAAGTAAGCCAGCAGACGCACCTAAAGTTCTGCCTGCCAAACAAAAAGAGCTTCGCTATCAGAAACATTCAAAGAAGGATAGTGAGGCAACATGGGTATCTTTTCGATTCGATGTGTTAGACCAGTTAGCCAACATTCCCTGCTCGAATTACTCTTTATGAGCTTCTGCAACTATCAAAGGCAACAAAAGATACTCTAAGAGAAGCTTTTGCCGATTTAGATACTTTCCTTATATAAATCGCAGAACCAACTGCTAACGAGGAAGATCCTTGCCTGAGCTACCATCAAACGACAAGGAAGATTCCACATGTAACATTCTCATCTGAAGACATGTAGGAACCCAAAGCACAATAGATCTCTATATTACTCAGGGTGTGTTGGTTCAACTAAGGTAAGTCGAATCCTGATTGATTCTGGTTCTGCACTAATTAGCATCATCCCTCGAAGATTGATACAATTCCTCAGCATCTCTGCTAATCATTTGACTCCCACCAACACCACCATCGATGGGTTTAATACCAACGGTAGTTACCCTTGGGGAAAAAATATGACTTCGATGCCAAATTGGAGACTTGAAGTCAGAAATTACGTGTTACGTCATTAACACAGACACGTCATATAATATCTTACTTGGGCGTCCTTGGATCCATGTCTATATGGTGGTCCCATTGACAGTCCATCAATGCATAAAGTACACTGATGAAGAAGGTGAAGTGCGTGCATACATTGATAGCAGATAAGCAACTGTTCAAGGGGTTGGAGAACTACTTCACTGATGTCAGACTATACCAAGAGGCCCATGGAAGCTCCGAGGAGCCAGCATAGGAAAATTACGAAAGTGGTAACGAGGTGGATACAGAGCCTGAACCCGACGAGGACAGCGACTTTGAGTTTGAAATAAATCCATTTGTAATTAATTTAGATAATATACATGTACTTAGTACCACCAATGAGGTAGGCAAATGGGTCATTAATGATAATGTTGGGTTTGCTTACTTGCATGTTGTTGCTTCAGATTTTGTGTCCTCTTGTACAAGCACAGAGGTAGATAGATTGTCTGAGTTGGAGATGTCAATGACCTTTCACTTACCGATACGATCATCACTCGCCACACAGTCAGAAATAGCTACCCAAATAGTGTTGTTTTTGAAGTACCTCCTCGAAGGCTAGATCAACATCCCATAATATTTGGAAGAGTTGAGTCACAGCCCGATCCAAACCTAGGTGATGATAGCGATGGCCAAGTATCACCACAGTTTGAACTTTATGAACCGAATATTCATCGAATGATGAGAATGATGGGTTATGAGTTATCCTCCAAGCAAGGTTTAAACTTTGAAAAAGGAAGGAGGAATCTGTTATGCCCATTCGTACCAAGGGGCATGAACCCCAATTATTACCACAAGTCCCGCTGGGGATTGGGTTATGTTACGCCCTCAAAAGCAAAATGGTAACAACCAACCAGTCTAGAAGGCAACAAAGCCACAGCCGATTCAGATTCAGATATAAATACTAGAGGCATATTCCAAGCTCTTATATCGAACATGATCTCTGCAATCTTTAATGCAAAATAAGAGGATCCACCTCTCTCATTACAAGATCCATTGGTCCAACAAATTGGAAGCCCAATGGGACATGCAGTTTGAGCAACGAGAACCAGCCACTGAAAATAAGGTAACCCAAGTTAACATGGGAACAGAAGAGAATCCAAAGCCCATCTTCATAAGTGAGAACTTACCTTCATCCAAAAAAGAAGACCTATTAGCTCTGATAAAAGAGTACATAGATATTTTTGCCTGGAATTATGAAGACATGCCGGGCCTAGATCTGGAAGTCGCAGCCAACCGGCTCAATATCAAGATGGAAGCGAAGCCAGTAAAATAACAACAAAGCCGCTTTCGCCCTAAATTGATGGGAGCTATAGAAGCCGAAGTCAATAAACTTTTTTATTCGGGTTTTATTCGTGAGGAGTAGCATCCCGATTGGGTGGTAAATATTGTCTCCATACTCAAGAAGAATAACAAGATCTGGAAATGCATAGATTTCTGGGATCTTAACACTGCTTACCCTAAATATGAGTTCCCACTACCCATAACTGACGTCATAATAGATAATACATGCGGGTATGAGCGAATGTCCTTTACGGAGGGTTTCTTAGGGCATAATCAGATCAAAATGCACCCCGAGAACGAAAAGCACACAACTTTTAGGACTCCGTCAGGGATATAATGTTATACAGTGATGCCCTCGGATTAAAGAATGCTGGCGCAATCTACCAACGAGCAATAAGCATCATCTTCTGAGAGCATTTAAAGAAGACTATTGAGTGCTATGTGGATGACTTTGCAATTAAAAGCAAGAAAAAAAAGGATCGCTTGAATGACTTGAGGAATATATTCAACCTCATGAGGAAGCATCAATTAAAAATGAATCCCACCAAATCTTTCCTGGAGGTATCTAGTGGTAAGTTCCTAGGATTCGTTGTGACCTCAAAGGAATCCACCTTGATCCTGAAAAAATTAAGGCGATTCAAGAAATGCAGCCACCTCGTAACCTGAAAGAACTTAGAGGGCTGCAAGGGAGAGCGGCTTATATTCAACGATTCATCACCAACTTATCAAGATGATGCCAACCATTCACGAGGCTCATGAAGAAGGGGGTGTCATTCGTCTGGGATGAGGCATGTAAGCAGGCCTTCAATGACATGAAAAGGTATTTGACAAATCCACCCATTCTAACAGCTCATTTCCAGGGAAACCTTTCCTCATCTACGTGAGATCGATGGACCACGCCTTGGGAGCTTTATTAGCACAACACAATGAACAAGATCAAGAGCAGGCCATCTATTACTTAAGCCACATCATAATTAGCACCGAGCATAGGTATAATCCGATTGAGAAAGAAAGTTTAGCATTGGCGTTCGCTATCTAGAAAATGCGGCACTATATAGCTGGACAGACGATCCATGTCATTTCTCAGGTTAACCCATTAAGTTGCTCATGACGAAACAGGGTGCATTGAATGGGAAATTAGCAAAGTGGGTGCTCCTCCTATCGCCGTACGATATGCACTTCGTCCCTCAAAAGGCCATAAAAGGACAGGCAATAGCAGACTTTCTCATAGAACACCCTATACCGAAGCATCCAAAACTCCAGAACGACATTACTGACGAAACTGCTCAAGTCAACCTAGTCAATGATGAAAACACCTGGCAACACTTTTTTGACGAGCAGCTAGGAGAACCGCAGCCAAAGTGGGATCGTACTAATAAGTCCCCACAAGCATGTGATACTTAGAAGGTGAATCACTCACTAAATTGTGCACAAATAATTTTGTAGAATACAATGACTCATTGTTGGCCTCCAAGTAGCTCAACGACTGGGGGTGAAACACCTAGAAGTATATGGAGACTACAAGCTCATTGTCAACAAAATGACTGGAGAATATGAGATAAATCATAAAAACCTAATCCCTTATCTTGAGACAGCAATTAAATTAACCAACAAATTCGAATGAATCTGCATCCATCATGTGCCCAGACATGAGAACGTGTATGCAAACGCTATTGCTTCCCTGGCTGCAACCTCAGCTTGCCACCCGGAATGAGCAAACAAATCTCAATAAGGGGTCAGGACCTTTTGCATCAAAAAACATTGTTCGAGGAAGAGGAGGTACACCAAGTATAGACTATGCATTATATGAAATCCTCCCTAAAGACCCCAAAGAGACAACCTCGATTAGACAGAGGATATCCAAATACTACTATGATGCGATGTCGAATACATTGTACCAGAGATTGCATGATAGCATTTTGTTATGCTGCCTCTAGAAGAAAGAGGCTGACGAAGAAATCCATAAAATGCACAGTGGTACCTGCGAGGCCCATCAATCAGGACCAAAGATTTGGGACTGTATAAGAAGACTTAGCTATTTTTGGCAAAAAATGATCACAAATGTCGTAAACTATGCAAAGCATTGCCACATATGCCAAATACATACTAATTTCATTCACCAACCACCTGAATACCTACAAATTCCATAGCTGGCTGGCCTTTGAGGCCTGGGGCATGGATATCATCAGTCTGATTACTCCGCCATCATCTAAAGGGCACCGGTTTATACTCACCACAATCGACTATTTTTCTAAGTGGGCACAAGTCGTCCCTATGAGGGAAGTGAAGACGACAGATGTCGTCAAGTTTATTAAATACCATGTGATATACGGCTTGGGTGTACCCAGAAGATTATCCACGATAATGATCTCTAGTTTGCTAAACAAGGATTCACGTGATTCTATTGTAAATTCAGAATTCAGAACATTGCATCGACACCTTATAATCCAGTAGCAAATGGCTAGCTGAGGACTTTAATAAGACCATTGTTAAGCTGTTTCAAAAATTTGTGTCCTCCAGTAAGCGAGATTGGGACAACAAGTTAGGAGCATACTTGTGGGTTTACCAAACCACGGTCCGAACTCCGACAAAAGCTATACCATTCTCCTCAGTTTACAAGTGCAAAGCCGTTTTGCCATTTGAAATACCAATACCATCTCTACGAGTCACATTAGTTGTAGAAATAACGACAGAAGAACAGCACCAATAAAGATTGCGAGAACTCAAAATGTTGGATGAAGAGCGTTTAAAGGCGCAATAGCAAATAGAGTTGTATCAGGCACAGATCTATAAGGCTTTCAACAAAAAAGTCAAGCGAAGAACCTTCAAAGAAAGAGACTTGGTCTTAGCTGTTAAAAAACTAATGATTATAACCCACAAAACTAAAGCGAAGTTTGCGCCCAAGTGGGAAGGCCCCTTTGTTGTGGAAACCATCTACTCAAACGGAGCATATCGCCTGATCAACCAAGATGGGGATAGAATGATGATGCCTATCAATGGCTGATTCCTGAAGTGATACTATATACAGTCACTCTCGCGCAAAAAAAATTGTGCAAATAAAAAAAATTTGCTACCCAAATACAACTAAGGCAACAGGAAGAGAACTTGTTTCTCAACAATCCTATCATACTGGGGATAAAAATATGAAATCAAACAGCCCAAAGCCGAAATGCAAAGGGAAGAGGGAATGTTTGGCATTTAAGTCCAAGCAAAACTCTTGACAACTCATCATACTGAAGAAAATAACATGGCTAGCTCAATGTAAATGGTGGTTGATAAAGGCATACCATATCCGTTTATAACTGGGAATTTGCTAAAAATCTTGTGAACCTATCATATTAACCTCTTATCTCTGACAGAAAGATTTGAACTATCTCATCCATATCATCACCTAAAAGACACTTGTCGCAAACTTGTCATGTTAAGATCCTACATCTGACAATGTGATTTGAATCATCTCACCTAGCTCACAAATTACCTCATACGTACTTCAATAAACAATCCTTCTTATCTTAACCCGATCACTTCAGCTATGTCTGTTTTCTAGGTAAATCAAGCTATGATTCTAATCCGATCATCGATTCTGTCTACTTTCTAGGTAAATCACTCTGACTCTGTATGCTTTCCATGTGAGTCAACCTATAATCCTGGCCCGATCATCGATTCTGCCTGCTTTCTAGGTAAATTACTCTGGCTCTATATGCTTTCCATACTAGTCAACCTATGATCCTAACCCGATCATTGATTCTGTCTGCTTTCTAAGCAAATCGTCCTAGCTCTATATGCTTTCCATGTAAGTCAACCTATGATCATGACTAGATCATCGATTCTTTCTACTTTACAGGCGAATCACCCTCGCTCTGTATACTTTCCATGCGAGCCAACCTATGATCCTGATCCGATCATTGATTCTGTCTGCTTTCTAGGCAAATCACCCTGGCTCTGTATGCATTCCATGCGAGTCAATCTATGATTCTAACTAGATCATTGATTATATCTGCTTTCCAGGTAAATCAACCACAAATCTCAAATCGATTTTATCTATTATTCAGGTAAATCACCCTAACTCTGTCCATTTTCTAGGCAAACCAATCACAAATCTCAAATTAATTTTGTCTGTTATCTAGGGAAATCACCCTGACACCGTCTGTTTAAAAGACAAGTCAACCACAAATCACAAATCGATGTTGTCTGTTATTTAGACAAATCACCCTAACTCTATCTGCTTTCCAGGTGAGTCACCCCCAAAACAAATTTCGAAATTAAAAACTTGTTATGGTCCCACCATACTGATGATAAGTTTCATCTTCCGCAACTCTATTTTCCCAAGATCCATAAACCCACAACCATAATTTTCACATCGGCTTTGTTTGCTTTCTAGATGAGTCACCCAAAAAAAAGTGACTATAGAAGTGACATAATCTTGGCAAAACTCCATATACAACAAGTCTCCTTCTTTCAAGAGATTTACTCTGAAACCCCAGAGCATCCACAAGTGTATCACACAGCAATTTCAGAATAAGCAACATATTAGGGAAATGGTTGTTTATTCAACAAAATAAAGGAGAGAAACAAGGCAGCATAAACAGTCTTATTATTCATCTAAAGTAAAAAAAGAGAGAAAAAGAAGATGAGAAAAGAAAAAGAAGAAGAAAGATTTAAGGGTTGTCCAAAATCCTTAAACTTGACTCTACCTCTTCAAGAGCCGCTCACCGAGTCTCCTCTACAGTTGATAGCACCTGACGGCGTAACTCGTCTTCATTGATGGTTAACTGCTGGGTAGGTTTCACCCTAGCATCCTCGATCACCTTGTTCTGCATGCTAACTTCTTGTTGAAGTTGGTCATGGCGTAGAACTAGTTCGTCCTGCCTCTTTAGTGCTTCATCATGCTTTGCTTGAGTAGCCGCAAGAATGGCTTGAATTTTGGCAATCGTCTCACGGGCACGGTCTGTAGTGACCTGATTGGCATTCACGTCAAACCTTACCTGCTCTATTTCCTCATTAATAGCCTCTTGACTTTCTTCGAGGCTACCAACTTAAGCGGTCCAAGCTTCTTCTTAGCGGCGATACTCTTCTTGTCATGTGATCTTCACCGCCCTATGATGAGCAACTTCAATTTCTGTTATACCATTGACATCAGCTCATCGAATAGTCTTTAATGCTCAAACATGTTCATCTAAAGCAGTTAGGCGGGCCCGATAAAAAGCACTTGTTCTGATCAACCAATGTTCTCAATGTTGGTTAGATAATTTAACAGCATCGGGCGCCCAAGCTCTATGGAACAATGGCCATCCAAGAATGGACATGCACCACTGTAACAAGCACAAAAATCTATGACACTGTGCTGGAAAAACTCTTCAAGTAAATCATCATCCGGAACGACTTGTGTTGAGGCCGGAACTAGTATTCAAGCAGGAGTTGTAGAAGAAAGTGTCGCGATGGTAGGAGAAGTCTCGCCACTCAACACCGCCATGATATGAGGCGCCAATGATTGCAACAACGGACGAGTGGACTTTTGAATCTTGGACAAAGGCCCCACTGGAGTTATTATAATGGTGGTAATGGGAGCAGATTCTGAAGGAGGACTCTCTTCTAAAATATTCCCAGTGCTGGATCCTACCCGTTCAAAAGAAAACATCAATGACGATTTAGAGGTAGGAGGTACCCTGCTCGAGGGCCCTAGACCAAGATTAGTGGACAAAGAGGTGGCAATGACCTCTAACTTGTCACTATAAGTGGAAGCAGAGTTGCAGTGGTAGCACCTGGCAGAGTACTTGGTTGAATGTTGGTGTCTGCAAAATGAGCATATCAATTAATACTAAGAATATGATAGATACAAGTCATTGATGAAGGCCATATACAAAAGAAGAATATCTATAAGACCAGTCGATGTAGCCAGAGGAGTAACACTCTCAGGAACGACTGTCTCCAGTTTTTCAGGACGAAGGTGACTATGCTTACTCGTATCAGGAGCAAGAGCAAAATAACTCTTCTCATAGGCATCCACGTCAGTTGTAGCACCACCATGGCTACTTGTGCCCGAATAATCAACACGCTCAAATGAGAGCGATTGATCGGAGGCAAAACGGGGCCGTGGTGAACCGACACTAAAATACAACCCATTATATAAAGACAAAAATAGGGATGAAATTACGAGAAGATACGAATCTGGTTGTCAAACTATGAGGAGGAGTTGCCATTCCAGGCATCATAACCATTGGTGAAGGAATAGCACCGATGCCCAAACTAGACACAATAGAAATGTTTGGCTCAGAGGTGGCAGGAGCAATTTCAGAAATGGTCTCTGGAGTGACCACCACAGGCGTAGTAGCGTCATAAACAACTTCATGAGTAGCCACCACAGGCATGGAAATCTCTGCAGTTGCTCCTACAATCTCTAAAGCACATCAAGGAGATGATAATTCCTTGGCCAACTCAGTGGTAAGGGAATGACTAGGCTATTTTACTAGGCGAGTAGAACTAGGGCGCTAACTAATCTAGTGCGTTTTGCCATAGCCTCATAATCGCCTCAAGCGAAAGTGAGTTAGGATTTTTATTTTTCTTTTTAGATTTAGGTTTTGCTCGAGAACTAGCAAAAAATAGGTGTGGGGGTGTGATGAGTGTCATATATTACATATTTATAGTCTTCATATTACTTATTTTTGTATATAAATAATGCTACTCGAGTATTTTTAGTGTCTTTTTCAGGTAATCCGATTCATACAAGGAGATGGCATGAAATCAGAGTTGGAGTTGGAAATCAAAGTCCGAAAAGTTTCTAAAGTGGGCGAGACTACAAGATTAAATTACTGCAGAGAGTAAAAGTTAAATACAGTCAAGCAATTCAAGAGAACAAGACAAGGGACTAATGTTGAAGAAAATCCAGAGTTTAATCCCACTACTTAGCCGCTAATTGGTGGCTTTATCCGCCAAATAGCGGCCAAATAGCTGTTATTTCAGAGGATATTTCTTCAAGGGCATTATTATAATTTTTTAGTTTTTCAACTCTGTTAGAATTAGGGTTTGATTCCCAAAGCCTATATATTGGCCTATCCTTGTATTCTAAAGGGGATCCTGGATGTTGGTACTCGTTTTCAGATTAATAAAGTTAGGCTTTTTACTGAAGGTGAAAGGCCACAACACCGTTTTTCAGAGGTAAGCCATTGATTTGAGTTCTTTACTTGCTTTGTAGATAGAGATTAATCGCTTTCTAGTTTAGGTTTTACTGCTTTCTAGATTAGGGTTAATCGCTTTCATGAATAAAAACTTGATTTTGCTTAACTAAAAATATGAGTAGCTAATTAGTTTAGCTCTAGGATGTAGATGAAGCTAAGATCCACCATGGAATTGCTCTCTAATATTTTTCTTTTTAAATAAAAAGAAATAAAGACATGATTTTTCAATAAAAAGATTAAAATACAAGAACATGAAGATTAAGACTTTGATAGGTTGTTATACTTGAATTAGGTTTCTTGATAGCCTATACTTAGTTAGGGTTTGGAGTTGTTGGTTTTATCTTTTTCCTTGAATTATCTAAAAGATTTAGTTTGTTTTTATAAGAAGTAGCATCTTTGATGAGTTATACTTGCACAACACTTGATAGCTCATGCTTGGGGCACTTTAAGTAAAAATTAAACTAAAAAGATCGAATTTTTATGATAGAAGAAAATAATATAAGTAAGAACATGGTTGGAAATTAGTGGATTCTAGATCCTAGGCTATTTAGATTAATCTGACTTCAAACTAAAATTTTTGGTTAGTTCGTTAGACTGAGGAAAAAGTAAGAATCGCAAAAACATGTTAGATCCCTGTGGGACGACCTATACAGCGCTACACCGATACTGTGCGCTTGCAGTAAATATATCACATCAAGTTTTTGGCGCCGTTGCCGGGGATCGACGGTGTTTTTCTTACTTTTTCTAAAGTTTTACGTATTAACAGTGTGTGTTGAGTGTGCAGAAAAACGAAATTACAGATACAGGAAGGCAAAAAGGATCAGAAGAGCATCGAAACAAAGCTACAAAAACTAGAGAGTCAAACTCTCTGGTTTAGCCGCCAAATAGCGGTTAAAGCTGCTAATTAGTGGTCAAGAAGGTACATACTGACCCCATATTTTCTCTGCTTCTCTACTCTGGTTCTGTAAAAAATTATTAAAAAATAAAAATTAGGAACAGTAGGAATCATATTCTTATTTGATCATATCTATTCCACCGTTTTACCTCTCCACCACACCCCACTTCTTGCATTAGTTTAGGAATTCACACATACACTCACGGTCACTGGTTTATGACACATTGGACCCGTGATCAATTTGGTCGACTAGTGAGATTAGATTTGTTCATGGGAGACAAGATGGACAAGCTGATTCCGATCCTTCAGGATTGATGTTACCCGTTGTGCACATCACTTCCATCATGCATAAAACTTCCACACGCAGCGGGTAATCATTATGAGTTGAAGTCGCAGTATATCAGTATGCTTCCTAAATTCACTGGTTCTGATTCAGAGGATGTTTATCTCTTTATCAGTAAATTTCAGGAAGTATGCGTGATGATAAAACTGCAGCACTTATCAGAGGACGCAATTAAGCTCCGCTTCATCCCCTTTGCACTTAAGGATAATGTCAAGAAGTGGTTGTAAAGTATGCCTACTGATTCAATCACTACTTGGGATGAATTCGTTACAGTGTTTCTCAAGAAGTATTATCCTACGCATAAGACGGCAAAAATTCGAAATTAAATTAATCAATTCCGTCAAGTGCCGGGAGAACCCTTCTGGAAATACTTAGAACGGTTCAAGGATTTATTAGCTCAGTGCCCCCACCATGCGATAGAAAAGTGGCGGTTGTGTCAAATCGTGTACGAAGGACTCGATTACACATCCAAAACTCTTCTGGAGTCCATGTGTCTGGGGGAGTTTATGAAAAAAAATGAGGATGAAGCATGGGATTTTCTTGAGGACTTATCGTGGAAAACTATGCAGTGGGAGAGTCCCACTGAGAAGCCCAGTGTATCAACTTCTGCTCATAAAGGTGGGATCCACAGTGTCGACAACTCTATAGCTGCCAAAGCTAAGATTGCAGCCATTATAAGGAGAATTGAGGCACTGGAGACTCCTAGTGCTCCACCAGTGGGTCAAGTAAATCAAATCCAAAGTCCCACATGTTTTAATTGCGGAAATCCCAATCACGTTATGGAGGAGTGTCCATTGTTAGTAAATCATATGGGTCCCACACTTGAGCAGGCTAACGCCATGTATCAACGACCCGTAAATAATCCGTTCGCTCCGACATACAATCCTGGCTGGAGGAACCATCCGAATCTCTCATGGGGCCAAGGGCAATATCAGGGAGCCCCAAACCTCAACATGCAGCCTCCAACTACTGGTCAGTTCTCAAGGCCAAATGTGGGTGCTTATCAACACCCAAACGCTTCAAATTATGAGAACAACCAGAATAGACCACCTGTACAAAACCACTCATATCCACAACATGGGTCTAATAACGATCAAGAAAAGCGACTTCAGTCACTTGAGAAGAACGTTGAAAATCTTCTCAAGTCTCATTCTTAGTTTGACTCGCATATGTCCAACTATAACACACACATGGAAAATTTTATGAAAATGTCAGCTGATTTTATGCAAAATACAGGTCAGCAACTGCTTGTGAACTCTCAATTTGTTAAGAATGTAGAGCAGCAAGTTGGACAATTAGCAAGTCAATTGAGTGAACGTGGCCAAGGTACTTTTCCAAGTCAACCCATAACAAATCCTAATGCCAGTTCCTCAAATCAGTCGCATGTCAACCAAGTTAATGCCATTCACACACTTCGATCTGAGAAGCTGGTTGACAATCACGTAGCCATGCCACTTGATTCCACTCCTATTGCACGCCAGGCTACACTCCCTGATACCACGATTCTATCATCACCTCATGATTCATCATCCCACGATCCACCCACTAGCACGACAGAGGAATCTGACCCTTCTAATTCTGATCCTTCTATTGAGCATACTTATAAGCCAAAGGCTCCCTATCCAAATCGATTGAAGAAAAATTCTCCTCAGGTGGAGCACATCCTTGAGTTATTCAAGCAAGTTAACGTCAATGTTCCTCTTCTTGATGCAATCCAACAAGTACCTGCTTATGCAAAATTCTTAAAGAATTTATGCACAAAGAAGAGAACAACAAATGTTCCAAAGAAAGTCTTCCTAGCTGCTAACATCTCTAGCATCCTCTCTCAGTCAACACCTGTGAAGTACAAAGACCCTGGAAGTCCTACGGTCTCATGCACTATAGGGACTACAGTGATTGAAAGGGCTTTACTAGATTTAGAAGCAAGTGTCAACTTGCTTCCTTATTCAGTGTACCAGCAGTTAGGACTGGGAGAGTTGAGACCTACAAGGATTACGTTACAGCTAGCTGATAGGTCTGTGAAGACACCTATGGGAGAGATTGAGGATGTCTTGATTAAGATTGGGGAGTTTATCTTCCCAGTTGATTTCATAGTTCTCGAGACTCAACCTGTGGTGATCCACACCATTGTATCCCAGTTATTTTGGAACGTCCATTCTTGGCCACTTCTAATGTTTTTATTAATTGTCGGAGTGGTTCAATGAGACTTTCCTTTGGAAATATGACACTTGACTTGAACATAGTCAATCTAGGGCGCCAACCAAGTGATCCAAATGACGAACCCTTAGAAGTGAATATGATCCAAGGGTTGTCCAGTGAGCACCAAGAGGAGGAATTCTTTGACGAGCTGGATAGTTTAGTTGATTAGATGTATTCTTGGAGACGCTCGATGAATCATCTAACTATGTGTCTTCCACTATATGGGAACTTCTACCTGAGCCATTGATGACTGAACCTCGAGTTCAGTTATGACCATCTATTGAGTGTCCACCTGAGCTTGAGATGAAGACCCTTCCGAGTCATCTCAAGTACGCTTTCTTGGGTGAATACGATACACTACCAGTCATTATCTCTGCAGAATTGACTGACGCTCAGGAGGAAGCACTCATATCAGTGTTGAAAGCACATAGGAAAGCTATAGGCTGGAGTATGGTCGATATTAAGGGATAAGTCCTTCAATAGTGCAGCATAGAATTCATTTCTAGACAATACACGACCTACAAGAGATCCTCAGCGTAGGTTAAATCCGGTAATGAAAGAAGCTGTGAGGAAGGATATTCTTAAGTGTATTGACAATGGGATCATCTATCCTATCTCTGATAGCGCATGGGTAAGCCCAGTGCAAGTAGTACCTAAGAAGTCCGGAATCACTGTAATCAAGAATAATGCAAATGAGCTTATCCCTATGCGTTTGCAAACAGGATGGCGAGTCTGCATTGATTATAGAAAGCTTAATACTTCAACTAGGAAGGACCATTTCCCCTTACCATTTATTGATCAGATATTGGAACGGTTGGCCGGACATGAGTTCTATTGTTTTCTAGATGGATACTCTGGCTACAACCAAATTCCCATCGCTCCAGAGGATCAAGAAAATACCACGTTCACATGTCCATTCGGCACCTTTGCATACAGACGCATGCCCTTTGGGTTATGCAATGCACCTGCCATATTCCAAAGGTGCATGGTAAGTATTTTCTCTGACATGGTGAATGATTTCTTGAAATTTTCATGGATGATTTCTCTATCTTTGGAGATTCATTCCAAGAGTGTCTGCATCATCTAGAGTTAGTTCTCACACATTGTCACGAGAAGCATTTGACACTCCATTGGGAAAAATGCCATTTTATGGTCAAAAATGGCATAGTGCTAGGGCATGTCATCTTGAAGGATAGTATCGAGGTTGACAAAGCCAAGGTAGACCTCATCAATAATCTACCACCTCCGCGATCAGTGAAAGATATACGCTCCTTCCTTGGTCATGCTGGCTTTTATAGAAGATTTATCAAAGACTTTAACAAAATTGCTAGGCCTTTGACACATCTACTAGCTAAGAAAGTACCATTCAATTTCACACCTGATTGTCTAAGAGCATTTGAGCAGCTCAAGAAGGCACTTACCACCACTCCTATTATTCATGTGCCAGACTGGAGTTTACCCTTCGAGCTTATGTGTGACGCATCCGATTATGCTATCGGTGTCGTTCTTGGTCAACGTATTAATAAGCAGCCACATGTGATTTACTATGCAAGTAGGACACTCAATGACGCCCAGTTGAATTACTCTACCACAGAGAAAGAGCTTCTGGCAGTCGTCTTTGCACTTGAAAAGTTTCGTTCCTACTTGGTTGGATCACGAATTATAGTATACACTGATCATGCTGCTTTAAAATACTTGTTAACTAAGAAAGATGCAAAAGCAAGGCTCATTCGATGGATCCTCTTGCTACAAGAGTTTGATCTTGAGATATTAGACAAGAAAGGTGCTGATAATTTAGTAGCTGATCACTTGTCTCGTCTGCCCAACGCTCCAACTAATTCTTTCCCTATAAACGAATCATTTTCTGATGAGCAATTGTTTGCATTGATGCGTGAACCATGGTTTGCTGACATTGTGAACTATCTTGTGACCAAGAAGATTCCACCCCATTGGTCCAAGCAAGATCGATATAGATTCTTGTCCCAAGTAAAAATTCTTTTACTGGGATGAACCATATCTGTTCAAATGTTGTCCAAATCAGATCATACGTCGATGCATACTTAACGATGAGATACAAAGTGTCCTCTCTTTTTGTCATGATTTCGCGTGTGGAGGACACTTTGGTCCCAGAAAAATGGCTGAAAAGGTATTGCAGAGTGGTTTTTATTGGCCAACTCTTTTCGAAGACGCCATGGAATATTGCAAAACATGCACAAGATGCCAATTTGTCGGCAAAATTTCACGGCATAATATGATGCCTCTGCAACCTATCCTTGAGGTCGAAATCTTTGATGTATGGGGTATAGATTTTATGGGACCGTTACCCAACTCATTTGGAAACCAATACATATTAGTCGCTGTTGATTATGTTTCCAAATGGGTAGAGGCAATAGCCACAAAATCGAATGACAACAAAGTAGTTGCCAAGTTTTTGGAGAGAATATCTTTTCTCGATTTGGCATTTCTCGAGCTATCATTAGCGATAACGGTACCCATTTCACCAACCGGTCTTTTGAGGCGCTTATGCGGAAATATTCCATCACCCACAAGTTAGCTCCACCGGTAAATGACACGCTTTTTCAAATATCAACCGATATGGAGACATGCCTAGATTAGTTTTGTAAGTAGTACGGTAAGCCCATAAAGCATCAGCTTGTTTAAGCATAAAGCTTTATGGGCAATCAAATTTCTAAATTTTGAGCTCGAAACAGCGGAGATTACAAATTAATGAGCTTGATGATATTAGACGGGATGCATACGAGAGTGCTAATAAAGAGAAAACTAAAGTGTTTCATGACAAAGCGATCATTCGCAAGTCATTTGCACCTGGACAAAAAGTTCTTTTATATAATTCGAGGCTACATTTATTTTCCGAAAAATTGAGGTCGAGATGGAGTGGACCGTACATAGTACGGATGGTGCACCATCATGGTGCAATTGATCTCGAGGACCCTAAAAATGATAGTTTATTCAAGGTAAACGGTCACCGATTAAAACCATTTTTAGAAGCTCGAGTAAGCGATAACGTGAAGGTCGTGACACTTCACGATCCGATTTATGCGTAAAGGCATGTAGACATTTGTATAATAGCATGTATATTATATTACTAACATGATGCAGGGTTGTAAAGCAAAATTAGGGAAAGATGAGGAGCTGACTATAATTTTCCATCCCTATGTAAACCCAAGCAGCCCTTTTCTTCTCCAAATCCATTCTTCCTAAACCCTAGCTGCCCCCCTCCCTTCCCCACTTCCTCCTTTGGCTTTTGCTTCTCTCTTTGCAGGACAGTGTAGGATCTTTAATTTTTTTCTCTGACCAGTGGTGCTCCAAAGATCTATCTCACCAGAATAGATACTCTCCCTGAAGCTCTCGGCCAACCTTGAAGACCAAGCCACTAAATAGCGGCTTTAACCGCCATTACGCGGTCATTTCTTGGAATTTCCCCCTGAAACTTCAGGGGAGGTACTCTTCTTCTCTTCTATATTTACTGGTTTGATAAGATTTCAAATTTATAATTACAGTAAGATATAATGGGTAGATTTGCTTGTGAGAAGTTTTTCGACGAAATTTTTGCGGCATTTAGTGTTTATTTCGCCGCTGCGATCGAAACTCTGGGTTGGAACTACCTCATATATTCACCTAATGCATTCTACATCCCAGAGTTGGTAGAGGAATTTTATGCGAGTTTTGCAAAATCTGACATTTCGGACGATCGCAAAACCATAAACCTCCATTGGCGTGGCCAATTATATGAAACGCACGCAGCGGCCATCTCAGATTCTACGGGTATCCTCCTTCACACGGGGAATCACACTTCCGGTAGGATTGAGAATTATCTTACATGGATGGGCCCGAATTGCAAAATCACACGTGATAAAGGGATCAACAGCAAGACACTCTATCGCAATATTCATGCAACTTGCTGCTGGATCAACACTAATGTTATGGGTATTACACATATGTCATCTTTTTACATGCCCACACTTTATGTTGTTGATTGTATTATGCGTCAAGATACTCACTTCTGCATATGCACACAACTACTCGACACTATTATTGATGTGAAGATGCGGTCGAGGACTAGTTTGCCTCTGACGTGTTTAATTACACAGTTATGTCGCAAGTTTATGTCTAGTGCTGAATTTGACGCATATGCACCCTCACGTGTGTTTATCACTGCCGAACATATTTTAGTGGCATATCACGCTGCTGTTCTAGAGGATTGGAACAGAAATACTGATGATGAAAATATATATGCCACTGATATAACACAAGAAGAGGTGGATGATGCCTTCTTTGACCAAGACTTGCCAACTGAGCCCACAGAGCAAATCAATGTAGTCTGGTAAGGTCTTGAAAAAATTTGGCGCCGCTTAAAGCAAATCGAGAAGGGTAGGTCTTCCACGACACGAACACGTCCTGCACCCGGTGAGTCTAGTAGGAGGCAAAGAGGACGACACCAATGATTTGTGTATGAGGGCATACACAAGTTTAGGTGTGGTTAGGATTTTTATTTTTCTTTTTAGATTTAGGTTTTGCTCGAGGACTAGCAAAAGATAGGTGTGGGGGTGTGATGAGTGCCATATATTGCATATTTATAGTCTTCATATTACATATTTTTGTATATAAATAATGCTACTCGGGTATTTTTAGTGTCTTTTTCATGTAATCCGATTCATACAAGGAGATGGTATGAAATCAGAGTTGGAGTTGGAAATCAAAGTCCGAAAAGTTTCTAAAGTGGGCGAGACTACAAGATTAAATTACTGCAGAGAGTCAAAGTCAAATACAGTCAAGCAATTCAAGAGAACAAGACAAGGGACTAATGTTGAAGAAACTCCAGAGTTTAATCCCACTACTTAGCCGCTAATTGGCGGCTTTATCCGCCAAATAGCGTCCAAATAGCGGTTATTTCAGAGGATATTTCTTCACAGGCATTATTGTAATTTTTTAGTTTTGCAACTCTGTTAGAATTAGAGTTTGATTCTCAAATTCTATATATTGGCCTATCCTTGTATTCTAAAGGGGATCCTAGAATTTGGTACTCGTTTTCTAATTAATAAAGTTAGGCTTTTTGCTGAAGGTGGACGGTCACAACACCGTTTTCCAGAGGTAAGCCATTGATTTGAGTTCTTTACTTGCTTTGTAGATAGAGATTAATCACTTTCTAGTTTAGGTTTTACTACTTTCTAGATTAGGGTTAATCGCTTTCATGAATAAAAACTTGATTTTGCTTAACTAAAAATATGAGTAGCTAATTAGTTTAGCTCTACGATGTAGATGAAGCTAAGATCCACCATGGAATTGCTCTCTAATATTTTTCTTCTTAAATAAAAAGAAATAAAGACATGATTTTTCAATAAAAAGATTAAAATACAAGAACTTGAAGATTAAGACTTTGATAGGTTATACTCGAATTAGGTTTATTGATAGCCTATGCTTAGTTAGGGTTTGGGGTTGTTGGTTTTATTTTTTTCTTAGAATTATCTAAAAGATTTAGTTTGTTTTTATAAGAAGTAGTATCTTTAATGAGTTATACTTGCACAACACTTGATAGCTCATGCTTGGGGCACTTTAAGTAAAAATTAAACTAAAAAGATCGAATTTTTATGATAGAAGAAAATAATAGAAGTATGAACATGGTTGGAAATTAGTGGATTCTAGATCCAAGGCTATTTAGATTAATCCGACTTCAAACTAAAATTCTTTGGTTTATCCGTTAGACTGAGGAAAAAGTAAGAATCGCAAAATACCTTAGATCCCTGTGGGACGACCTGTACAGCACTACACCGACACTGTACGCTTGCAGTAAATATATCACATCACTCTCCCATTGACAATAAGGAGACTTCAAATATCTCGTGGAGAGCAAGACCAAGTTTGCCTAAGGGAGTGAAAAATGTCTTGAATTTGGGATTATACTTCTCTAGAATACTGAATAAATGGTAAGCGTTATGCGGTAGACCATATTGCACATTTCTGATAGCCCTGTACAACCCAATATCCTTCAGTATCACTTCGAACATAGAGAGAACGAAATTGATCATCTTGCTCCACTACATCCTATCAATGGAATGGATCCATCCAGGGGTGCGGAAGTTGTGAGAATGGTATTATCCCTTCGACTTTAAGAAATCATTGAGGAAGGTGCCTACAAGAAGAGAACACTCTCCCAGAGGGAAATCCTTTCCTACCCTTCCTGGCAATAGCCCATTCAAGAATCTACCGGGGCCATCTTAGTAAGAACCCTGGATACCAGAGCCACCAACGAAAATGTTGTCTTGATTCTGAGTAAGACTTCACTCCTTTTAGCGAGGAGCAGAGATGTTTTGAAGATAGGCCAAAGAGCAACTTCTTGCCATATCCAGGATGAACATTCTTATATCACCTATTTGGCGAAGCCACTTGGACTCATCTTCATAAAGAGATTCCTCCGAGACAAGTATAGAATCACCAAAGAGGAAGACTGGCTTTTCAAGTTCTTCTCTATCCACACCTTCAAGAGGAGCGTCTCTTATCAACTCTCTCAATGTGGACGAACTGCAGCTGGATAGTGTGTCTTCGCGATCATCGCTGCTACCTGGAGTAAACGAGAGAATTGGTCCACAAAATTCAGACTGAATTCTACCATCAGGACCCCCTCGGAAGCTGAAGTGATGGCACCTCAATAAAAAAGTTGTATAGTTCACTGCCAAATAAACAAAGAAGGGATCAAAAGATCATTAAATATCTCAAAAGATTTTTCTAAGTAAAGAAACGCAAAGCTATCGCGCAAAGGAACAAAGAATGCGAGGCTGACAGCCTCACAAAATAAAATTCAAGTTTGTTGCCTCGTGCAGCATAACGCAAGGTTGTAGCCTCGTGTGACTAAACGCGAGGCTATGCAACCTCGTGTCAAACACGCCTGAAGGCGGTTCGCCAGCAGTGGTGACTTCCAACACTGCCAATGGTGGAAGGAGGTTCTAATCCCAAATTGACCCAAAACTCATGGTTAAAATTCTCCATTGAAGCCTCATGTCAAGATTCTATTCAAAAATGAAGAAGAAAACAAGAGAAGTGTTTACCTCCAAGAATGGGAGAAACTTGTCCAACGTCGGCAGCCGTGTGGCTGAAATGGCACCGCTCAGACTGATCAGAGCCTTTTTTTTGTGCTCTGACAAAGATTGATGCAAGGAATCGAATAAATTCGAAGGAAATCAAAGTGAACACGAAGGAATTCAAGGAGAAAGTTTAGGTTTCGTTGGAATGAAGGAAAGAAGAAGATGAATGGGCCATTTAAAGAAAGAAATGGCACCTAAAGGGGCTATAATTCTGCAAGGCAAATACTATTTCTTCACCAAGCTATTTTACGTTTAGCTATTTTTCGCGAGGCTATTAGCTCTGCAAAGCTAAGTCATTATGCACATTAGAACTTTTGTGATCGAAACCTGAGGAGCTAAAGTTCAAAGTTTTTCAAAACCAGTTAGGGATCAAAAACGAGATTTTAAAACCTTTAGAGGGGGTTTTATAGGTAGAGGAAATTTAAAAGTAAGAGAAAATGGGCACACGGGGCAAAACAGTATTGCGCTCGTGAGGCTAACTGCTCCACGTGGGGCAATTAGCCCCATGAGGCTAATAGCCCTACATGAGGCTAATAGCCTCACACGGGGATAATAGCCTTGCGAACGCAAAACTATTCCAGTTTCTAAATTGGGTTTTCTTCTGAATTTCTACTAAAATTCTGATCCCAATCAGTTGGAATTAAAGATTTCATATCTAAATACAAGTCCAGAGATTTAATTTAACTGGGATTCTATTTTTATCCCTAAGGAAACCCCAAAAACTATAAATAGGGGCCAAGAAGGGAGTTTTTTGGATCATTTTGGAGAGATCATTGGAGACAATAGTTAATTTTTACAAGAGAGCACGCCGACCAGTAGCAAGAATTACCGGCCATAAGCTTCTTCATCATATTCTCTACGTTCAAGATCAATTTTGGGCATTAGATCTCAACATAGTACAAGGGCGATACTCCATAGCCACGTTGGAACCCACTTCTTTTGTGAAAGAGAGAGAGACATGTTTTATAAGTCCTCTCATTTGTTTTTATTGCTTTCTTTTCATCATAATTTGGATAATTTTCATTGTATTCTTTATAAATCCATGGCAATAAAAGGAGGCGCGTCTTTCGCGGGAAATATTTATAAGATTATCTATTAGATATAATTTATTTTTAAGAAGGATGCTATCTTTGATCATCTATACTTGCACATCACCTGATAGGTCATACTTAGAGGCTCTTAATTAAAATCGAATTAAAAAGATCACCTTTTTAATGTGTTACTTGATCGTGAATAATTAAAAAGTTAGGAAGAAAGAGATAATTTATTGTTAGTCTATTATTCTAATGGATTCAAAATTCTAGGCTAAACTTTAGGAAGTTAAAACTAATCTTTTCAATCTAAAATCTCATAGTTAACTTGAGAACTAAAGAATCAGCAAGATATCAAAACACTCTAGATCTCTGCGAGACGACCTATTTGGCTACGACTGACACTGTGTTCTTGCAATAAATTATTCACATCAAGTACCCATCGATGACACCCTACCCCTTTATTGGGACACACACTCGGACCCACCTGTATAGTTTGGGAACATCACAAAGTGGTATCAGAGCAGTCATTATTTTAATTATTTGACCCGTGACCTAAGGATTCTGCCACATACGTGCAAACAATATCCATTAACATTTCCTTACTTGCTTATCTTGTTCTATATCATATCATTTGTTTTTGATCTAGTTTCCGTCCTTATTTTTTATTTCTAGAAAAATGACTTCTCATAATCAACCTATATGCAAGATTATGAGACTAAATTTTGTTGAGTTGGGATAAAGAAGAATATCGTTGATACTCTGAAAATTTTGGGGACTATTATGTAACTTGCTTGATTTGGATAGAAAGAGCCTTAGTGTGATTTGATTTAATGAGACACCATTTGGCACGTTCAATTTGATGATAGGATGATTTATCATATAAGGCATGGCTAAAAATGCATCATGGATAAGAACGAACACTTAATAAGAAAAATACTGTGTGCATGGATGTTCATTCGGTTAATCTAAGAAATATATCAATTTTGAAATATTAATTTGAGAGACCTAGGATTTTAAATTTTGGTGTCTTTAAGATAATTCTATTATAATTAAAAAAATATTGAAATGAATCTTTATTTATCAAACAAAGTTTGTTGTTGAAGATAAAATATTACAAGGATGGGAGAATGATTTTCTTATATTACTCAGTTATTTATTTAATTATTGTTGGAATAGTTTAATTGTGATTTATTTTGTGGACCTATGCCATTTTTATAGTTAATATCATTTTGTTTTCGGATTTCATATTATATCAAAATCCTTTTATGATGTTACAATCTATTCTGGATCATAAATCCAACGCCACATGAATTAACTTTTTATTTTACACTATATATTTTAATGATTCGATTGATGGGATTTGATATGATACTTATGAGATCAATAAGATTGATATTCAGATATTTTTTCTGATGTTTAATGGCGACTGCGAATATCTCTTTTCCAAAGTGAACCTTGAATTTCTATGTAGCTAAAAAATTTGATGACTATTGGAGATCAATAAAATTATTGAATTTGATAACCCAAGTTATATATATATATATATATATATATATATATATATATATATATATATATATAGGGTATGTGATAAATAAAGTTGCATTGAGAGCACTGAATGGAAAAGATAATAATAGCTGACTCTATAAAATCGGTATAGAGTCTTGTGGTTGTCTCTATTATTATGGGATATTTATATGACGATTTCTAAATTTAATTATAGAGATCAGAAGGTTTAACTATGGACATTGACATATTCTTCTTTGGATTCTAGACAGGAAAATTATTGAAATTAATGGGGAAAGATATCTATATCTGTTCCGATGAAATTCCGGTGCATATTTAAATTCATTATTAAATAGGCACTTCTCAATTTTCCTTAATTGTTATCATTCATTTTGATTGAAATTTTGAGTACAAAAGTTTTTGTCAGGTAGGTAGAATGTAGCGACTTTGATCTTTAAGCCCTTGTATCAGTTTATTTCGTATTATCTGTATCAGTTCGGGAGCCCTAATACTTATATATAAGGACACTGAGTAAATTCAGTTATAACTTTCAGTCTAATCTTCAATTTTAAATTCTGCAGAGTGAGAACTTCTTATCTCACTATTTTAGACGCTTCCATATTTTTCTTGAATTATTTCAGATAGGTTGATTTTCAAAAAAATACTCGATTAAAATAATCAAATTAAATCAAGAATTCCAATTTTATCCTTACAACAACTCCAAATTTATCTTCAGAAGCCTTGCAGCCGTTTTGACCAAATTTGAGTTGGAATTAATCCAAAGGCAATTTTGTAAATATGATGAAATTTAAGGATTTTTAAATATGGCTGCATATTTATCTTCTAGCAGCAATTTGACCAACCAAATAAATGTAGAAAAAAATGAAAAGCAATCAATCTTATTCCTCTCGTTCTTCTCTTCATTTTGTCTTTAGACAATGAATCCTATCTCCCTCTCAATGTTTCTCAAATAAATCGGTAAATATTCAGTATGAGAGTTGGCTAAAAATCCATAAAATTACTTTATTAGCCTCATTCTTGAGTTTAACATCTCCAAATCAATTCTAAAATTCTCCACCAATATAGAAAACTCTTTTCCAGCACCTGCCCTTGCTCCTTTGAATTATTCTTGGAGAATTTCTCTACATTTAAAGATAAATCACGTCAATATCGATTCCTTTCCTATTCTGATTCAATAAAAGACAAGAATACACTCTCACACTCTTCATACTTATAATTTCTTGATGTAATATTTTTATGTGATCTCAAATATATTATTAACTATATTTTATGATTCTAAATATCCAAACTTTTACGTAGCTTGAGTTTCATTGCCTGTGTTACCCCATACATGTTATACTTACATAGAACATATTGTTGTGCATATATAAACAATAGTCCATTTTAGAACTGCCATAATTTTTACATATTAACTCCAATTGACCTCATTTTAGTACTATTAAAAAGAAGATTCACTAAACTACAATTCATTCAACTCTATCAAACCTAAATTTAGCCAGTTACTAAGCCAAAAATAACATAGAAATTCATCCAATACTGCTATACTAGGTCTGCTGTTCAACAGTACTATGCCCATAGTAAAATGGCCATAACTTTTGCTCTAGAATTCCAATTGAGCTCATTCAAGTTTTATTAGAAATATAATTGAATTATCAAGAACGAATTAAAATCTTACACTCTAAATTTAATGTTATCTTAGTTAAATCAAATCTGAAATCATAACTATACCAGATCTATAATAGTAGCAACATGTTTATAGTAAAACAGTAATAACTTTTGCCATCCAAGTTTCTTATTAAATTATCTAGAACTAATTAATATTTTAGGCTCTAAATCAAATGTTATCTTAGTAAAAAAATAATCCAGTAGTCTTAACTATACTAGATCCATAGTAAAGCACCATACCCATAGTAAAATGACCATAATTTTTTCTCTAAAACTCCAAATTGAACCCATTTAAGATTCATTGGAAAGCTAATTAAATTCTCTACAATTGTAGCAAATTTTAACCTCTAATTCTATTTTGTACGAATCAAAGAAGATCTGAAAAATCAGACTGCCCACTGAATTGCAACAACTTATGCACATGTACTATGTATATGCATATACCTCTTAATTTAAGGTACCCATATATATACATTCAATTACTCTTGTTTTACCTATACATGTTGATTTTAGATATGTTTTAGCTTATGTTTTGTCCTACATTCCACGCTTATGCATATAACACTTGATTTAAGATATGATATACATGCACATATGTGTATTCATGCATGTTATTACTTGTTCATGTTATTCTTGCTTGGAAATAATACCTCAAGCACATGAATATATTCTATCACTCTTGTATTTATAGGTATTGTCGTGCGTGTCTTTTCATATTCACTTACTATGGATATATGCACCTACTATATATGACACCTTGATACATTGATACTTCACATATATTACATTGTGAGAGTTTATAGTCATATCTAAATTCGTCTAGAGGTATGCCACCCGGTTCGCATGGAAACCGACACCGTATGATTCTTGTTAGATTCACCTTGCGACATGCCATCCAGTTTGCGTGAAACTAGTACTATGTGATTTTTGTTAAATTCACAAATTGGCGTGCCATACAATTTATATGGAAACCGGTACCATATGATTTTTGTTAAATTTGCCTAGCGGTGTGCCATCCAATTTGTGTGGAAACTAATACATGAGTCATGGTCCCGCGAATGTATGTGATATCCAAATTCAACTAGCGACATGCCACCCTGTCAATGTGGAAACTGGCACTTGAGCCGTGGTTTCGAGTATACATGGGATATTAAATTCGTCTAGCGGCGTGCCATCCGATTCATGTGAAAATTGGTACTTGAGCAAGTGGTCCTAGGTAAGTATGGATATCTAAATTCGTCTAGCAGCGTGCCATTCGATTTATGTGGATCTAGTACTATATAATTCTTATTATATTTGGCATACATTATTGCTTGTTATATTATGCACACTACACCATATGATTCAAATTATATTTGGCATATTTTATTACTTGATCTCATTATATCATACACGCTATTTACCATATGATTCTTATTATATTTGGCATACGTTATTGTTTGATCTCGTTATATCATGCACACTGCGTACTATATGATTCTTGTTATGATTGGCATACCTTGTTGCGTGATCACATTATACTATATATACCATGTACATCTTAATTCATGTATAGTTAACATACTTTAACATTCATACGCATATACCTCTTATATTGTCTCCTACTAGCATGCCTTTTATATGGTTTCTTATAGAATTACACGAGTTTGGATTGTACTCTTGTTTGGGTTTTGACCTCTAAAATTATCACACCTCAAATTTGCTAGTCTTGATTGTAGTATTCTAGAAGGAGGAACCACCCCTCGAGGATCTATATTTGCAGGAGTAGGCAAAGAACCAGTAACTAGCTTCTCAAGGGATTCTTATATTTTTATGTATGTATCATTTTGTCCTTTATGTGAGCATGTATTTTACTTTCTAATTCTATCCGTGACATCATGACACCCTTGTATATATTTAGCACTTATGTTGCTTTATTATAATACTGTACTTGACATGTATAAGCAACTTTTTATATACATATTGCTTATCATTCCAATATACCTATTTTTGGATATTACTATACTCTTATCTGTAATATTGTGGCAGATAATTCAGACCTGTTATTTATATTCTGTATTCATACTTCCAATCGCTTGCTTGTGTTTCTGTATGAAAAAGGGCCTCATGCACTCCGGTATTGAGAGTGCCCACCGGTGACACCCTATCCCTTTATTGGAACACACACTCGAGCCCCTGTCTGCTTTGGAGGCACCACATAACTGCGCTTAGATTTCCTATCTTAAGCTTCTTAGGATAATCCTTCGTAAATCTCAACTCGTTTTTAGGAGTAGACTCCTCTATCTCCATGCCCTCCTCTTAGATTTGGATCCTTCTCTTTTGCTTGCATTTCTGAAATAGCCTTCTCCTCATGGGTCATTACTAGGGGGTTTTCTTTACATCTATCAGAAGAAACAACATATGTGTTGGTTTTCATCAAATTTTAAATGGAGACTCTTCAAGTAGCTTTGATATCTTATTTTACATTCTGTACGCCCTATTATAGGTAGAATAACTCATAAAAATGCACTCATCTGCTTTACTATCAAATTACTTCAAAGTGTTTTTCGTGTTTAGTAGATAACTCTAGCAGCCAAAAATATGAAGATGTGCAATACTATGGAACTTACGATAGTAAAACTCATAAAAAGTTTTATTTAGTTAGGTTATAGATATAATATACAGTTTACATGGAAACCTATACAAATTAACTTAGCACAAAAAAGTGTTTAGCAATCTATACTTATTGTGCATCATTCTAGTTATCTCCTATAATGTTTGATTCTTTCTTTTGACCAACTTATTTTGGTGAGGTGTTCGAGGAGAAGAAAACTCATGTTTAATACCTTTTTCAAAGCAAAGTGGTTAAATAATGTATTTCAAACTCTTCACCCTAATCTAATTTAATTATTTTATGTGGAGATATTTCCATTTTCAAGCTTTTAAGATAATTTTTCAGAACTTCTAGACAATCACGTTTTGTTGGTTAGAAATATAACTTATATGAATCTAGAGTAATCATTAACTACACCGAACAATACTTCTTACCACTTAAACTATGTATTCTAACTCGATCAAAAAGTTCTAATTAAAATAAATAAGATGTTCAATAGTAATTACCTGGTCCTTACTTTGGAAAGAGGATCTAACGAATTTAGCTTTGACACACATTTCTCATATCTTTATTGCTCATGAAAGTAGTAGGTGACAAATATATAACCAATTCTTTCTTGAAGAGCTTTTGTAATGGTCCTATGCTCACATGTCCAAGTCTCATGCACCATAAGTCAGCATCCTTTCCCCTGTGACTAGACATTTTACATTATTAAAAATCAAATTATGACATTTGAGATGTAAATATTAGCATACCTATTTCTTAAAAATATCTTTGAGTATGTTTTGCAACTTATTATAGAACAAATAGATGACTCAAAAAGGATATGCGTATTTTCGCCACATAACTGGCTAATGGAGATAAGATTGTCTGCAAGACCATTAAAAATTACAACATCGATGAATTTAAAAGTGCTAATATCTATATCTCTAACCCCACCACCTTACCTTTCTATTTTCACATAACACTACACTACCATCATCCTTTCTCTTTAGGCTAAAGAACATATTCTTTTTACCTATTATATGTCGCAAGCAACTAGAGTCCAAGTGCCATGTCTTACCTTGCTCCTTAGTCCACCAGTACAACTACATAAAAGAATCAATGTGTGGCCAAGATACCCATATAGCTCCACTTTGGTTAGAAATGGTGCCTTTTGGTACCCAAATCTGCTTAACAATTTAATTCCTATGTTGCACACATCACGGGCTTGATAAATGTCCAATTAGACCATAAATTGTGTATATAATAGGAGATGCATTATATAAGTTGTATATAATGTCAAATTATTGTCTTTCACAAATGAAGATTTGATGCTCTTTTTGTCCATCAAGTATCCAAACCCTCATTTAGCTTTAACAAACCATTGACTAGATAAAATCGTCTTTAATCCTATAGATCCATGTACATAATTTTTGATAGACATTTCTAAATCAAAAATTTAGACTTGAATAGTTCATTCTCAATGCCTATTATTGTGCAACG